>CM046439.1:15491189-16028689 GCA_025506505.1 Flaveria sonorensis
ATCCCCCTCCCACACCCACTTTCGGCCACACTTGCACCAGACGATACACCATTCGATTTGAGCAAGACACAATCAAGCATCGTTTTGATCAGTTTCAAGCATTCCCACGTGTAAGCAAGGCATCAATTCTTATCATTACACGATTAAAGGTTAGATTTTGATTAATTTCATGGTTTTCATACTTGATAAACCCTAGGCCGAAAATTGTGATGAATGTTAAAATTGATGTTGTTTTGATGATTGTATGATGTTAGTTGTAGTATATTGATGTTAGTTTCCGTGGATGTGCCAAGAAAGTCATGAAATTGAGTGGTTGTTCATACCTTACTATTTGTTGGACCAAAAGAACCAATGAGCCTGATCAAAAAAACCTTTAAGTCCCACAACATTACAACAACTGAAGTAGTCTGCAACAGCTGAAGACATCAACTGATAACAAGGTATGAAGACAAAGTCTGAAGTGAAAGAGCTGAAGACAAAGTCTGAAGTGAAAGAGCTGAAGACAAAGTCTGAAGTAAAAGAGCTGAAGACAATCTGAAGACACAAAGCTGAAGACAAAGACTGAAGACCAAGTTTCAGATGTTGTCACAACAGCTGAAGAAGACCTCTTCAGTAGTTGTGATGGTTTCCTTCAGTAGTTGTATTTTCTTTTCTGTACTTGTAGTTTCAGTAGTTTTATGTTTCTTCGTGTACTTAGCATACTCTGAGATGTTCTCAGTGTTGTGAACATTCTCAGTAGTTTGCTTACTTTCAGTAGTTTGTAATAATTCTGTTAGACGTCACTATCAAGTGACATCAGCAGACGTCACATTCCTTTATATAAGGAATGCTGACCTAATTGTAATCGGTGCACTTAGAAAAACCTAGCAGCCGCCATACCGAAGCATGTGTGCATGAATGTTATTATCCCTTTTGCAGAAAACCCTATTTCTATATAACCGTGTACTGTTCCATTGAATATTTATTGTGTTCTTGCTATATTTTTTAATTCTTGCTCTAATTCCGCTGCGATTCAACTCTAATTGATCAAACTTAGATCACTGATCCTGACAAATGGTATCAGAGCTGGTTAATCATTGATCGGTTTAACAATTGATCATTGAAACTGCTATTTCGATATCTAAAGTTTGATCGAATTAGCATATTGCAAGAATTGGTTATAGAGATTGATTTTCTGCTGCTTCTGGTTATTCTGTTTGAGTTTCTTCTTGGTTCATATTGAGTTTGTTGTGTTTTTGTGCTAAATCCGTTTGAAACTTGATTGTTTTGGTTTGAATCTGAGAATGACTACTCCATCTAATGACCCTCACAATACTGGCTCCTCAACCAAGCCTCCGATGCTGGTTAGGAGTGAGTATAACATATGGCAACGAAGAATGCTCCATCACCTGTCTGTTAACAGTTCAGGTTGTTGGACATCTGTGGTTCACGGTCCACACAAGCCTATGGTGAACAATCCGAGACCACCAAATGGTTCCGAAGAAGAAGGAGCAATACTCAGATGAAGATCGTAAACTGTTTGAGATTGATGCTAAAGCCCATGGAATTCTGGCCATGGCACTGCCTAATGAAATCTATTCTGGGCTTATGCATCATGAAACTGCTCATGACCTCTGGAATGCTTTGAAGGAACAATTCGAGGAACTGATGAGGTCTTAGCAAACACAGAGAAATCCTCGCCCAACAATATGAGACATTCTCTCATAGGAAGGGTGACACTGACTCAACAGTTTGAGCGTTTCTCCTGCTGCTGATCTCTGAGCTGAAAATGGTCAAGCATGAGTATACTAACAGCCAGATGAACAACAGATTCCTCAGATCACTGCCTGAGAGATGGGACACATACACCATTGTCCTACGCTCCAGTGCAAATCTGGATAGCCTATCTCTCACCCAACTCCATGGGAAACTGCTTACATTTGAAAGAGAGATAGAGCAGAAAAGGAAACTGGCATCATCAGGAAGCTCTCTGATGACTTTGTACCAGGTAACACTGCCTTGGTCGGTCATGAGTCAGAATATGCTGGATCAGAAAGCCATTATGATGAGCATATAGATTTCTCTTCAAACAGTTCTGATCATGCATTTGTTGGTGTTGACAGTCATTCTGGGTGTAATAGTGATAATTTATGCTTTATCATGGATGATTTGATGGTATTGCTGATGATGATTTAGAAGAGATGGATATTTTGAGCCAAATGGCCTGATCAATATCAGATCTCAAAAGTTCTACAAGAGAACTGGTAGGAAATTTCCAGGACTCTCTGGCAAAACCAAAGTTGGTTTTGACAAGAGTAAGTTGAGGTGTCACAAATGCCACAGGCTGGGCACTTTGCAAGAGAGTGTAGATCAACTGGATCTAACTCCTCTGCACCCTTTGTGACCTTTCCAAGCAATAGTTCACAAACAAAGGGCAACATCCTGCTAGTTCTGGTCATCACTCACAACCTCAATCTCCTGCATATTTGGTCCCTCAGGGTCCAATGCCATATCCTTATCCCTGCTATTACATGCCACAGCCAATCCAGTTCAAGTTCCTATAGCACAACAACCTCAAGCCCTACCTGAGCCTCAACCATCTCCATCACAATCTCAACCTCATCACAGCTTCTTCCACACCAGGAGTTGTTGACTGGAGCAGCTTACCAGATGATCTTTCTGGTTTCAATGAGCAATTATTTGCTGGTGCTGGTCAACATGGTGGTGAACATCCTTTTGGAATCTTGCTCTCATGGCCCTGGAGTCTACTGAGGGTTCCTGCTCCAGCATCATCTTCACAGGTAACCCAGGTATCTTCTGAGGCTAAAGCCAAGTTATGTTCTGAATCATGCATAGCTGCCTTTGTCTCTATTAGAGAGGCAAATGTAGCTTTAATCAATCAAAATCTTGAGCTTGAGAAAACTATTTCCAAAAGAAAGATGAGTATGTGTCTGCTCTTAATGACAAAGATGATGAGATTTACAAGCTTAAATGCCAACTTATGATGAAAAGGCTAAGGTAGAGGTCATACTCGAGAACCACAGAAGTCTCAAAGAGACACTTGCAGCTACCCAAGTTGAGTGTGACCGCTGGGTAACATCCTGCAAGGGATTTGAAATGCTTCTCAGCAAGCAAACAGCTTCAAATGTGAAGTTTGGAATAGGTTACAATCATACTGCACCACCTACTGATTTTACTTCAAAATCAATAGTAAAATCTGAAGGTGAAAGTAATTTCCAAACCACATCATCATGTGATTCATCCTCAAATGATAACAAAATTAGAGGATGAAGTCAGTGTTAAGATCTCAGCAAATCAATTGCCTGATGGTTTAAATGCTGATAAACACATGAAGCTGAGAAATTCAGATGTTGTCCCTCAAAGTACTCCAAGTACTGAAGGGCAAGTCACAACATCTGAAAAGCATTTCAAATCTGCTGAAATAAAAGGATTAACAACTGCTGAGGAATCTATCATACGGTCTTTCAGGACGGATAGAGAACAGCTGAAGAACAAGTCTTCAGTTGTTACCGATCCTTCAGTACTTAACACAAGTACTGAAAGAGGAAAGTACTGAAGATCACACCTTCAGTAGTTTCCACTTCAGCAGTTGATCAATCAAGATGAAGAATAAGCCATGTGAAATATGTGGTAAATTCAATCATCTATCTGATGAATGCTGGTACAAAAAGGGTTCCAAACTCAACAGAGATAAGCTCATTAAAGAAGAGATAATAAATGAAAAATGAGTTTGAAACCAAGTTTGTACCACAGTCATCTCAAACTGATAAACCCAAGGCCTCACCAAAATCCAAAAAGAAGGATGGGGTTTATCAGAAAACAGCTGATAGTGTTCCTCATGATAAACATCAGACGAAGTCTGTGAATTTCAAGAAGGAGGAAATGGTGGGTCACAGGAACTCATCAAAAACAAGTACTGATGTGTCAAATGAGCTGAAGGCTTTAGCAACAAATCAGACACAACTTGTTATGATGGTTCAGCATTTGTTGGGGAGAGTTAACCAACTAGATGCACCTGTGATCAAACCACTGAAAAGGAAATCCAAGCCCAAATCTAAGAATCCATTTCAGCACCATCTCCACCTTCATCAGCTGTTAATCATGAGAAACAAGTTATGGTTAAATCTGTTGATGAAAACAGACCCAAAACCAAAAAGGTTTGGGTCTCTAAAGCTAACTAGTTTCTTATGATAAATGCAGGGTTCTTCAGCATGCCAAAGAAGCATCTGGTATGTAGACAGTGGAGGATCTATGCATATGACTGGGAGCAGTTCTCTTCTTAATGACTACTCTCAAGGAAAGAAGGGATTTGTCTCATTTGGAAATGATGCTAAGGGTTACATCATCGGAAAGGATTTGTGTCAAATGGAGAAATCAGATTTGATGATGTTAACCATGTGGAGAATCTCAAGTATAATCTACTGAGTGTCAGTCAGATGTGTGATAAAGGGCATGTTGCACTTTTCACAAGCCAGAACTGCCGGATTCTGTCTTCCAAAGTTCTGAGGCTGATTGACAAGGTATTGGATGAACATACTCTCCTGAAGGCCAACAGGATAGGAAGAGTATATGCCTTGGATTTGTCAAAGAAGATTGCGTTAAAAGGTCATCCTTGCCTGTTCTCCAAGGCCTCTCCTCAGGAATCTAAACTGTGGCATAGAAGGCTGGGTCATGTTAATCTCAAAAACATGAATCAGCTGATCCACAATAGTTTAGTGAGAGGTCTACCAATAAAGGAGTTCCTCTGTGATGAAACCTGCACTGCTTGTTTAAAAGGAAAACAACACAAAGTCTCATTCCCTCCTATAGAAGAACCAAAGTCCACTGCCTGCTTGCAATTACTGCACATGGATCTCTTGGTCCTGTGAGAGTAATGAGCATGGCAAAGAAGAAATACTGTCTGGTAATTGTGGATGATTACTCCAGATTTGTATGGACCTTCTTCTTGCATTCAAAGGATGAGGCTGCTCAGACAATTATTAACTTTGTGTTGTATGTTGAGAAGCAGTATTCCCTATCAGTCAAGTGTATAAAGTGATAATGGAACTGAATTTAGAAACCATACACTTGATGATTTCTACCTTTCAAAAGGAATCAAGAGGCAGTATAGCATCCCAAGGACTCCAGAACAAAATGGAGTAGTGGAGAGAAAGAACAGGACCCTAATTGAAGCTGCAAGGTCCATGTTGGCTGACTCTGGTTTGCCACTGACCTTTTGGGCTGAAGCTGTCAACACAGCATGCTATGTGCAAAATAGAGCTTTAGTGAATCAGAGGTTGATGAAGACTCCTTATGAAGTTCTACATCATTTGGCTCCTCTAATTTCATTCTTCAGAGCATTTGGGTGTCCTTGTTACATTCTCAACACAAAGGATCAACTCCAAAAGTTTGATTCTAAGGTGGATGCAGGGTATTTTGTTGGGTATTCATCCACTTGCAAGGCTTACAGAGTGTTCAACTGCAGAACAAAGATGGTTGAAGAAACCTTGCATGTGAAGTTCAATGAATCTCCTAAGGACAAAATCCCACAAAACCCTGTGGAGTTGTTTGATCTGGACATACTGCAATATGTTCCTTATCAGCCTCCAGCTGTTGCAGATCATGTGAATTCATCACCTTCTGCAGCTAGTCATCCATCTGGTGGTACTGATGTTCATGATGATCCCAGTACTCACCTATTCAAGTTTAGTGATCAACTGCCTGAGTCTACTAAACTTGATGTTCCTGTAGCTTCAGTAGCACCATCCACAACAAATGCTGATGAGATTTCTGAATCCTCTACTTCATTTGACCTGCCATCTAACACTTGGTTTCAAGAATCTGGATCAACATCTGTTGCTGCTGAGCGTGCTACAAACACTTGCACAGATCTCATAGTGTACCAAGAGCTGAAGAATCACCCAACGTCTCAAATCATTGGTGATATCAATGCTGGTGTCTCAACTAGAAGTCAATTGTCCAACTTCTGCTTCTATGCTCTTTTCATCAGTCAGCAAGAGCCAAAGAACTATCATATTGCATTAAGAGACAATGGATGGGTTGATGCCATGCAGCTTGAGCTTCTTCAGTTCAAAAAGCAGCAAGTGTGGGAACTGGTTCCTCTACCCCCAGGTAAGTGTGCAATAGGCACTAAATGGGTGTTTAGGAATAAAACAGATGAAAATGGGCAAATTCAAGAACAAGCCAGACTGGTTGTCCAGGGGTTTTCACAAGAAGAAGGTATTGATTATGATGAAACCTTTGCCCCTGTAGCCAGACTGGAGGCAATTAGATTGTTCTTAGCCTATGCTGCATTCCACATCTTAAAGTTTTTCAAATGGATGTCAAAAGTGCATTTTTATATGGTAAAATAAAAGAAGAGGTTTATGTGTGTCAACCACCAGGTTTTGAGGATAATAAACATCCTGATTGGGTGTATAAACTTGATAAGGCTCTTTATGGGTTGAAACAAGCTCCTAGAGCCTGGTATGAAACACTGTCAAATTTTCTTCTTCAGAATATTTCACTAGAGGCTCCATAGATAAAACTTTGTTCATTAAGAAAGTGGGTCAGCATAAGCTCCTTGTTCAAATTTATGTTGATGATATATTTTTGCATCCTCTGATCCACAGTTGTGTGATGCATTTACAAAGTTGATGCAACAAAAATTCGAAATGAGTGCCATGGGAGAATTACAGTTCTTTCTAGGTTTGCAAATCAAACAAAAGCTGATGGAACTTTCATTCATCAGTCAAAATACACAAAGAGTCTTTTGGAAAAGTTTGATTTACAAAACTGTAAGCCCTGTTCTACTCCCATGTGCAGCACCACACAACTGGATGCAGATCAGAAAGGTAAAGCTGTTGATGAAACACTTTACAGATGTATGATTGGGTCCTTGATGTACTTAACAGCTTCTAGACCATATTATGTTTGCAACTTGTGTTTGTGCTAGATTTCAGGCTGCTCCTAAAGAGTCTCATTGATTGCAGTCAAGAGGATCTTTAGATATCTGCAAGGTACTCAATCTCTAGGTCTTTGGTATTCCACTGGGCACTCTTGCAAATTAGTTGCTTTTTCTGATAGTGACTATGCAGGTGTAAATTAACTAGAAAATCAACTTCTGGTGGATGTCAATTCCTAGGCAACTGTTTGGTTTCTTGGCAGAGTAAGAAACAAACATCTGTTGCTACATCCACTGCTGAAGCCGAGTACATTGCTGCTGCAAGTTGTACATCTCAGGTACTCTGGCTTCAGAATCATTATTGGATTATGGCATTACAGAGACTAAGACTCCATTACTAATGGATAGTGCTTCAGCTCTTTGTATTGTCAAGAATCCAGTCCAGCACTCTAGGACCAAAAATATTGAGATCAGACACCATTTATTAGGGATTGTTTTGAAAAAGGTCTGATTGATCCAAAGTTTGTTCCTAGTGCTGATGAGCTTGCAGACATATTTACTAAGCCTTTGGACAGTTCAACTTTCCAAAACCTAGTGTTAAGGCTTGGTATGCTGCAGCTAGAATAAGTGACAACTACTGATGATCTCAGTCAACAAGTACTGATGAGCATTCGTATACTATTGTCACAAATAAGTACTGATAAGTTCTTTTATCCTCAGTAGTTTTCATAACTACTGAAGACTAATTACTTAAAAGTACTGAAGTACTCTATCTGTTGAAAAGAACTGATGTAGGTTACAACTACTGATGTCAGTCTAACAGATAAGTACTGATGACCAATGAAACGTCTGAAAATCAGACAAGTCTGATAAGTGTTGAGGTCAGAATGAAACAGCTGATGAGCTAAGAATTGACGACAAAGCTGATGAGAAATTTATCTCTTCAGTTGTTTCTACAACTGCTGCTTCACTTCAAACACTGAAGCCAAAACCATGTCTTCAGTAGTTTCACAACTACTGATGACTAACACCAGTCTTCAGTTGTTACAACACCTGAAGCCAAAACCATGTCTTCAGTAGTTTCACAACTACTGATGACTAATACCAAGTCTTCAGTTGTTACTTCTGAAAGTTAAAACCAGGTCTTCAGTTGTTTTCAAACAACTGATGACAGCACCAACACTTTCAGTCGTTTTATATCAGCCTTTTCTTACCCTATAAATACCTAAACCTACTTTCAAACGTTTCATTAGCCGTTTCCGTCCTTCACTCTCTCAACAATGGCGACCATGAAACTCAAACCCAGACACAACTGTGTTGCCTACCTCTCGAAATCGGCCTTCTGGAACAAATTTGATAACGCCATCGATCTTATGGTAGATTCCCAGTACCGAACCGCGTTTCTTCTGAATCCTACCATATACCCCGATTCCCTAAGCCAGTTCTGGACCAACGTCTCTGTGCAAACTGGTGAGAATGATAGCCAAATCACTCTCCAGTCGTTGGTCAACCAGAAACAGGTGGTCATCACTCCGGACATCATTCGACAAACCCTAGATCTACATGATGCCACCTGTGTCACAGAATACCCGAAAGGCACAACCGATATGTCTTTCATCAACAACGGGTATGAAGGAGACTTAAGTGCTACCACCATTCTGAAGAAGCACTTCCATGATGCTGAACGTCTTATATTCCACATGGTGAATGTCTGCCTTGCACCAAAAACCTCCTCATGGGATCAGATGTCCTCCCGATGGCAACAGGTATTATACTCTATCTTTGAACGACAAACTCTAAATTTTTCTGAGATAGTTTTTATGGAACTTAAGGATCTGGCCTTGAAACCTGTGGCAAACAGATGGATATTATATCCCAGGTTTCTCATGGCCATAATTTTAACACAGCTAAAATCAGACGGCCTTGTTGGCCTTGGAGTCCCTCTCCGGCTGTATTGCCTGAAGTATACTCCAGGCACAACTCTGACCCTACAATGAAAGGGGCTGCCCGGCTGCTAAAACCCAAGCAGCGGGAACCCACAGCCTCCACTTCCAGATCCAAAGTCCCCACCAAACCCTACACCAAAAAGAAAAAGGCTACTCAGGGAGATGAGTCCCCTGAGGATGCCCCTGTACCACCAATACAGGAAACACTTACTGGTTCTAACCCCCCAGTAGTGTCCAAGACTCTACCAGCCCTAGCGCTCAGGCATCCTCTCAACAGGATCCTGATGCAACCAAAATTGGGGATACCACAATGCTGGAACCTATCTCAATTGAGAAGGTTACCATTGAAGAGCACCAGTCACCCCGGGTGCAATCTGCTTCAAACCTATCTCCAAATGCAACCGCCCCTCAAAGCCCAACATTATTGTTGCACAAGTGCTGAGTCAGCTGCATTCCTCTCCTCCTCCCCAGACACCAATTACAATGGGGAGAACCTCAACAGCTGAGGAAGAGGACCAAAATGCTGCTGATAACCCACAGCACAGGGGTTATAATGTTCAATCTCCCCATGTAGAGGAGGAGGTTAGAACATCTGGTGAGGCTGCCACTTCTACTGATTCAGCAAATGACAGGATGAAGTTGGTAACATCTCTAAGACCTCACCAGAGGCAACTGCCGATGAAGGACTCAGTCCTGAGGCAGGAAGTCCCCAGAACCAAGAACAAGGGCACATGCTACAACTGATCTACACTCAGGGCATGTACATCCTGATTCAATCAGGAGGTCAGGTGATTCAGCAAAGACTGATGATGACCTGGGCTTTTTCTATGATGTCTTAGCCCATAACACAATCCTTGAGGCTGAGGTGAGCAGACTCAAAGAACTGCTTGCCAAAATGTCTCAGGATCAAAGTCCATCTGCCCCAATAAACCCACAGATGGCACCTTCATCTGAAGGTTCCCCAAACACTCAGCCACTACACTCAACTGAGCCACCAGCCACTGTTGTTGGCACCACCTCTCAGGGACAGAACCCCTCTGAGCAGATGGTTGCTACCTTTCAAAATTCCTTACCTCTCATCACTCCCATCATCAATGAGATTGTGCATAAAGCCATTGATGAGAGGATCTCCTCAAATCTAAAACACTTGTTGATGATGCTGTGCAAAAGAAGCTTTCTGCCATTCAAACCCTGAACCCAATGCACCCAAAAAGGGGGAGTCTAAGGCAGTGAAAGAAAGAAAGAGAAAGAGAGTGGAAGATGAGAAACAACAAAAAAAGAAAAGGAGTTAGAAAAGGAAAAACAGCTGATCACATACAAGAGAAAGAAAAGTGCTGAAACTCAAAAGCCTGATGAAGAGAAATCATTGGAAGATCTGATTAAAGAAGCTGATGAAGCTCACAGCAGATCAATGGACAGAATAATAGACCAACTCTTCAGACAGGGCTTTGATACAGCCACATTAGACACTGAGATCAGAAGGCTGGAGATTGAAGAGATACAAGAGAGATGGGCCAGTTACAGTGATGGAAAGGGAGAGGTTGGAGATAATGATCAGGTTTATTGCAAAATACTTGGGAAGATCATTAATTGAGATTAAATCATGGACCAGAGACAGTATTCTGGCAATAACCACCAGAATCTGTGCTTCTGAAGCATTCAATAAGGGGTTGATATCGAAGCCTTAGATGAAGCAGGGCTGGGAAGAGAACTGATATGGCCAAGCTTTCCAAAGCCAAACTTACCACAAAAATGCTAGATCAGCCTTCCAAACTCCCACTCAAAAACAACCAACACCACAACTCTCCAAACCAACTCAACCCTCAAAACCAACTCCCTTATCCCAAAAACCACCTCAAACCACATCCAGTGATGCACCCAGAAGGAGGAGAAGGGTGTTGAGGATGGTAGAAGAAGAAGAAGATGATGATGAAGAAGAATCTGCCAATCTCTGCTGTTCTAAAATTACCTGAGCCCAGAAGTCAACAAATGATCACACCAGACTTTCAGAGGCAAATGGTGAAAGTTAAGATTGAAGAAGAAGAACAGCAGAAACAGCACGATGAGCAACTTTTGAAGATGATTGACAAAGAGTTTCCTCAGTCATCATCTATACAAGCCATGAAGAAACACGCTCAAAGGCTGTATGCTCTCAGGTATACCTTTCAATATCAAAAGGAGAGAGTAAGGATTTGGCCAGACCCCAGGGTTAGTTCTAGAATTCATAAGAAATCCATACCAAGTAGATACAATGGCCAAGTGAGAAAGACCATAGATGCTGCTATTATGTTGGCCATTGTAGTCTCACCCTGGGAAATACTTGAAGACTTCAAGAGAGCCTACAAGTCAAAGATGACCCCTCAAACTCTAATGGAGAACAAAATGGTCAAGAAGGGGTTGTTATACAAGAGGCTTGAAGAGATCAAGAAAAATGAACTCCAGTTGTTATTAGAAGGGACTCACCCAGATGAATTTGCTTACAGAGAGATAACAACTGTTGAGTTGAAAAATGGAAAGACGATAAAGTACTTATCAGAGTACTATGGCCCAGAGTTCTTCTTCGAAGGAGAAGCAGAAGAACTCACTAAGGAGGAACAAGTTGTTCTCCTTGAGGCCTACGTCAGAGAGTCTTATAGACTCATCAATGGGAAGTAGGTTTCATGGTTGGGATAACAGCTCTGTGTCCAGTTTCCCCAAGACAGAGTTCCCTTCCATCCTTTGACATTCACATCTACTAAACCTGTTCCCTGGCCTGTGCTTATCTGATATCTCTGAAGCTGATCAAGAGAGTATTTCTGCCAAGAATAAGTGGGACCTCAATAAGCTTAAAGGTTTTGGCTGCATTGGTTCAGGGGGAGTTTGTTGGACCAAAAGAACCAATGAGCCTGATCAGAAAAACCTTTAAGTCCCACAGACATTATACAACTGAAGTAGTCTGCAACAGCTGAAGACATCAACTGATAACAAGGTCTGAAGACAAAGTCTGAAGTGAAAGAGCTGAACACAAAGTCTGAAGTGAAAGAGCTGAAGACAAAGTCTGAAGTAAAAGAACTGAAGACAAAGTCTGAAGACAAAAGCTGAAGACAAAGACTGAAGACCAAGTTTCAGATGTTGTCACAATAGCTGAAGAAGACCTCTTCAGTAGTTGTGATGGTTTCCTTTCAGTAGTTGTATTTTCTTTTCTGTACTTGTAGTTTCAGTAGTTTTATGTTTCTTCGTGTACTTAGCATACTCTGAGATGTTCTCAGTTGTTGTGAACATTCTCAGTAGTTTGCTTACTTTCAGTAGTTTGTAATAATTCTGGTAGACGTCACTATCAAGTGACATCAGCAGACGTCACATTCCTTTATATAAGGAATGCTGACCTAATTGTAATCGGTGCAGCTTAGAAAAACCTAGCAGCCGCCATACCGAAGCATGTGTGCATGAATGTTATTATCCCTTTGCAGAAAACCCTATTTCTATATAACCGTGTACTGTTCCATTGAATATTTATTGTGTTCTTGCTATATTTGTTTAATTCTTGCTCTAATTCCGCTGCGATTCAACTCTAATTGATCAAACTTAGATCACTGATCCTGACACTATTAATAGTAACTTTTATGCATGAGATTGATGAATTATGATGAATTGATGATGTTAGTCATGTCTAGATGGTTGTTATGACTTGATTAGGCATAAAGTTGGTGAATTAAAAGAATTGGATGTTAGATTGGTTTTGGGTGTTACTTTCCCGAAAGGGAAACTTTATTTATGTAGATCATTGGATATTGTTAATTGAGAATGTTTATGATGTAGGATCATGTTAGAATGTTTTTTGATGATGTCTAAGGTGGTAGATTGTGTTGTTTAGGTTGTATGAATATTTGATGCACAACTTTGGAAATTAGGCTCTTATGGAATATACATAATAATGGATGTTGTTAGGTGATTATGGAGCTATGTTAGGATTATGATAGAATCAGATGATGCATGATATGTTAGTTAAAATTGTAATTATGGACTTCTTGGGATTTATATGTGTTGTTGATAAACCTGGTGTATGATGAGCTTTATAGCACTTAAGGGTTTGTAATGTGGCATATGTGAATAACTTGTGTGATAACCATGTATGATGGATTGCTATTCTTGATCAAACAAGAACTTAACTTGACATGTCACCAATGGGTCAACTAGGTCATATGAGTCTTGTTTTCCAAAACCATAGGTCAATGTGTTTGTTGAGCACTTAGGGTTGTTAAGCTTCTATGTACACATACTTATGTACTTGTATCTTCTAGGTAACCTTTGAAGGTTTGTCTTTCCATTCATCATTAGCTTTTACAATCATTCATTTGCATACCAGGGTGAGTTCAATGCCCCACTTTTACTTACTTCTCTTGTTGGGGAGAAAGCATACTTGGTTTTAAAATGCTTTACTGTTATAACATGTGTTTGGTAAGACATAATGGGTTATGCCATAGAAAGCCCTCACACTTTCAGATCGTTAATTAAGGAACCTAGAGGGAAATTTTGGGTAGTACTACTGGGTCTGACAAGCCCCACCCATGTGACCGGAAGTCAACGGGTGCAATATTGTCCTAAACTACTAACAGTGTCATGACCTGGTATGTCATGGCGGGAGGTAAACAGATAAACATAGTCAGCTTCGATCGCTAAATCACTATTGTTCTTTACTAATGAAATTAGACTAGTTATCTATTTCAATGCACTTGTTTATATTTTATTAACGCTACTGTTTACGATGATTACAAACCATTGAACTCACCAACCATCGTGTTGACACTTTTAGTATGCTTTTCTCCGGTCGTTTCTAGCAGCTTCCCATAGGAGCACGCACGTGTCAAGCATGCTTTGTTCAAACATTATTTACTTTTAAATTAGCATTTACTTACGTATTTTGGTTTGGGCTCGTGTTTTACGCAGTTTACATTTAGTACCTTGTGTTTGGGTTATTTACAAAACGCTTCCGCAAATATTTTAAAGTTTCAAACTCTGAATTATTTTAAATGTTGCATGTAGTCGTTCTAGTAGCTAATGACTGAGATCCTGGTTTGTTCACTCGCCTCGCGGTAAAACCCCGCACGTGGATTTTGAGGGTGTGACAGATTGGTATCAGAGCCATTGGTTATAGGGAACTAGGTCGCATACACACTAGACTATAAGCGCACAGTTTGTTAGTTACTCGTTACTTATCCCTTACTGTATACTCATTGGCATACACGTCACGTACCTCACAGCATGGTATCATCTTCACGGGCTCTGGGTAAGAGGCCTAAACGTTCTGAGTCACTTACTCCTCCTCATGTACCTGATAGAGGATTAAACTGGCCCCAACATCCCTATCCTTCTAAAGAGATAGACTGGGATTAGCCTTTTGCATTACCCGAGCGCGATGCTCCACGGAACTAGAATTACTATCCCACCTATGTTGATCGCATGGTCTACAGGGAGCGTGTTCTAGCTATAGCTACTACTAGACCTAGGACTAGGTCGGCGACAGCCTCTACGGCACCTACTCTTCCTTCTTTCCGTATTCCTCTCGAGCAGGTGGTTGCAGCTTTGATTGCTACACTGGACACTGAGCGATAGCGCATCAGAGGACTTACTGACGAGAACTCCATTTTACGACATGAGATGCTTCAGCTGTTTACTAGTAGAGACACTTCAGGAGCGACTCTCGATGTTAATTGGTGGGCATCGCACCTTGGCTGGTAATGTTTTTGCACTTACTGAGCGTATGTCCGCGCAAGAGCTTCACAGTGTAAGGACAGATGATAGATTGACTGAGCTGGAGGCACAGCTAGTGGCATTTCAGATTGCGGACAACCCTACACCTGGGGAAGACCCTAATGAGGAAGACCTTGAAGAGGAACCTGAAGAAGAGTCAGAGGAAGCCCCGAAAGAAGAAGAACCTGAAGAGATGGAAGAGGACAGTGATGGATCTGATATGTTGGATTGATTTTCACGTTCATTTGACTTGGACTACATAGTGTTTCTTTTCATTTTGAAACCTTGTGGAACGGTTGTTTCCCACCCAACTGAAAAACTAAAAATTTTGACATTGATGGAATATTTTATGAATCATTTACAATTTATTGTCTTTGTTATAATTTTAGTTATAAATGTTGTGGTTATGACAAATTCATTATTTCTTACTATTTACCATACTTCAATGAGATTAATATGTTGGATGTTACTCATTATTGTATTTGTGAATGTTAAGTGAAATATGGATGGTCATGGTAGAGGACGTGGACGTGGCCGTGGACGTGGTGCCGGTGCTGTAAACATGACCCCAGCCGAATTAGTCGCCTTACTCAATCAACATGTGCAGGCAGCGATAGGCACTCAAGCTGCCTAATTTGGAGGTAAACGACGACCCTGGTTATCAATCACATAAATCTTCTATTAGATGGTTAATCCATTTCGTTTGACTAAACAATCCAAAACATTGAATACAGGACCGCCAACATGCACGTATAAGGCGTTCATGGACTGTAAGCCCCACACATACAGTGGAGCTGAAGGAGACGTAGAGCTTGTGCAGTGGTTTGAGAAGACCGAGTCGGTTTTAGCCAAGTGCAACTGTCTGGCGGCGGACCAAGTGAAATACACCACAGGGACACTTGAGGGTGCCGCGCTCTCGTGGTGGAATGCACAGGTGCAGATGCTTGGCCAGGCGATGGCAAATGCTTTACCGTGGATGAGTTTAAAGCGATGATGATGGAGGAATATTGTCCTCGCAATGAAGTCCAGAAGTTGGAAGCTGAGTTCTGGCAGTTGAAAATGGAAGGATCTAGATCGAGGTTTACACTACGAGGTCTCACGATTTGGCAACACTTTGCCCTGGCATGATTGACCCGTCGATCGAATGAATTGAGCTTTATCTGCGTGGCTTGGTTCCAGAGATACAAAGTATGGTGACTGCTGCGAACCTCACCACTATCCAGCAGGTTATCCGATTGGCTCACAAGCTTACTGACCAAGAGGTGGAGCAGGGAAAGCTACCCAAACGGGGCGTTGTGGCAAGCGTGCCTAACAATAAACGCAAGTGGGACAACTCTGGTAGCAAGGGATCTTTGTCAAACAGCTAACCTCAACAACATCAGCAGTAACAATAGCACACTCAGCAGCATCAACATCAACAGTAGCAAAGGAGGTTTGACAACAACCATAGTTTCAATCAGTCATCTTCTCCATCTCAGGGACAAGCTGGATACGTGGGGAAGTATCCCAAATGTAATCGATGCAACTACCACCACACTGGTAGGTGTGACAATTTTTGATGCCAGCGTTGTGGTAAGGATGGACACATGGCAAAGGATTGCCATGGTGAGTTGATGAAGAAGCCTCAGCAATCCCAAGAAACACCAAAAGGTTGCTTTGAGTGTGGAAAGGAAGGACACTACAAGAGGAATTGTCCTCAGTTGAAGAAGAACGGGAATGGTGCTGGAAATGTTGGAAACAACAACAACAACAATGGCAGTGGTGACAATACTGGTGGCAACAATGGTGGAACTAAAGTGAGAGCCTTTGTCATGGGTTCAGGTGAGCCTCTAAATGACCCTACTACTGTTACTGGTAAATTCCCTGTTAATGGTCGTTTTGCTACTGTATTGTTTGACACTAGATCCGATAGGAGTTTTATCTCAACTAAGTTTAGTAGTCTTAAGTGATATTCCTTCTCCGTTGGAATCTAAATATACGGTAGAATTAGCTGATGGTAAGCAAATCCATGTTACATACATCCTTAAGGGTTGCGAGATAGAATTTGCTGGTCATGGGCATAGATTGGCTGTCCGAGAAGCAAGCAGAAGTCATTTGCCATGAGAAGGTTATCCGCATTCCTCTCCTGGATAGGGAAATTCACTCGGTTAAGGGCGGGAAAGGTGGTGCTTTGATAGGCATCATATCCTTTATGATAGCGCAGAAGTGGCTATGTAAGGGTTGCTTAGCTATATTAGACCTTGTGACTAACAAGCAACCGGAGGAAAAGCAGATAGAGGATATTCCGGTAGTTTGTAACTTTCCGGAGGTGTTTCCAGAGGATCTGCCTGGACTACCACCTCATCGTCAAGTTGAATTCCAGATTGATTTTACTCCCGGAGCTGCTCCGATTGCAAGAGCACCTTACCGGTTAGCCTCGAACGAACTGCAGGAACTATCTGCATAACCGCAGGAGCTGTTGGATAAAGGGTTTATTCGACCGAGCTCATCACCTTGGGGAGCACCTGTTCTCTTCTTCAAGAAAAAGGATGGCACATTTCGAATGTGTATCGACTACAAAGAACTGAACAAGGTTACAGTCAAAAATCGTTATCCTTTACCTCGTATAGATGATTTGTTTGATCAATTTCAAGGATCAAGCTACTACTCTAAGATTGATTTGAGGTCTGGATATCATCAACTGAGAGTCCGAGAGGAAGACATCTCGAAGACAGCATTCAGAACCCGCTACGGTCATTAAGAATTCTTAGTCATGCCATTTGGGTTGACAAATGCACCAGCAGTGTTCATGGATCTCATGAATCGTGTGCGCAAACCCTATCTTGATCAGTTTGTTATCGTGTTCATCAATGACATATTGATCTATTCAAGGACCAAGGAGGAACATGAAGCGCACCTACGTCTAATCTTGGAACTACTTAAAAAGGAACAACTGTACGCCAAGCTTTCCAAGTGTGATTTCTAAATACGTGTAGTACAGTTTTTAGGTCACATTGTTAACGAGAAAGGAATACATGTTGATCCTGCAAAGATTGAAGTGATAAAGAATTGGTCGGTTCCCAAGACGCCTAGCGAGATACGACAGTTTCTTGGACTGGCAGGATACTATCAGTGATTCATTGAGGGATTTTCTAAGATCACTCAACCTCTCACAGCCTTGACTCATAAAGGAACAACATATAAATAAGGTGATAGTCAAGAGTCTGCTTTTCAGTTGTTGAAACAGAAACTGTGTAGCGCACCATATTGGCATTACCTGAGGGAAGTGATGACTTCGTGGTTTATTGTGATGCTTTTATCTAAGGAATTTTTTGTGTCTTGATGCAACGTGATATGGTGATAGCCTATGCTTCGAGACAACTAAAGGTACACAAGAAGAACTACACCCATGACTTGGAGCTGGGTGTGGTAGTTTTTGCCTTGAAGATCTGGAGACATTACTTGTACGGTACAAAGTGCACTATCTATACCGATCACAAGAGTCTTCAGCATATCTTTGAGCAGAAGGAGTTGAACATGAGGCAGCGATACTGGTTGGAATTGTTGAAGGACTATGATTGTGCTATCAAATATCACCCAGGAAAGGCAAATGTAGTCGTTGACGCATTGAGTAGAAAGGAAACTGCTAAGCCCCGACGAGTACAAGGTTTGCAGCTTACAATTAGCACTCATTTGCCTGAACAAATCAGGGAAGTGTAGACAGAAGCTTTGAAAGCAGAAAACATTACGTCTGAATCTTTACATGAAATAGACAAACAGTTTGAAGTGAAAGCGGATGGAATTTGTTACTTCATGGACAGACTCTAAGTGCCTTTGTATGGAAATCTAAGGGACTTGGTTATGAGTGAGGTACATAAGTCTAAGTACTCTATACATCCTGGTTCTGACAAGATGTATCATTACCTGAAGGCGCACTATTGGTGGCCTAATATGAAGGCAGATGTAGCTACGTATGTGAGCAAGTGTCTAACCTATTTGAAAGTTAAAGTTGAATATCAGAAGCCATCTGGATTACTACAACAACCTGAGATTCCCATGTGGAAGTGGGAACAGATTCCTATGGACTTCATTACTAAATTACCCTGGACACCTACTGGTTGTGACATGATATGGGTTATCGTAGATCGGTTAACTAAGTCTGCTCACTTCTTGGCAATCAAGGAAACAGATAAAATGGACAAGTTAACTCGAATTTATCTGAAGGAGATAGTCTCGAGACATGGTGTACCAATCTTAATTATTTCTGACCGTGAGGCTCGTTTTACATCACATTTCTGGCAGTCGTTACAGAAATCTTTGGGTACGCGTCTGGATATGAGCACTGCTTATCATCCGTAGACGGATGGGCAAAGTGAACGTACTATTTAAACATTGGAGGACATGTTACGTGCTTGTGTGATTGATTTTGGGAATAACTGGGAAGTTCACCTACTATTGGTGGAATTTTCTTACAACAATAGTTATCACACCAGCATTAAGGCAGCACCATTTGAGGCTTTGTATGGAAAAAAATGTAGATCACCAGTTTGCTGGGCGGAAATTAGTGACGATCAGCTAACAGGCCCCAAGTTGGTTAATGAGACTACCGAGAAGATCGTACAGATAAGGATGTTGGGTTTTGAACAAGTTTATCAGAGTCATTTTATCCAAATAAAATGAAAAACATAGCGGATAGAGAGATTAAAACTTGTTATAGTTAATATATATAAACCATTTTATATATCTGTTAAAACCCGTAATGGATCGATATATGAAAACCATGCTTACAAACAACCTAGGATGTTTAGAAGATTACCTCTCGTATGCATTTGAGGAAGATGATCGATGAATGGCAGCTTCCAAAGAAGGACGCCTCAAGCAATTCTACCCTCAAGCCTCCAACAAACACCCAGTTGCTAGGATTTTTTCACTTGAACGAACCTCTGTTCTTGGTTTTGTTTTCGACCGATCGAGAGAAAACCAGAAAAACGAGATCTACACTTTTCAGTGTCTTGTAAGTTATCAGAGAGAGTGGTTGATTGCAATCATATATTGCATGTCTTGTGAAACTGAAATTTCAGATGAGGAGAGAGAGAAAAGTGGGTGGGGGCCCAGCCCCTTGTCCCATCCGCATTTCTTAAACATTCACCCGCATTAGTAAATGCGGATAAATGGTCTCCTTTCGTATTTGTAAATGCAGATGAAGAAATTCCATCTGTATTTCCCAAATGTACATCCGTATATGTAAATGTGGATGAGTAGTTATATTAGCATTTTCTCAAAATCTCATTCGCATTAGTAAATACAGATAATCAGTTTCCATCAGCATTTCCACAAATGCACATCCGCATTAGTAAATGCGGATGAGAAACCTTTATCCGCATTAGTTAATGTGGATGAGTAATCTTCATCCGCATTTCCTCAAAAGCACATCTGCATTAGTAAATGCGGATGAGTAATTAAGAAATGCGGAAAAAAGACTATATTGTTCAACCATTTGAATAACAATATAGAATACTCTCTCTAAAATAAATTATCCATATAATTTATTTACAACACAAGTGCAAATATTTTGAAAACCCAATTTCTAAATACTTTAAGTGTTAATATTTATTTATATGATCATATCATAAAATAAATATTGTAGGTGTTTGTCTAGCTTGTTATTGGGTATGACCCGACTTGGATCATAACGTACTAGCCACATCAATTCAATATGTGTCTTGGGCAGACCGTTTCCAACAATCTCCCACTTGCACAAGATACATAAAGGATTGATGCAAGTAGCAAATACCATCTAACAATGGTTTACTACCCCTAATACGCATGACGAAGTGCCATTCAATTACATCATCTTCTTCAAATCCCTTACTTGAAAATGATTTAGGTGAATCTATCATTTATCCTTTTGTTACAAATGTCATGTTAAATCCAGAGACACAGAATGTTCACTCCTAGTTGATTTAACTTTATCAGGCCATAGACATCTTACTCTCAATGAATAAGAGGAACAAATCCCATCTTGACTACATATGTTTCTCACAATCACATTCTATGACACCTGAAACTAGCCTTGTGTACTTTCCATATTTCAGAACAGCGAAGAACTAGGTCAAAGTATAATATTTGGTGAGTATCAAAACCCAATATGTATCTCAGGTTAGAGGATACTACGATATTTGCCTTTACTCAAATTTACTTATGATCAATTACATAATTCAATGCAGTAACATTTGAGAGCGGGTCAGTCCAATATTTGTATTTCACAAATATCTATGAACTTTGGTAGCAGCCTTTTACTCTATATTCATACCTTATGAATATCCACCAATCCAAGTTCATAATAGTCTTACCTTCATATTTGTTCCCACAAATATGACCGACTATGGACATTTAGAATACTAAACATATTCATGGATCAAAACATGCTAAAATGGAACATAGCTCATAGTATCATAATTATATATATGAGTCAAAATAACAATTGTTCCGTTGTTTAAATACTAAATAGATCAAATCCAATCACTAGAATATCGAAGTCCTAAGGCACAAGTATGACTCTCATTCTTTGGCCTTTTAAGGAGCTTCGTGTGTGGATCCATAATATTTTGATCGGTGTGAACTTTGCGAATACATATCTTTCCTTTTTCAACTTCATCCCTTATGTAGTTGAATCTCCGCTCAATGTGCCTTGTCTTTTGATATGCACGGGGTTCCTTGATTTGAGCAATCGCACCCTCGTTGTCACAAAAGATCTCTAGGGAATCTTGAATGGTAGAGACTACCCCTAGATCGACAATGAATTTCTGTAACCATGCAGCTTCTTGTGCTGCTAATGAAGCGGCGATGTATTCCGATTCTGTAGTGGACAATGCTACCACATCCTGCTTTGAACTCTTCCAGGACACTGCCCCCCATTCATAATGAAGACATACCCCGATTGTGATCGAGAATCATCTCGATCAGTTTGGAAACCCGCATCCGTGTAACCCTTTACAACGAGTTCCTCTTCACCTGATCCGTATATTAGAAACATATCCTTAGTCCTCTTAAGGTATTTCAATATACTCTTAGCAGCCATCCGATGGCTATTTCCTAGATTCTGTTGATATCTACTCGTCTTGCTTAAAGCTCATGACACGTCTAGTCTAGTGCATATCATTGCATACATGATGGATCCTATAGCAGATGCATATAGGACTTCCTTCATCCTTTCTTGCTCATCATTTGAGCTTGGACATTGAGATGCACTCAATATTGTCCCTCTTTGAATAGGTACCAAACCTTTCTTTGAGTTCTCCATCTTGAACCTTTTCAAGATTTTATCAATGTATGCACTTTGGTTTAAACCTATCAACCGCCTTGATATATCCCTATAGATCTTTATTCCCAAAATGTAGGCAGCTTCACTAAGATCTTTTATGGAAAAACAACTTCCAAGCCAGGTTTTAACACCTTCCATGGTTGGAATATCATTTCCAAACAGTAGTATATCAACAACATACAATACTAAGAATGTGATGATGCTCCCACTAGCCTTCTTATACACACAAGCTTCATCAGCGTTCTTGATGAATCCAAATTTCTTGATCTCTTCATCAAAACGTTGATTCTAACTTCTCGATGCTTGTTTCAATCCATAAATTGATTTCTTTAACTTGCATACTTTATTAGGATGTTATGGATCGACAAAACCATCGGGCTGAACCATATAGACATTCTCTTTGAGATGTCCATTAAGGAAAGCAATTTTGACATCCATTTGCCAAATCTCATAGTCATAATATACAGCTATGGCAAATAATATCCTAACTGACTTTAGCATTGCCACAGGCAAGAAGGTCTCATCATAATCAACCCCTTGAGTTTGAGTGAAACCTTTTGCTACAAGTCTTTCTTTATAAGTATCCAAGTTTCCATGCATATTAGTTTTCTTCTTGAAAACCCACATACATCCAACCAGTTTGGAGTTAAGCGGTGGCACAACCAATTCCCATACTTGGTTGTCATACATGGATTGCATCTCTACATTAATGGCTTCAAGCCACTTGTCACAATCGGAATTGGACATTACATCATGGTACGTAGTTGGTTCATCCGAGTCAACTACATAGCATCCATTCATGAAAAATCCATATCTTTCAGGTGGATAGCTAGTTCTACCAGATCTGTGAATGTTTTGTGTGTATTGATCAACCACTTGATCATTATCAACAAACTCTTGTTGATTGCTAATATCAACCAAATGTGTATCGGCTTGTGGTTCTCGATCCTCATCAAGTTCCACTATTCTATTGGTAGTTCCTTCCATAAGGAACTTAGTTTCCAAGAACTCAGCCTTTCGAGCAATAAATACCTTTTGCTCTGTTGGATTGTAGAAGTAATATCCCATGGAGTCTTTGGGATATCCTACAAAGATACACTTAGTGGATCGGCTTTCTAACTTGTTTAGGGTGTTCTGCTTAACATAAGCTTCACAACCCCATACTTTTAAATATGATAATGATGGAACTCTTCCATGCCATATTTCAAAAGGTGTCTTGTCCATTTTCTTGCTTGGGGCCATATTTAGAATACGAGCCGCGGAGAGCAATGCGAAACCCCAAAATGATAGAGGCAGTGTGCATCTAGCCATCATAGATCGAAACATTTCCAATAGGTTTCGGTTTCTCCTTTCAGACACACCATTATGTTATGGTGTTCCTGGTGGAGCAAGTTGTGAGACAATCCCACAACTCCTGAGATGATCTTGAAAGGCATCACTAAGGTAGTCACCTCCTCTATCCGAATGAAGAACTTTGATTGTTTTGTTGAGTTGATTTTCTACTTCATTTTTGAAGATTTTGAACATTTCAAAAGCTTCATCTTTGTGTCTTAACAAGTACACATAACCATAACGACTATAATCTTCGATAAAGGTAATGAAGTATCTTTCACCATTCCTTGTCATTGCTTTAAAAGTACCACATACATCTGAATGTATGATTCCTAATAAATCTTTTGCCCTTTCATTAGTGCCACTAAAGGGTTCCTTGGTCATCTTTCCTTATAAACAAGATTCACATTTATCAAATGAACCCTCTTCATTTGCTTCCAAATGACCATTCTTTTGAAGTGTTTGAATGCGATTCTTGTTTATGTGACCAAGACAACAGTGCCAAAGATATGATTTACTTAAACCCATTTTAAGTTTCTTGGTGCTTGATTAGTATAACGAGTTATTAAAGGATGTGTCATCATGAACCAATTCATAAATACCATTAGAAGTCATAGCCTTAAAATAAATCATATCATCCATAAAAACACAAATACCATCGTTGTCAAATTTAATAACATAACCATATTGTTTCAGAAGGGAAACAAAAATTATATTCCTAGTCAAACTAGGAGCATACAAAATATTCTTCAAAATAACTTCCAAACCACTTAGAAGCTTCAAGATATGGTCTCCCTGGGCTTCGACATCAACCTTTGCTCCGTTGACCACGTAGAGACCAGTATCTCCCTTTTTAAAATGTTTATTTCTTTTGAACCCCTGCAACAAATTTCAAATATGAGTTCCATATCTGGTATCCAATACCCATGTATTTGAAGTAATAACATTAAGTTCAATTTGGATCATGAAAGTTGTACCTGAGGTCTGCCTAGCATCCCTCTTGTTTCCCAACTCTTTAAGATAGGTTGGACAATTCCTCTTCCAATGTCCTATCTCACCACACTCAAAGCATGGATCGTTCTCCGTAACCTTTGGCTTTTTAAGCTTTGGTTTTGGTGGTCTCGCTTTAGCCTTTCCCTTACCCTTCCCTTTAACGTATCCCTTGCCTTTGGCAACATTTGCCTTGGGTTCAGGGTGATGCCTTTTCTTGTTGCCTCCCTCATTGATCATGAGAACCGGTAAACCCTTTTACCCATCCCTGCTTTGGCTGTTTTGAGCATTGCATGAAGTTCCCCAATGCTCTTGTCCCATCCATTCATGTTATAATTCATGATAAACGTCTCAAACTTCTTGGTAAGATCATTGAGGATCAAATCTGTGGCCAACACTTTTGAGAAGGGTCAGTTCAGCCTTTCGAGGCGATCAATGTGGCTTTTCATCTTCATCACATAAGATGACACCGATTGGGTTTCTTCCATTCGACATGCATGAAGCGCTTAAACAGTTTCGAAGCGCTCTACCTTTGCTCTACCCCATGATGTTCAAAATCCTTTTGAAGCTCAGGAATCATGGTTCCTAACATGAGGCAAGAAACTTGCACTAAATCCTCAGTGTGCTTAACCCAATCATTGTAGGCATCATCATCATTAGTGTTGGGTTCATCGGGAATATGATTTTCCAACAAATATGATTTATTTTCTTGCTTGAGAATAATTCTCTAGTTTTGAAACCAATCTATGAAATTATTATGGTTAAGACGATCCTTTTCCAGGATAGTTCTTAGTGACAGGTTATGGACGGTCGGGAAGGTAGCGTTGTTGTTGGCGGCCATTTCTATAATATTAACAAAGTTCAATTTTAGTATTTATAAAAATGAAATTTTTATTATTAATACCCTTTCATGTCTCATAGACAATTAATAATTAAAATCTAGAATCCAATGTTACATTTAAATATTGGTTAGGTGACCTTTATCCCATTATTTAAATTAACAAGGTAGTCAACATTTGACAATTGCAACCCTTTGCAACTTCTAGTTTTATGGGATCGGTTAAACATCTTTATGTTTAGTTGGCATGTTTAATCCCATCAACATCATTGTACACCATGCTTCGGTGACCCTATTCACATGGTTTCCAACTCAAGTCGTCCTACTTACACACATGTGTGAGTTTACACATACAAGTGGTTAGGTGACCTTTATCCCACACATATATTAACCCCACCTCAAACACACAAGTTCCCTAAATGTGGTTAGGTGACCTTTATCCCACAAAGAGTTCCCAAGTGATTTGAGTGTTGTATAAAAGGATGGTGTTAAAATTGTTTAAAAGAGATTTTTGTTTCCATTAATTGTAGTTTTTGAAAACATTTTGTACCTTAAATTTGCATACATTCAAACGCGTGGTACATTAGTGAAACCAACTTTCAAGGCTCTTTTAATAAAACCCAATTTTATTGCAAAAACATTAATCTTTAATAAAACCATTTTATTACCCATGTTAATGTTTCCAAAAGAACCGTTTAAAGGTTGTTGTTGATTTTAAATTGTTTAACAGTGCATATCCAAATATCACATAAACAATAAGATTAAATCAACCATACAAGCAACACATACAACAACAAGTTCATAACCATAGCCAACTAATTTAACATCACTTGTTGACCGAAACAAGTGAGTTAATTAGGTCTTTCCTAATGGTAAAATTGACACAACACTTGTGTCGGTGAACTCTCAATTGATCCCGCATCCAAATGCTTCAAGCGTCCACTTTGTGTTGTGGTTCTTCCATTCGATTTGGGCTTCCAAATGGGCTTAAGTTTTTGCACCAAACTCCTTTGGGCCTTCAAAATATGTTTTTGATTATTGGGCTTAAATCCCATTAAGAGCTATAAAGCCCTTTGGGCTCAAAATTGGCCCAAACCCAAAAACAACCTTGTTACATCTTCTTTTACAAAATATATCCTAAATACATTTTTTCTAGTAAAAGTAAAATGCAACTAACCTATTTCTTTTACATACCAAATGAAAAATAAATAAATCACATACCCAAAAGGAAGAACAAATACATTTAATTATTACAACCCTTTTGAATAATCAAATACAAATCACAACACATCCAAACACAAGGTCTCGGCTAGGTTATGAACATCAAAATACATATCCAAATATGTAAGCAAAAACCCGAGAGCTTCCCCTTGAACCACTGATTTTCGGTTAATGTATAAACAAACCGAATATCATGATTCTTGTCCAAACAACTAAATCATCCAAATGATTAAATTTTTCAAGATTACAGTATGCAAGTAATGTAAAGTAGAATCTTGAAGAATTCAGGGTAAACATTTGACCAAAACTCTCGGTCTGTTGGTGAGTCAACAGCAAGAAACCGAGATTTCAGTCTAGATAAAGCATGTATCCATATAACCGGCTATTGATGCCATTGTTGGGTTTTGAACAAGTTTATCAGAGTCATTTTATCCAAATAAAATGAAAAATGCAACGGATAGAGAGATTAAAACTTGTTACAGTTAATATATATAAACCATTTTATATATCTGTTAAAACCCGTAATGGATCGATATATGAAAACCATGCTTACAAACAACCATATGATGTTTAGAAGACTACCTCACATATGGGTTTGAGGAAGATGATCGATGAATGGCAGCTTCCAAAGAAGGACGCCTCAAGCAAGTCTACCCTTAAGCCTCCAACAAACACCCGGTTGCTAGGATTTTTTCACTTGAACAAACCTCTGTTCTTGGTTTTGTTTTAGACCGATCGAGAGAAAACCAGAAAAACAGAGATCTGCACTTTTGAGTGTCTTATAAGTTATCAGAGAGAGTGGTTGATTGCAATAATATATTGCATGTCCTGTGAAACTGAAATTTCAGACGAAGAGAGAGAGAAAAGTGGGAGGGGCCCAGCCCCTTGTCTGTAACGCCCAAAAATTTTGAAGAAAAGAAGCCAGAGTGAAGTTCTAGAGTGAACGAAAGTTCTCGCGCGAGAACCTCATGCGAGAAGTCCAAGTGAAAAGTGGAGCTGGGTATAAATAGCTAAAAACACCCAATCTGACTCTATTTCACGGGAGAAGTTCAGTTGCTAGAGAGAGAAATTGGCTGCGTAGAGAGAGAAAGTAAAGAATCCAAGTGTTTAAGGTATGTAACTCATGTAGTAAGTCGTTTTATGTACTAAGAATAGATTATTGATGAATGTAATGCATGGTTATATAGTTTTCGCTTGGCAAAGGCTTCGGGAAGGTTGCGTTTGTGCTAGAACTTCAAGAGGGAGTTTCTAGTCCCCTTTTTATGCAAGTTTTATTTTTTTAGGCTATTATGCATACTAGAACATTTTAAAATGCTTGTCTATGCTTGGTTTGATGATGTTTAAGATGTTAGGTGTTAGAACAGCCTTAGACACGATAAGTTGTGATTGGGCGGGAAAACCCTGTAGTTTTCGAGCGAGTAGTTTTGATGTACGTTAAGATTTTGAACTCTGGGAAGTTTTCACGCGAAAGGTGTAGTTTTCACGCAATATGCATGTTTTCGCATGACAGGTAGTTCTCGCGCGATTTGTAAGTTCTTGCGCGATAGGTTGGTTCTCGCGCGATGGGGTAGTTTTCGCGCGAGATGCTGCTAATGTATGTTAAGTTTTCGCATGTGATGCTGTTTTGTGTGATGTGATATCTTTTCATATTAAATGATTTTTAATACTACACATTTTATGATGTGGCTTTCTTGCTATGTACGAATTGTAAGTAAAGTATTATGTAATGAAGAGAAAGATAACGAAGGTGAGTCATGACGACATAATGAACGAATGAAAAGTCTTGCAAGCAAAATGAGGGAGGTTCACGACTCATGAGGTAGTTGTATGCTCCAACTATGTGCGGTTTAGCTAACCCTTGATGATGCACACAGGGGTCTAATCCTTGAGATTGGCCATGATGTGATGTGATTCTTGTCGCCTACCCCGGTACTGTGTCAGCTTCGGCATGACGTGGGGGTTTATTTATAAACCCCGGCACAGTATCAGCTTTTTAAAGCATGACGCGGGGGTATTGCATGAGACAGAATCTATATAATGATGAACAAAGTAACAAATGATGATGAACGATGATGAAGATAATAATTAACTATTATCTGAATGTACGTATGATGTGTGATGACAAGGGATGTAAAGGATATGTTTATATAAATGAAGTATTTTATTTATAAAACTAGAACTCACTTAGCATCGCTAACTCTTTGTATGCATAATAGATGGCAGGTGATTGTTTGATGTTGAGGAGGTATAGGCATGGATGCATAAGCTACCGGGAATGATTTAAGTTTGGCATCCACATTTTTGGGAAAGATTATTGTATTAACAAAATTTTAAGATGTACGTGAATGATTTGATGTATTGACATGATTTTAATCATGAATGAAAGGTTTTAATTCTGCTGCAAATGATGTGTTTTAAATATTTTATGCGATGATTGACCGACTGTAAGCGTTTCGGGAACGGGGCCTTACAAGTTGGTATCAAAGCTAAAGTTTAAGAGAATTGGGTAAATATTTTCAAAAAAAAACTAAAACTTAAACTGAGAATGGGACGAAAAAGGGAAGGGATGCCAGTCCTAGTAGCTACATGCTTGCAGGTAAAGGTTTTATGTAAATGTTTTGTGTAAGATAATAAAAAGGAGTTATGTGCGCGTGTTATGTGGTTTATCTGCCACTCGTAGATTTGGATACTGATGTAGTCAGGATAGGGAATGCTTGGAGAAGAAAGAGTAAAGTAAGTGGCTAATCACAACTGGCCACTGTAATTAGGGACTTACTATACTTGACGTAATCTGAGCTCTTACCTTGAATGATCGTGTTGGTGTTTGAATCTTATAGCGCTTAGATGGCTGGTGGTAGATCTTCGAAGGCTTCCCGAGGTGGAGTGCATGGTGGACGTTGTGCTGGAACAAGTGCCACGAGAAATAAGGCTAGAACTACCGAGATGGCACCTATAGATCCCGAGATTAATCACCATGAGGGAGGTGATGAGAGTGCTAATCTGAGGGCCTCAGTGAAGGAGGTGGTGGTTGAGGAGGTTCATCAGGTCATGCATATGATTCTGCCATCTGTAGTGACCGAGGTGATTCGTGCCATGAGGGAGGATGAAAAGAAGGAGAAGGAGGAGAGGAGGAAAGCTGCTAGGCGAGGGGGCGAAGAAGGAGGTTCAGGGGCAAGAGATCAACCGGCCGGATACTGAGATGGTTGTCTCCAGTGATGATAAGGAGGAGGAGGCGGCACAGGAAACTGCAAAGGGGTGCAGCTATGGAGCATTCCAAAGATGCAGGACCCCTACGTTTGATGGAAAGTGGAGTGTTGTGGCCGCTCACCGATGGGTGAGAGAGATGGAGGCGGTACTTGATATTAGCGAGTACCGAGAGGATCAGAAAGGTAAAGTTTACTATCCACTCGTTTGTAGATTCGACCTTGTGCTGCTAGGACAATATTGTCCACGCCGAGGGTAGTAGGGCAACCGGGAGGATGAGGTGGAGTGAGCTGAAGAAGTTGGTGATCAAGGAGTTTTGTCCTCATAGGGAGCTCGATAAGGTCGAGAGAGAGATCCTGCAATTGGAGGCGAGCACTATGACGCACCAACAGTACACAACAACGTTTAACGAGATGGCGAAGTTGGTGCCGGATCAGGTGACGCTTGTGTCATGAAAGATCAAGAGGTACATCGACGACAGGATCAGCGATCTAAGTTTGATCAATTAGAGTTGAATCGCAGCGGAATTAGAACAAGAATTAGACAAATATAGCAAGAACACAATAGATATTCAATGGAACAGTACACGGTTATAGAGAAAGAGGGTTTTCTACAGAAGGGATAATATCATTCATGCACAAATGCTTCGGTATGGCGGCCGCTAAGCTTCACTAAACTTTTCTAAGCTACGCAGGGCTTCGCAGGTTACAATTAGGTCAACATTCCTTATATAAAGGAATGTGACGTCTGATGATGTCACTTGATAGTGACATCTAACAGAATTATTACAAACAACTGAAAGTAAGCAAACTACTGAGAATGTTCACAACAACTGAGAACATCTCAGAGTATGCTAAGTACAAGATGAAACTAAAACTACTGAAACTACAAGTACTGATTACAAGAAACATAAAACTACTGAAAGGAAACCATCACAACTACTGAAGAGGTCTTCTTCAGCTGTTGTGACAACATCTGAAACTTGGTCTTCAGTCTTTGTCTTCAGCTTTTGTCTTCAGACTTTGTCTTCAGTTCTTTTGCTTCAGACTTTATCTTCAGCTTTTTCACTTCAGACTTTGTCTTCAGCTCTTTCACTTCAGACTTTGTCTTTAGCTCTTTCACTTCAGACTTTGTCTTCAGACCTTGTTATCAGTTGATGTCTTCAGCTCTTGCAGACTACTTCAGTTGTTGTAATGTCTGTGGGACTTAAAGGTTTTTCTGATCAGGCTCATTGGTTCTTTTGGTCCAACAAACTCCCCCTGAACCAATGCAGCCAAAACCTTTAAGCTTATTAAGGTCCCACTTATTCTTGGCAGAAATACTCTCTTGATCAGCTTCAGAGATATCAGATAAGCACAGGCCAGGGAACAGGTTTCAGTAGATGTGAATGTCAAAGGATGGAAGGGAACTCTGTCTTGGGGAACTGGACACAGAGCTGTTATCCCAACCATGAAACCTACTTCCCATTGATGAGTCTATAAGACTCTCTGACGTAGGCCTCAAGGAGAACAACTTGTTCCTCCTTAGTGAGTTCTTCTGCTTCTCCTTCGAAGAAGAACTCTGGGCCATAGTACTCTGATAGGTACTTTACTGTCTTTCCATTTTTCAACTCAACAGTTGTTATCTCTCTGTAAGCAAATTCATCTGGGTGAGTCCCTTCTAATAACAACTGGAGTTCATTTTTCTTGATCTCTTCAAGCCTCTTGTATAACAACCCCTTCTTGACCATTTTGTTCTCCATTAGAGTTTGAGGGGTCATCTTTGACTTGTAGGCTCTCTTGAAGTCTTCAAGTATCTCCCAGGGTGAGACTACAATGGCCAACATAATAACAGCATCTATGGTCTTTCTCACTTGGCCATTGTATCTACTTGGTATGGATTTCTTATGAATTCTAGAACTAACCCTGGGGTCTGGCCAAATCCTTACTCTCTCCTTTTGATATTGAAAGGTATACCTGAGAGCATACAGCCTCTGAGCGTGTTTCTTCATGGCTTGTATAGATGATGACTGAGGAAACTCTTTGTCAACCATCTTCAAAAGTTGCTCATCGTGTTGTTTCTGCTGTTCTTCTTCTTCAATCTTAACTTTCACCATTTGCCTCTGAAAGTCTGGTGTGATCATTTGTTGACTTCTGGGCTCAGGTATTTTTAGAACAGCAGAGATTGGCAGACTGTCTTCTTCATCATCATCTTCTTCTTCTTCTTCCATCCTCAACACCCTTCTCCTCCTTCTGGGTGCATCATTGGATGTGGTTTCAGGTGGTTTTTGGGGTAAGGGAGTTGGTTTTGAGGGTTGAGTTGGTTTAGGTTTAGGTTTAGGGATTGGTTTGGAGAGTTGTGGGGTTGGTGGGTTTTGAGTGGGAGTTTGGGAAGGCTGATCTTGCATTTTTGTGGTAAGTTTGGCTTTGGAAAGCTTGGCCATATCAGTTCTCTTCCCAGCACCTGCCTCATCTAAGGCTTCGATAATCAACCCCTTATTGAATGCTTCAGAAGCACAGATTCTGGTGGTTATTGCCAGAATACTGTCTCTGGTCCATGATTTAATCTCAATTAATGATCTTCCCAAGTATTTTGCAATAAACCTGATCATTATCTCCAACCTCTCTATTTCCATCACACTGTAACAGCATCTATGGTCTTTCTCACTTGGCCATTGTATCTACTTGGTATGGATTTCTTATGAATTCTAGAACTAACCCTGGGGTCTGGCCAAATCCTTACTCTCTCCTTTTGATATTGAAAGGTATACCTGAGAGCATACAGCCTCTGAGCGTGTTTCTTCATGGCTTGTATAGATGATGACTGAGGAAACTCTTTGTCAACCATCTTCAAAAGTTGCTCATCGTGTTGTTTCTGCTGTTCTTCTTCTTCAATCTTAACTTTCACCATTTGCCTCTGAAAGTCTGGTGTGATCATTTGTTGACTTCTGGGCTCAGGTAATTTTAGAACAGCAGAGATTGGCAGACTGTCTTCTTCATCATCTTCTTCTTCTTCTTCTACCATCCTCAACACCCTTCTCCTCCTTCTGGGTGCATCACTGGATGTGGTTTGAGGTGGTTTTTGGGATAAGGGAGTTGGTTTTGAGGGTTGAGTTGGTTTGGAGAGTTGTGGTGTTGGTTGTTTTTGAGTGGGAGTTTGGAAAGGCTGATCTAGCATTTTTGTGGTAAGTTTGGCTTTGGAAAGCTTGGCCATATCAGTTCTCTTCCCAGCCCCTGCTTCATCTAAGGCTTCGATGATCAACCCCTTATTGAATGCTTCAGAAGCACAGATTCTGGTGGTTATTTCCAGAATACTGTCTCTGGTCCATGATTTAATCTCAATTAATGATCTTCCCAAGTATTTTGCAATAAACCTGATCATTATCTCCAACCTCTCCCTTTCTATTACACTGTAACTGGCCCATCTCTCTTGTATCTCTTCAATCTCCAGCCTTCTGATCTCAGTGTCTAATGTGGCTGTATCAAAGCCCTGTCTGAAGAGTTGGTCTATTATTCTGTCCATTGATCTGCTATGAGCTTCATCAGCTTCTTTAATCAGATCTTCCAATGATTTCTCTTCATCAGGCTTTTGAGTTTCAGCACTTTTCTTTCTCTTGTATGTGATCAGCTGTTTTTCCTTTTCTAACTCCTTTTCTTTCTCTTGTTGTTTCTCATCTTCCACTCTCTTTCTCTTTCTTTCTTTCACTGCCTTAGACTCCCCCTTTTTGGGTGCATTGGGTTCAGGGGTTTGAATGGCAGAAAGCTTCTTTTGCACAGCATCATCAACAAGTGTTTGTAGATTTGAGGAGATCCTCTCATCAATGGCTTTATGCATAATCTCATTGATGATGGGAGTGATGAGAGGTAAGGAATGTTGAAAGGTAGCAACCATCTGCTCAGAGGGGTTCTGTCCCTGAGAGGTGGTGCCAAAAGCAGTGGCTGGTGGCTCAGTTGAGTGTAGTGGCTGAGTGTTTGGTGAACCTTCAGATGAAGGTGCCATCTGTGGGTTTATTGGGGCAGATGGACTTTGATCCTGAGACATTTTGGCAAGCAGTTCTTTGAGTCTGCTCACCTCAGCCTCAAGGATTGTGTTATGGGCTAAGACATCGAAGAAAAAGCCCAGGTCATCATCAGTCTTTGCTGAATCACCTGACCTCCTGATTGAATCAGGATGTACATGCCCTGAGTGTAGATCAGTTGTAGCATGTGCCCCTTGTTCTTGGTTCTGGGGACTTCCTGCCTCAGGACTGAGTCCTTCATCGGCAGTTGCCTCTGGTGAGGTCTTAGAGATGTTACCAACTGCATCCTGTTCATTTGCTGAATCAGTAGAAGTGGCAGCCTCACCAGATGTTCTAACCTCCTCCTCTACATGGGGAGATTGAACATTATAACCCCTATGCTGTGGGTTATCAGCAGCATTTTGGTCCTCTTCCTCAGCTGTTGAGGTTCTCCCCATTGTAATTGGTTTCTGGGGAGGAGGAGAGGAATGCAGCTGACTCAGCACTTGTGTAACTATAATGGTTGGGCTTTGAGAGGCGGTTGCATTTGGAGATAGGTTTGAAGCAGATTGCACCCGGGGTGACTGGTGCTCTTCAATGGTAACCTTCTCAATTGAGATAGGTTCCAGCATTGTGGTATCCCCAATTATGGTTGCATCAGGATCCTGTTGAGAGGATGCCTGAGCGGCTAGGGCTGGTGGAGTCTTTGACACTACTGGGGGGTTAGAACCAGTAAGTGTTTCCTGTATTGGTGGTACAGGGGCATCCTCAGGGGACTCATCTCCCTGAGTAGCCTTTTTGGGCTTTTTGGTGTTGGGTTTGGTGGGGACTTTGGATCTGGAAGTGGAGGCTGTGGGTTCCCGCTGCTTGGGTTTTAGCAGCCGGGCAGCCCCTTTCAGTGTAGGGTCAGAGTTGTGCCTGGAGTATACTTCAGGCAATACAGCCAGAGCAGGGACTCCAAGGCCAACAAGGCCGTCTGATTTTAGCTGATTTAAAATTATGGCCATGAGAAACCTGGGATATAATATCCATCTGTTTGCCACAGGTTTCAAAGCCAGATCCTTTAGTTCCATGAAAACTATCTCAGAAAAATTTAGATTTTGTCGTTCAAAGATAGAATATAATACCTGTTGCCATCGGGAGGACATCTGATCCCATGAGGAGGTTTTTGATGCAAGGCAGACATTCACCATGGAATATAAGACGTTCAGCATCATGGAAGTGCTTCTTCAGAATGGTGGTAGCACTTAAGTCTCCTTCATACCCGTTATTGATGAAAGACATATCAGTTGTGCCTTTCGGGTATTCTGTGACACAGGTGGCATCATGTAGATTTAGGGTTTGTCGAATGATGTCTGGAGTGATGACCACCTGTTTCTGGTTAACCAACGACTGGAGAGTGATTTGGCTATCATTCTCACCAGTTTGCACAGAGACGTTGGTCCAGAATTGGCTTAGGGAATCGGGGTATATGGTAGGATTCAGAAGAAAAGCGGTTCGTACTGGGAATCTACCATAAGATCGATGGCATTATCAAATTTGTTCCAAAAGGCCGATTTCGAGAGGTAGGCAACACAGTTGTGTCTGGGTTTGAGTTTCATGGTCGCCATTGAGAGAGTGAAGGACATAAAACGGCTAATGAAACGTTTGAAAGTAGGGTTAGGTATTTATAGGGTAAGAAAAGGCTGATATAAAACGACTGAAAGTGTTGGTGCTGTCATCAGTTGTTTGAAAACAACTGAAGACCTGGTTTTAACTTTCAGAAGTTGTAACAACTGAAGACTTGGTATTAGTCATCAGTAGTTGTGAAACTACTGAAGACATGGTTTTGGCTTCAGGTGTTGTAAACAACTGAAGATTTGGTGTTAGTCATCAGTAGTTGTAAAACTACTGAAGACATGGTTTTGGCTTCAGTTGTATGAAGTGAAACAGCAGTTGTAGAAACAACTGAAGAGAAAAGTTTCTCATCAGCTGTTGCCGTCAATTCTTAGCTCATCAGCTGTTTCATTCTGACCTCAACACTTATCAGACTTTTTTGTCTGATTTTCAGATGTTTCATTGGTCATCAGTACTTATCTGTTATACTGACATCAGTAGTTGTAACTACATCAGTAGTTGTAACCACATCAGTTCTTTTCAATAGATAGAGTACTTCAGTACTTTTAAGTAATTTAGTCTTCAGTAGTTATGAAAACTACTGAGGATAAAAGAACTTATCAGTACTTATTTGCGACAATAGTATATGAATGCTCATCAGTACTTGTTGACTGAGATCATCAGTAGTTGTCACTTATTCTAGCTGCAGCATACCAAGCCTTAACACTAGGTTTTGGAAAGTTGAACTGTCCAAAGGCTTAGTAAATATGTCTGCAAGCTCATCAGCACTAGGAACAAACTTTGGATCAATCAGACCTTTTTCAAAACAATCCCTAATAAAATGGTGTCTGATCTCAATATGTTTGGTCCTAGAGTGCTGGACTGGATTCTTGACAATACAAAGAGCTGAAGCACTATCCATTAGTAATGGAGTCTTAGTCTCTGTAATGCCATAATCCAATAATTGATTCTGAAGCCAGAGTACCTGAGATGTACAACTTGCAGCAGCAATGTACTCGGCTTCAGCAGTGGATGTAGCAACAGATGTTTGTTTCTTACTCTGCCAAGAAACCAAACAGTTGCCTAGGAATTGACATCCACCAGAAGTTGATTTTCTAGTTAATTTACACCCTGCATAGTCACTATCAGAAAAAGCAACTAATTTGCAAGAGTGCCCAGTGGAATACCAAAGACCTAGAGATTGAGTACCTTGCAGATATCTAAAGATCCTCTTGACTGCAATCAAATGAGACTCTTTAGGAGCAGCCTGAAATCTAGCACAAACACAAGTTGCAAACATAATATCTGGTCTAGAAGCTGTTAAGTACATCAAGGACCCAATCATACATCTGTAAAGTGTTTCATCAACAGCTTTACCTTTCTGATCTGCATCCAGTTGTGTGGTGCTGCACATGGGAGTAGAACAGGGCTTACAGTTTTGTAAATCAAACTTTTCCAAAAGACTCTTTGTGTATTTTGACTGATGAATGAAAGTTCCATCAGCCTTTTGTTTGATTTGCAAACCTAGAAAGAACTGTAATTCTCCCATGGCACTCATTTCGAATTTTTGTTGCATCAACTTTGTAAATGCATCACACAACTGTGGATCAGAGGATGCAAAAATAATATCATCAACATAAATTTGAACAAGGAGCTTATGCTGACCCACTTTCTTAATGAACAAAGTTTTATCTATGGAGCCTCTAGTGAAATTATTCTGAAGAAGAAAATTTGACAGTGTTTCATACCAGGCTCTAGGAGCTTGTTTCAACCCATAAAGAGCCTTATCAAGTTTATACACCCAATCAGGATGTTTATTATCCTCAAAACCTGGTGGTTGACACACATAAACCTCTTCTTTTATTTTACCATATAAAAATGCACTTTTGACATCCATTTGAAAAACTTTAAGATTGTGGAATGCAGCATAGGCTAAGAACAATCTAATTGCCTCCAGTCTGGCTACAGGGGCAAAGGTTTCATCATAATCAATACCTTCTTCTTGTGAAAACCCCTGGACAACCAGTCTGGCCTTGTTCTTGACAATTTGCCCATTTTCATCTGTTTTATTCCTAAACACCCATTTAGTGCCTATTGCACACTTACCTGGGGGTAGAGGAACCAGTTCCCACACTTGCTGCTTTTTGAACTGAAGAAGCTCAAGCTGCATGGCATCAACCCATCCATTGTCTCTTAATGCAATATGATAGTTCTTTGGCTCTTGCTGACTGATGAAGAGAGCATAGAAGCAGAAGTTGGACAATTGACTTCTAGTGGAGACACCAGCATTGATATCACCAATGATTTGAGACATTGGGTGATTCTTCAGCTCTTGGTACACTATAAGATCTGTGCAAGTGTTTGTAGCACGCTCAGCAGCAACAGATGTTGATCCAGATTCTTGAAACCAAGTATTAGATGGCAAGTCAAATGAAGTAGAGGATTCAGAAATCTCATCAGCATTTGTTGTGGATGGTGCTACTGAAGCTACAGGAACATCAAGTTTAGTAGACTCAGGCAGTTGATCACTAAACTTGAATAGGTGAGTACTGGGATCATCATCAACATCAGTACCACCAGATGGATGACTAGCTGCAGAAGGTGATGAATTCACATGATCTGCAACAGCTGGAGGCTGATAAGGAACATATTGCAGTATGTCCAGATCAAACAACTCCACAGGGTTTTGTGGAATTTTGTCCTTAGGGGATTCATTGAACTTCACATGCAAGGTTTCTTCAACCATCTTTGTTCTGCAGTTGAACACTCTGTAAGCCTTGCAAGTGGATGAATACCCAACAAAATACCCTGCATCCACCTTAGAATCAAACTTTTGGAGTTGATCCTTTGTGTTGAGAATGTAACAAGGACACCCAAATGCTCTGAAGAATGAAATTAGAGGAGCCAAATGATGTAGAACTTCATAAGGAGTCTTCATCAACCTCTGATTCACTAAAGCTCTATTTTGCACATAGCATGCTGTGTTGACAGCTTCAGCCCAAAAGGTCAGTGGCAAACCAGAGTCAGCCAACATGGACCTTGCAGCTTCAATTAGGGTCCTGTTCTTTCTCTCCACTACTCCATTTTGTTCTGGAGTCCTTGGGATGCTATACTGCCTCTTGATTCCTTTTGAAAGGTAGAAATCATCAAGTGTATGGTTTCTAAATTCAGTTCCATTATCACTTCTTATACACTTGACTGATAGGGAATACTGCTTCTCAACATACAACACAAAGTTAATAATTGTCTGAGCAGCCTCATCCTTTGAATGCAAGAAGAAGGTCCATACAAATCTGGAGTAATCATCCACAATTACCAGACAGTATTTCTTCTTTGCCATGCTCATTACTCTCACAGGACCAAAGAGATCCATGTGCAGTAATTGCAAGCAGGCAGTGGACTTTGGTTCTTCTATAGGAGGGAATGAAACTTTGTGTTGTTTTCCTTTTAAACAAGCAGTGCAGGTTTCATCACAGTGGAACTCCTTTATTGGTAGACCTCTCACTAAACTATTGTGGATCAGCTGATTCATGTTTTTGAGATTAACATGACCCAGCCTTCTATGCCACAGTTTAGATTCCTGAGGAGAGGCCTTGGAGAACAGGCAAGGATGACCTTTTAAATCAATCTTCTTTGACAAATCCAAGGCATATACTCTTCCTATCCTGTTGGCCTTCAGGAGAGTATGTTCATCCAATACCTTGTCAATCAGCCTCAAACTTTGGAAGACAGAATCCGGCAGTTCTGGCTTGTGAAAAGTGCAACATGCCCTTTATCACACATCTGACTGACACTCAGTAGATTATACTTGAGATTCTCCACATGGTTAACATCATCAAATCTGATTTCTCCATTTGACACAAATCCTTTCCCGATGATGTAACCCTTAGCATCATTTCCAAATGAGACAAATCCCTTCTTTCCTTGAGAGTAGTCATTAAGAAGAGAACTGCTCCCAGTCATATGCATAGATCCTCCACTGTCTACATACCAGATGCTTCTTTGGCATGCTGAAGAACCCTGCATTTATCATAAGAAACTAGTTAGCTTTAGAGACCCAAACCTTTTTGGTTTTGGGTCTGTTTTCATCAACAGATTTAACCATAACTTGTTTCTCATGATTAACAGCTGATGAAGGTGGAGATGGTGCTGAAATGGATTTCTTAGATTTGGGCTTGGATTTCCTTTTCAGTGGTTTGATCACAGGTGCATCTAGTTGGTTAACTCTCCCCAACAAATGCTGAACCATCATAACAAGTTGTGTCTGATTTGTTGCTAAAGCCTTCAGCTCATTTGACACATCAGTACTTGTTTTTGATGAGTTCCTGTGACCCACCATTTCCTCCTTCTTGAAATTCACAGACTTAGTCTGATGTTTATCATGAGGAACACTATCAGCTGTTTTCTGATAAACCCCATCCTTCTTTTTGGATTTTGGTGAGGCCTTGGGTTTATCAGTTTGAGATGACTGTGGTACAAACTTGGTCTCAAACTCATTTTTCATTTTATTAATCTCCTCTTTAATGAGCTTATCTCTGTTGAGTTTGGAACCCTTTTTGTACCAGCATTCATCAGATAGATGATTGAATTTACCACATATTTCACATGGCTTATTCTTCATCTTGGATTGATCAACTGCTGAAGTGGAAACTACTGAAGGTGTGATCTTCAGTACTTTCCTCCTTTCAGTACTTGTGTTAAGTACTGAAGGATCGGTAACAACTGAAGACTTGTTCTTCAGCTGTTCTCTATCCGTCCTGAAAGACCGTATGATAGATTCCTCAGCAGTTGTTAATCCTTTTATTTCAGCAGATTTGAAATGCTTTTCAGATGTTGTGACTTGCCCTTCAGTACTTGGAGTACTTTGAGGGACAACATCTGAATTGCTCAGCTTCATGTGTTTATCAGCATTTAAACCATCAGGCAATTGATTTGCTGAGATCTTAACACTGACTTCATCCTCTAATTTTGTATTATCATTTGAGGATGAATCACATGATGATGTGGTTTGGAAATTACTTTCACCTTCAGATTTTACTATTGATTTTGAAGTAAAATCAGTAGGTGGTGCAGTATGATTGTAACCTATTCCAAACTTCACATTTGAAGCTGTTTGCTTGCTGAGAAGCATTTCAAATCCCTTGCAGGATGTTACCCAGCGGTCACACTCAACTTGGGTAGCTGCAAGTGTCTCTTTGAGACTTCTGTGGTTCTCAAGTATGACCTCTACCTTAGCCTTTTCATCATTAAGTTGGCATTTAAGCTTGTAAATCTCATCATCTTTGTCATTAAGAGCAACTCATACTCAGCTTTTCTTTTGGAAATAGTTTTCTCAAGCTCAAGATTTTGATTGATTAAAGCTACATTTGCCTCTCTAATAGAGACAAAGGCAGCTATGCATGATTCAGAACATAACTTGGCTTTAGCCTCAGAAGATACCTGGGTTACCTGTGAAGATGATGCATTGGAGCAGGAACCCTCAGTAGACTCCAGGGCCATGAGAGCAAGATTCCCAAAAGGATGTTCACCACCATGTTGACCAGCACCAGCAAATAATTGCTCATTGAAACCAGAAAGATCATCTGGTGAGCTGCTCCAGTCAACAACTCCTGGTGTGAAGAAGCTGTGATGAGGTTGAGATTGTGATGGAGATGGTTGAGGCTCAGGTAGGGCTTGAGGTTGTTGTGCTATAGGAATTGAACTGGATTTGGCTGTGGCATGTAATAGCAGGGATATGATATGGCATTGGACCCTGAGGGACAAAATATGCAGGAGATTGAGGTTGTGAGTGATGACCAGAACTAGCAGGATGTTGCCCTTTGTTTTGTGAACTATTGCTTGGAAAGGTCACAAAGGGTGCAGAGGAGTTAGATCCAGTTGATCTACACTCTCTTGTAAAGTGCCCAAGCCTGTGGCATTTGTGACACCTCAACTTACTCTTGTCAAAACCAACTTTGGTTTTGCCAGAGAGTCCTGGAATTTTCCTACCAGTTCTCTTGTAGAACTTTTGAGATCTGATATTGATCAAGGCCATTTGGCTCAAAATATCCATCTCTTCTAAATCATCATCAGCAATACCCATCAAATCATCCATGATAAAGCATAAATTATCACTATTACACCCAGAATGACTGTCAACACCAACGAATGCATGATCAGAACTGTTTGAAGAGAAATCTATATGCTCATCATAATGGCTTTCTGATCCAGCATATTCTGACTCATGACCGACCAAGGCAGTGTTCCCTGGTACAAAGTCATCAGTGAGCTTTCCTGATGATGCCAGATTCCTTTTCTGCTCTATCTCTCTTTCAAATGTAAGCAGTTCCCATGGAGTTGGGTGAGAGATAGGCTATCCAGATTTGCACTGGAGCGTAGGACAATGGTGTATGTGTCCCATCTCTCAAGCAGTGATCTGAGGAATCTGTTGTTCATCTGGCTGTTAGTATACTCATGCTTGACCATTTTCAGCTCAGAGATCAAGCAGGAGAAACGCTCAAACTGTTGAGTCAGTGTCTCACCCTTCCTATGAGAGAATGTCTCATATTGTTGGGCGAGGATTTCTCTGTTGTTTGCTAAGACCTCATCAGTTCCTCCGAATTGTTCCTTCAAAGCATTCCAGAGGTCATGAGCAGTTTCATGATGCATAAGCCCAGAATAGATTTCATTAGGCAGTGCCATGGCCAGAATTCCATGGGCTTTAGCATCAATCTCAAACAGTTTACGATCTTCATCTGAGTATTGCTCCTTCTTCTTCGGAACCATTTGGTTGGTCTCCGGATTGTTCACCATAGGCTTGTGTGGACCGTGAACCACAGATGTCCAACAACCTGAACTGTTAACAGACAGGTGATGGAGCATTCTTCGTTGCCATATGTTATACTCACTCCTAACCAGCATCGGAGGCTTGGTTGAGGAGCCAGTATTGTGAGGGTCATTAGAAGGAGTAGTCATTCTCAGATTCAAACCAATTCAATCAAGTTTCAACAGATTTAGCACAAAAACACAACAAACTCATATGAACCAAGAAGAAACTCAAATTGACTAACCAGAAGCAGCAGAAGATCAATCTCTATAACCAATTCTTGCAAATACGCTAATTCGATCAAACTTTAGATATCGAAATAGCAGTTTCAATGATCAATTGTTAAACCGATCAATGATTAACCCGCTCTGATACCATTTGACAGGATCAGCGATCTAAGTTTGATCAATTAGAGTTGAATCGCAGCGGAATTAGAACAAGAATTAGACAAATATAGCAAGAACACAATAGATATTCAATGGAACAGTACACGGTTATAGAGAAAGAGGGTTTTCTGCAAAAGGGATAATATCATTCATGCACAAATGCTTCGGTATGGCGGCCGCTAAGCTTCACTAACTTTGCTAAGCTACGCAGGCTTCGCAGGTTACAATTAGGTCAACATTCCTTATATAAAGGAATGTGACGTCTGCTGATGTCACTTGATAGTGACATCTAACAGAATTATTACAAACAACTGAAAGTAAGCAAACTACTGAGAATGTTCACAACAACTGAGAACATCTCAGAGTATGCTAAGTACAAGATGAAACTAAAACTACTGAAACTACAAGTACTGATTACAAGAAACATAAAACTACTGAAAGGAAACCATCACAACTACTGAAGAGGTCTTCTTCAGCTGTTGTGATAACATCTGAAACTTGGTCTTCAGTCTTTGTCTTCAGCTTTTGTCTTCAGTTCTTTTGCTTCAGACTTTATCTTCAGCTTTTTCACTTCAGACTTTGTCTTCAGCTCTTTCACTTCAGACTTTGTCTTCAGCTCTTTCACTTCAGACTTTATCTTCAGACCTTTTTATCAGTTGATGTCTTCAGCTGTTGCAGACTACTTCAAATGTTGTAATGTCTGTGGGACTTAAAGGTTTTTCTGATCAGGCACATTGGTTCTTTTGGTCCAACAATCCATGGTCTGCCGGTGGATATCTGTAGACATCTGATCGCCACCCGGTCAGGTACGTTCTGGTCGGTGGTCGATCTGGCAGGTAGACTGTATGATGAGCGGGAGACGGCGGTGGTGTTGGAAGTGAAGAGGAAGTGGGGTAGTGATAAGCGCGGGAATGGGAAGTGGAACAACGGTGGTGGTTTCATGGCTGGTAGTAAGAAGTTGAGGGTGGATGACCAGAGGATGTTAACAGGGGGAGAGAAGGCATGCAGGAAATGTGGGAAGAAGCATACGGGGGGATGCAAGTGGGGATCAAATCTCTGCTTTCAGTATGGGAAGGAGGGCCACATGGCAAGGGATTGTCGTATGGTGAAGTGTTACAATTATGGTGAAGGGGGCCATATGAGCAGGGATTGCAAGAAGCCGAGGGCCGAGAACTCCAGGGCAAGAAAGGGAATTGAGAAGGAGGGGCAGAGGGCGAAGGCCAGGGTATTCACTATGACTCGAGAGGAGGCTAAAGTAGACCCCAATGTTGTGTCAAGTACATTCCTAGTTAACCGGACTTGTGCCTCTTTACTATTTGATTCTGGTGCTAGTAGGAGTTTTATTTCTACTACCTTCTATGCTAAGTTACCAGTTAGGAGTAGAAAGATTGATGAGCCCTTCGATGTAGAAACTGCCATTGGTAAGTCTACCAAGATTTCTGATCTGATAGAGAATTATGACATAGAGTTGGATGGCCATAGGTTCTCTACTAAATTATTCGTGATGCCCTTAGGCGGATTCCATGTAGTCCTAGGGATGGATTGGTTAGCAGCCTATGAGGCAAATATTATGTGTCAGAAGATGATTCGATTGACTGCATCGGATGGGAGTTCAGTGACGATCTATCGCGATAGGGTTACTACGGTTCCGAAGGTGATTTCGCTGGTTGTGGCTGAGAAGTGTATGAGTCGTGGATGTGGTGCTTATCTAGCCTATGTGAAGGATGTGGAGCGTCGGTACCACGGTTTTCGAACGTACTGGTAGTGTGCGACTTCCCTGACGTATTTTCTGGAAGACTTATCAGGTGTGCCATCTGACCGGAGAGCGACTTCCAGATTGACCTGATACCTGGTGCCCAACCTGTTGCTAAGGCGCCGTATCATCTAGCTCCCTCCGAGATGAGAGAGTTGATGACACAGCTACAAGAGCTGTTGGATAAGGGATTCATTTGACCAAGTATCTCTCCATGGGGTGCTTCGGTCTTGTTTGTGAAGAAGAAGGACAGTAGTACGAGAAGTGCATCGACTACCGTGAGTTAAACAAGTTGACGGTGAAGAACCGGTATCCGTTACCAAGGATTGATGACTTATTTGACCAGCTCCAAGGTGCCAGTTGGTTCTCGAGGATAGATCTCTGATCTGATTACCATTAGTTGAAGGTGAAGGAGCAAGATATCCCCAAAACAGCTTTTTTCATGCGTTATGGACACTATGAGTTTTCTAGTTATGTCTTTTGGTCTAACCAACGCGCCCAGCTGCCTTTATGGATTTGATGAACCGGGTGTGTCGGCCAATGTTGGATAAATTAGTGATTCTGTTTATCGATGATATCTTGATTTATTCGAAGAGCGAAGAAGAGCATGTCGGTCACATTTGTGAAGTATTGGAGACACTTAGAAGAGAGAAGTTGTATGCTAAGTTCTCCAAGTGCGCTTTCTGGTTGCGCGAGGTTCAGTTTTTGGGTCATGTCGTAAATTCCAAAGGGATCATGGTAGACCCAAAAAAGGTGGAGGCGGTGATGCAATGGAAGACTCCAAAGACGCCATCCGAGATCTGAAGTTTCTTGGGTTTAGCTGGCTATTACAGGAGATTCATTCAAGACTTTTCTAAGATAGCCTCACCATTGACCAACCTAACCCGCAAGGAGGTGAAGCTTGTATGGGATCTGGAACAGGAGAATGCTTTTGAGGAGTTAAAGACAAGATTGACTCAAGCTCCTGTCTTGACATTACCCAAAGGGAATGAAGACTTGGTGGTCTATTCAGATGCTTCTTATTCAGGATTGGGTTGTGTGCTGATGCAACGGGGAAGGGTTATAGCCTATGCGTCTCGACAGTTGAAAATCCATGAGGCTAATTACCCTACTCATGACTTAGAGCTAGCGGCGGTGGTCTTTGCATTGAAGATTTGGAGGCACTACTTGTATGGGACGAAGTGCACTATCTTCACTGACCACAAGAGCTTGATGTATTTCTTTGAGCAGAAGGATCTCAATATGAGGTAAAGGAGGTGGTTAGAGTTGATCAAGGATTATGATTGTGAGATCCACTAACATCCGGGCAAGGCCAACGTAGTGGCGGATGCCCTTATCCGAAAGGAGAGACCCGAGCCAATCCGGGTGAAAGCTTACCGGTTGGTGATGACCTCCGATGTGATGACACAGGTCAAGGGGTTCCAAGATGAGGCATTGATAGAAGAGCATCTTAACTCCAAAAGGATGAGAGGTCTAGTCTCGAAGTTGGGTGAGAACACTCTCGGAGTTAGAACCCGCTTCGGGTGGATGTGGATCCCTCGTTATGGAGACGTAAGGGGGAAAATCATGGATGAAGCTCATAGACTCGATACTCCATTCATCCTGGTGCTACAAAGATGTATCATGATATGAAGAAAAATTACTGGCGGTCGGGTATGAAGCGTGATGTAGCGGAGTATGTGAGCAAGTGCCTTACTTTCTTGCAAGTGAAGGCTGAGCATCAGAAGCCATACAGGAAGATCCAACCTTTGGATATACCCGAGTGGAAATGGGAGCACATCACCATGGACTTCATTACAAAGTTACCGCGTACGGCAAGAAGGTATAATGCCATATGGTTGATAGTTGACCGTTTGACGAAGAGTGCTCACTTTCTACCGATCCACGAGACATATTTATCTGAGAGGTTGGTGGATCTATTCATCAAGGAGATTGTGACACATCATGGTGTACCAGTGTCTATCATGTCTGACCGTGACACTCGGTTTACATCTAAGTTTTAGAAGAGGTTTCATGACGCGATGGGGATGAGGATGCACATCAGTATGGCTTATTATCCTCAGACGGATGGTCAGTCAGAGAGTACCATACAGACACTTGAGGATATGTTCCGAGCATGCGTCATTGATTTCGGAGGAAGTTGGGACGAACACTTACTGTTAGCTGAATTCTCAACAACAGTTATCATGCCAGCATTGGTATGCTACCATATGAGATGCTATACGGTAGGAAGTGTAGAACGCCTGTATGTTGGGGTGACATCGGGCAGAAGGAGTTGGGAAGCATTGAGGTGATCGAGGCTAAGACTAAAAAGTTGAAGAAGATTAAGGACTTTATGAAGACACCGAAGGATAGACAGAAGTCGTACGCTGACAAAAGGCGTAGACCGATTGAATTCAAGGTGGGTGATAGATTTATATTGAAGGTCTCTCCTTGGAAAGGGATCATCCATTTTAGAAAGCGAGGAAAGCTAAGACCGAGGTATATAGGGCCTTTCCGAATCATTGCCCGGGTAGGAGAGGTGGCCTATCGATTGGAGCTACCCGATGAGTTAAGTGGAATTCACTCGACGTTCCATGTATCTCATCTGAGAAGTTCTTAGCCGACGAGGATATAATTGTGCCACTGGAAGATATTGAGGTAGATGAATGGCTCAATTATGTGGAGCAACCAGTGGCCATCATTGATAGAAAGGAAAAGAGGTTAAGGAACAAAGTGGTTCCACTTGTGCGTGTACAGTGGAAACACCGAAAGGGGTCTGAGTCTACATGGGATACCAAGGAAGAGATGAGACAGCATTACCCACAACTGTTCAAGAGCTGACAGGTTTCGGGGACGAAACATAAATAAGGGGGGTGGACTTGTAACACCCGAAAATTTCGAAGAAAAGAAGCTAGAGTTAAGTTCTCGCGTGAAGGAGAGTTCTCGCACGAGAACCTCATGCGAGAAGTCCAAGCGAAAAGTGGAGATGGGTATAAATAACTGAGAAACACCCAGTCTGACTCCATTTCGCGCGAGAAGTTCAGCTGCTAGAGAGAGAAATCGGCTGCGTAGAGAGAGAAAGTGAAGAATCTAAGTGTTTAAGGTATTTAACTCGTGTTATATACTAAGAATGGATTATTGATGAATGTAATGCATGGTTATGTAGTTTTCGCTAGGCAAAGGCTTCGGGAAGGTTGCGTTTGTGCTAGAACTTCAAGAGGTGAGTTTCTAGTCCCCTTTTTACGCAAGTTTTATTTTTTGGGGCTATTATGCATACTAAAACATTTTAAAGTGCTTGTTTATGCTTGGTTTGATGATGTTTAAGATGTTAGCGTGTTAGAACAGCCTTATACACGATAAGTTGTGATTGGCCGGGAAAACTCTGTAGTTTTCACGCGAGCAGTTTTGATGTACGTTAAGATTTTGAACTCTGGGAAGTTTTCACGCGAAAGGTGTAGTTTTCGCGCGATATGCATGTGTTTGCATGACATGTGGTTCTTGCATGATTTGTAAGTTTTCTTGCATGATAGGTTGGTTCTCGCGTGATGGGGTAGTTTTCGCGCGAGATGTTGCTGATGTATGTTAAGTTTTCGCATGTGATGCTATTTTGTGTGATGTGATATCTTTTCACGTTAAATGATTTTTAATACTATACGTTTTATGATGTGGCTTTACTTGCTATGTACTTATTGTAAGTAAAGTATTATGTAACGAAGTGAAAGATAACGAAGGTGAGTCATGACGAACATAATGAACGAATGAAAAGTCTTGCAAGCAAAATGAGGGAGTTTCACGACTCATGAGGTAGTTGTATGCTCCAACTGTGTGCGGTTTAGCTAACCTTTGATGATGCGCACAGGGGTCTAATTCTTAAGATTGGCCATGATGTGATGGGATTCCTGTCACGTACCCCAGTACTGTGTCAGCTTCGGCATGACGTGGGGGTTTATTTATAAGCCCCGGCACAGTATCAGCTTTTTAAAGCATGACGCGGGGGTATTGCATGAGACAGAATCTATATAATGATGAACGAAGTAACAAATGATGATGAATGATGATGAAGACAATAATTAACTATTATCTGAATGTACATATGATGTGTGATGACAAGGGATGTATATGTTTATATAAATGAAGTATTTTATTTATAAAACTAGAACTCACTCAGTGTCGCTGACTCTTTGTATGCATAATAGTTGGCAGGTGATCGTTTGATGCTGAGGAGGTGTATGAATGGATGCATAAGCTACCGGGAATGATTTAAGTCTGGCATCCACATTTTGGGGAAAGATTATTGTATTAACAAAATTTTGAGATGTACGTGAATGATTTGATGTATTGAGACAATTTTAATCATGAATGAAATGTTTTAATTCCGCTGCAAATGATGTGTTTTAAATATTTTATGCGATGATTGACCGACTGTAAGCGTCTCGGGAACGGGGCCTTACATTGTCCCATCCGCATTTCTCAAACATTCACCCGCATTAGTAAATGCGAATGAATGGTCTCCTTCCGCATTTGTAAATGCGGATGAAGAAATTCCATCCGCATTTCCCAAATGTACATCCACATTTGTAAATGCGGATGAGTAGTTTCATCAACATTTCCTCAAATGCTCATCCGCATTAGTAAATGCGGACAATCAGTTTCCATCAGCATTTCCACAAATGCACATCTGCATTAGTAAATGCGGATGAGGAACCTTCATCCGCATTAGTTAATGCGGATGAGTAATCTTCATCCGCATTTCCTCAAAAGCACATTAGCATTAGTAAATGCGGATGAGTAATTAAGAAATATGGACAAAAGACTATATTGTTCAATCATTTTAATAACAATATAAAATACTCTCTCTAAAATAAATTATCCATATAATTTATTTACAACACAAGTGAAAATATTTAGAAAACCCAATTTGTAAATACTCTAAGTGTTAATATTTATTTATATGATCATATCATAAAATAAATATTGTAGGTGTTTGTCTAGCTTGTTATTGGGTATGACCTGACTTGGATCATAACGTACTAGCCACATCAATTTAATATGTGTCTTGGGCAAACCATTTCCAACAAAGGAACCGTATGGCTGCAGCACGTGACCGACAGAAAAGCTATGCAGACAAGTGACGGAAACCTTTGGAGTTTCAGGTCGGCAACAAAGTTATACAGAAAGTGTCACTGTGGAAAGGTGTGATTTGATTCAGCAGAAGAGGCAAGCTTAATCCGAGATACGTTGGGCCATTTGAAATTCTAGAAAGAATAGGTCCAGTGGCGTATTGATTAGACCTACTTGACTCCTTGAGTGGAATTCACAATGTATTTCTTGTCACAAATTTGAAAAAGTGTTTATCGAATGAGATGATGATTGTACTACTGGAGGAAGTGCAAGTAGATGAACAACTATGGTTCATTGAGGAACCAGCTGAGGTGATGGACCGTGAAGTCAAGACTCTTAAGCAAAGCAAGATACCCATAGTCAAAGTTCGTTGGAACTCGAAACATGGACCGGAATTCATGTGGGAACCGTGAGGATCAGATGAAGCTTAAGTATCCTCATCTATTCGAAATGACGATGACAGTCGGCGAAGGTAAAGATTAAATTTCGGGATGAAATTTCTTTCAACATGGGGATAACGTGACAAACCACCCAAAGCTCACCCGATTTCTTTGTGCCAATGCAGTAGACCAGTGATGTAACACAACCACGTAACGCAATTTTCAGGATGAAAATTCTTTCAACATGGGGATAATGTGACATCCGGTAATTTTCCAGTACCAAACTCCGTTAGTTCCATTAGGTCTTGTATACACGTGTCGTGAGCACACACTAGTTGTCATTGAACGTTGGTGACTTAATAACATTTAAAAATGATTATCAGATAATAATTAAAATAATAATGTTGATTATTAATTTGTAGTTACGTGATTTGTGAATTTAAATATCATTTGTGAATTTCACCTTGTAACGTGACAACGTGTTATAGTTATTTCATGTGTTTTGTAGCTAGTGGATATTGTATATAATTATTATTGTGGATTAGTAATACTTGTGTTTTGTAGTTAAAAACAAACTAAAAAGTGGAAAAGACTAGTTTTAATAAAAGTTAAACAAGGGAGGTTTATTTTGTAATTACCACAAAATTAAAACTTAACAAAAATTAAACCCTAATCCCCCTCCCACACCCACTTTCGGCCGCGACTTGCACACACACATACACAATTTGATTTTGAGCAAGAACAACAATCAAGCATCGATTTTGATCTAGTTTCAAGCATTTTAACGTGTAGCAAGCATCAATTCTTGATCATTACACGATTAAAGTCTTATGATTAGATTTTATTAGTATTAAATTTCTTGTTTAGTTTTTCTTAAAAATTTAAAATTTAAAAAATTTCAAAAAAGATTTTTCATTTCAAATTATTTTACAAGGCTTCCATATTATGCTATTGAAATGATCTCATATTTTCATGCATTTCACCGGAAATTGCACGCACAAACGAACATGGTTTTGCTTGTTTATATTCACAGATAAACACGGGTTTATTTGTATTGATGAAATGATCTAACAAGAAATGTGTAGAATGTGTTTATGATTGTGTTGTAGATTTTGCTGCAAGTGATGGTCGATCATCACCTAAGCAATGAACCAGACAAGAGAACCTGTTCATCAAATTTACAGAAGATACCGAGTTAGGAATCTCCCTCCTATATCTTCTAAAGCACTCAAAGATTCAAGAAAGCGGTTTCCATTATAATCAAGAGGATGCACATGAATAAGGGGAGCATACATAGAAAGGGAGCCTGTTAGATGAAAGATCTTTAAAACCAGATCATCAATCTAGGGGGAGCTTGAAGATCATTATATGGTTGACTTATCGTAGCTAAAGATGATACAAGACGTTGATAATGATAGACTAAGGGGGAGTATTGTTGGGTCTGAAAAGGATAGTCTATATTATTGATGAAATCAACTTTACAACAACATGTTGAACATGAACATATTAGAACAATATCCAACATGAACAAGTTGATTCCCCCAAGGACCTTTTTCAATATCTCTCAATAATCAACAAACATGAACCATGGTGCGGAAACCCATGATTCAAGTGTATGAAATCAGTATGTGTTTGTGTGTGTTTGAATGCTTGATAATAATAACTGCTTGATTGATTGTTCAAAAGCTTACAAAATATTAGGGTAGAATGCTATTTATAGCCTATACACTTAGCTATATACAATTACTGAACTACCCTTATGTAAACGAATTTTACATAAATAATGCTAAGTGTCTAAGCTATCCGCTGTGGAATTAAGTCATCCGCTGTGGAGGTTTTCTCATCCGCTGTGGAGAAGACTATTCATCCGCTGTGCATACTTGGTTGTTCATCCACTGTGGATGCTTGGTTGTTCATCTGCTGTGGATGTTCATCTGCTGTGGAGTGTTCATCCGCTGTGGACAGTTGTGTGTTTGCTTGAATGTTGTCCACTGTGGAATGTTCATCCGTTGTGGATTGAACATCCGCTATGAACACTTGTGTGTTTTTGCTTGTCTGTTGTCCGCTGTATGTTCTTCATCCGCTGCACACACTTAGATGAATTTTCTTCATCCGTTGCTGATGATCTTCATCCGCAGTGGAGACTCTTCATCCGCTGCGAACACTTGGTCAAAATTCCTTTTATCTACAAATCTGAAAAAGAAATTTAAACAAATATTAGTGTTTGTTATGAATGATAATGATGCTAATGTGTTAGTAAATGATTGTTTGAATGTTAGAACATATTATGTTTGATTGTATGGTTTGGCAAGCATCATACTTTTTCATGCATTAATTCTTAATGCAATTGTTGAGTCCAATAATACTCCCCCTAAGTATGATGTTGCCATCAATTTAATGATTGCTTGTTACTATTTTGTCTGTTAATAATGAGTGTGTGTGTATGTGTTGGTGCTTGTTAATGATTTGTTTGTTAAGAAAATGTGTGTGTGTGTGTGTTTGATATGAAAGATATACTGATTGTATGTTATCGCTTAAATAGTTTGTTTGCATGATTGTATGTTATTGAAATGGTTTGTTTGTTCACAGTAGATGAACAATTTGTTCATGCGCTGTGTACACTTGGATGTGATGTGTGAATTTTTACAGCGTATGATTACCTGTGTGCATACGCTGTATACACTTGCACTGTTTCTACAACGGATGACTTATGTTAGTCATGCGCTGTGGAATACCTGAACGTTCGAATGAATATACACAGCGGATAAACCTTATTCATGCGTTGTGGACACTTTGAATGGATTGAATGCTTTGTTCATAGCGGATGAACAATGTTCATGCACTGTGGAACACGGTAATTTTTTAGAGATGTTCACAGCGGATGAACAATGTTCATGTGCTGTGGACATTTTGATGATATGAATGGTACTGTTCCTACAGGGGATGAGATATTTGTTCATCCGTTGTGTGAACAGTTGTCAAAATTTTAAATATTTTGTATGTTTTGAAGTCATTTCTTCCGAAGCAAATATCTTGCTTCCGAAGCACATAAATATGCAAATTTGTTTGTTTTTTTTTTTTTTTGCAAAAGAAGATTCTGAATTTAAATTTTATTTAAATCAAAATATTTGTTTAAAAAATTTGAATTAAATTGTATGTTAAAATATTGAATTTTAACATATTCAATATATGGATGTTTTGATATCACTCATAAGCAATATTGTGCAATAAAATAAACAAATGTATGTGTGTCAACCTGTTGTTTGTTAGTGTTGGCTTGACTTGGCTTTGTTTATTTTTCAAAATTTGAAAATATCAAAATTTGAAATGTATGATAATGCACAATTCTGCCGCCTTTGATAATTCCATGTTCAATTTCTCCTCCTAAATTTTTGCATATTTATAAAAATCTTTTATAAAATGTCAAAAAATTATATGATTTAATATGGAAATTATCAAAGTCCATTTTGCTTGTTTGATAATCATTTAGCAAGAGAAGAGTGAATCTTAGTAAAAATGGATGTTTATCATGTTTTACACATTAATCTTTGGCACATACCATGAGATCATAATAGTCTATAGTTCTCACTGAGTTGTTTGTATGATTTGGAGAATAGACATAGACAAGTATAATGTTGATTGTAGATATATTGATCCCCTTAAACTCAAGCATGGTATTAATGATTGATTTAAAACAGTGAGTGATTATCATGTTTTGAATTGATTGACATGAGATGTATGTACTCCACATCTGATTGTATGATTGGTACAACCCTCCTCAAGATATGCTAGAAAGCACATTCAATACTTAAAACCTAGCTACTTAGGAGTATAAATGCTCAATTTGATCCATGATGGTTGATCCTCATTAGGATTCTTTTTCACTTCACTTTGGAAGGTGATCCTCTTTAGGATTCTTTTGATTCATTCACAAGGAATGTAGTCATAAAGACTTTATTGGTTATTCATCCAAGATAGATGTGTTCCTCTTTGGGAATCTTTTTGGATCATGATTTAGGTCATTCAGGTTTGTGCTTAGCATAACAAAGAATGCCTAGGTGTACACCAGGTCTATGATTATCATAACAAAGGAGACACTTGTATGATTGAGCAATTTATAAACTATTTCACTTGGTGTATTGTAGTTACTTTGAAAGCAACCTATATTGGAGAGATCAATACTCACCATAGACCAAGATGTGTTGTTAACCACACAGTCATGAGAATTTAGTTCTTCACTATTGTATGTGATGTTAGGTGTCCCATGCTGAGCCTATCCACATATCAAACAAAGTATTATCAGTCTTTATTAGTTAAAAAGGACTCAAGTGAAGAATTATGCTAGTGTACTATCATTTCTCATGAAATGTATGTGTGATTCAATATTATCAAAATGAATGATTTGCATGATATCTTGATTTTGAAAAAGGGAAAGCTGATGGTAATCATGGACTTTGACAAAATCAAGTATGTCTGATTTGAATGTTTTGAAAATATTAATTTGTTGTTTCATAGTTGATCATACCAAGAGACTGAACCAAAAATTCAAATCGTGTTGAATCAAATGGTTTTATAAAAAAGGTCAGCCAATTGGTTGTCTGTGTGGACCTTGATCAACTTGATCAGACCTTTTTCTGAGCAATCTCTCAGAAAGTGATATCTGATCTCTATGTGTTTGGTTTTTAAATGTTGAACAAGATTGTCTATTATAAACATGGCTGCAGAATTGTCAATGTGTATGGGTGTTTTAAGAAAATTAAAGCCATAATCAAGCATTTGGTTTTGAATCCATAACACTTGAGAACAGCATGCAGAAGCAGCTATATATTCTGCTTCGGCTATGGACACAGAGACATTTGTCTGTTTCTTGCATTGCCAAGAGATCAATCTTTATCCAAGAAACTGGCAGCCTAAATGTTTGTTCTTAAAATCCCGAAGGAGGGAACAGTTGCCTGCCATATGACGGGAGCATCCACTGTTAACATACCTGATGTTGTCAGTCCTTCTAAGATGTCCCTGAAAAACAAAAGAAATCAGTTAGCTGGAGCAACCCAAGCCAAGATGGTCTTGGGTTTTCCGTCTTTTCCAACATGCAAATTTCTTCCAAGACAGCATTGTCTGCAGGTTTTGGAGCTCTAGACACACTAGATTTCCTTTGGTTTGATTTAGCTCTATTTGGAGAAGTGCTTTGTGCTCTTCTCTTTTGTGAGCTAGTGTCAGTGGTTTGTTTGTTCTGAGACTTATGTCTCCTTGATGTGTGTTGAAAATTGTCATAAAAGGTTTTATCATTATCTAAAACAATTTTCTGATGAGGAGCATGTTTAGGAACTCCTACTCTGCTCTTATTTTGAGCAACAGGTTGTTTTTCAGTAGTTTTCTCAACCTGAGCTTGTTTGTTTTGTTTCTTGTTTTTCTTGTTGAAAAAACAATTTGCCGTGCTGTGATTGTTTCTTTCATAAATGGAGCAGTAATTATGAAAATGACATGTTTCTGTAATGTGATTATTTATCTTACAGTACTTGCAGTACTTGCCATATTTGCACTTTTTAGTTGAATGTGTGAATTGATCACACCATTCACAGTATGGAAATTCTGTTTTTATTTGTTTGCTAAAAACTTTTAATTTCAAATTAGATTTTGATGGAATTTCAAAAGTTACTGACTGTTGTTTTGGCTGAATTGTGGTTTTGCCTTTCCCTTTATTTACCTGTTTGGGAGGGGCAATGGAAGTTACAGCTTTCCTTCCACAGGAACAGATATCAAATCCTTGAATCTGTTTCAATTGTTTGTTTGATGTATCAGCCATACTTGAAACCTTTTGAGCTTCAGTAATTGGCTGATCAGACTTATCATCTAATAAATCGTCCTCATCATCATCTGTTGTTTGATTATCAAATTCATTATTTTCTCCTTGATAAAAGTCAGTTGATTTGATTAATGATGGTGTTGAACTTTTAACAAACTTTATCAAGGGTGATTTTGATTTTAAAAGTGATTTTGATGATGATGATGATGATTGTTTAGACTATCAGTCTTTTCTTGAGAATCATGAGATTCATCCTGTTTGTTGGTCATGGAGTCAGGTAAAGGAATATAATTATCATTATAAGGTGGACTTACCTTATTATATCCTAAACCTGAAGGGTCCTTAAAAGCCCTTTGTTGAGCAAGAAGTTCTTCGAACTTCTTATTGCTCACCTGAAACTTCTGAAGTTTAACTTCAGTTTCAGCTTGAATTGTTTTTGACTCAGTTAATGAGATAGAGAGCTGCTCGACCTGAGCTGTCAATGTTAATTTTTCAGAAAGTAGTTTGTCTAGGTCTGATTGTAATGAAAGTATTTTTGTAGCATACTGCTTTTGTTCTGATTTTAGACTTTCATTAAGAATGTTTGTTTCAATTACTTTCTTTGACAGCTTGTCAGCATGTTCTCTATACCTGTTTACCTCATCAATACATGCTTGACTGTAGAGGTTTTCTTTTACCTCTTTCGGGATCTCTGTTAGTTTGTCTTCAATATCAGCCATAAGGGCATGATCTGAAGGTGATGGTATGTCAGCCTCATAAAGGCTCCAGTCACATTCTCCATCCTTTTTTATTATCATTGCAAAAGATGTTTGACGTTGAGTTGGACTGAATTATGTGATCTGAGGTTGAGTTGGTGCATTTGGAATACTGATTGGTGGAGGCACTTGTCTGTTTGAATTAATTCCACTTGAGTGTTGTGCCTGATGAGTGTTTCTATCAACTCTGGGCTGTTGACATTCTCTGGAGAAGTGCCCATAAAGTTGACAGTTATAGCACTTAACTTTGGTTTTATCAAAACCAATTCTTGTTTTCTTGTCCATGGTTAAACCTCTATTTCTTTGCAGAAACCTTTTAGACCTGTATGCTATCATGGCCATGGACCATTGTAAATCCATTTCTTCTACCATATCTGGTGGAATCTCGTCTAAGTCCTATTGGATGATTTGAGATGGAGTCAGACTTGCTCCTAAGAATGCTTCAAAACTGGTTGAAAAGGCTACATAAGCTGCATTTTGCTTTTCACTTTGTAGAATAATAGTAAGAGCATCCATAGGTTTTTCAAGTCTGTGTATGTTTGATGTTTGAGGTTTTGACTAATTGTTTGATGTAGAATTGTGAGGGTGATGCTTGCTTTGAGGTGTGACTTCATGTGAAGCATGAACTCTAGTCTCCTTAGACTTGTGTTTGTTGTTGGATGATTCTGGTGCTAAGAAGAATGATGTATCATGAGAATCCAGAAATTCTTCTTCTTCATCTTCTCCAGTGCTTGTGAGGAAAGCACTGTCTGTGTGTTGTGGTTCTTTGAACTTGTAGGCCTCGACATGTCTGATTTGGTTGTTGTTCCTGGATTTTTCATCCATTTCCAGTGCTTCAACCTTGGCTACAAGTGAGTCAAGGGATAGTCCCTCCAAGTCCAATGTTGCTTTCATGAGAGACACTGACTGAGTCCAACTCTCAGGCAATGTATGCAACATTTTCTTGTTGATTTCAACAGTGTCATATTTAAGTCCATATACTAACATTTCATTGACCAATTGGACATATCTATGTAACTATTAAGGAATTGATTCTCCATGGATGTGGTGGAAGGTTTCATATTGAGTTCTTAATTTTTCCTTTTTGATCTCTCTTATTTCCTCACTTCCTTCACACATGGTGTGAAGAACCTTCCACAGCTCATGGGCTGTTTTGAAATTTTTGACCCGTGTCAAAATTTCAAAAGGCAAAGTCATAGCTAGAATACTGTATGCCTTCATGTCTGTTTTGACCCGCTTGAGGTCATCACCAGCTACACTTTTCAGACTAACTGGTTTTTGTATGTTATAGTCAGGTCCTAAAGTCACTGGAATGTAAGGACCTTCAGTGATTGATGTCCATAGATCTGGATCTTGATATGTAATCCAATTCCTGAACATGATTTTCCATTGCTTGAAATCTGATTTGTTCTTCAACTTTAGGGGTTTTAGTCCACTGTTTGAACTCATCATATCATCAGCCATGTTTGAATGATTTGATTTTAACTTAATAATAATTTTTTTAAGTTAAATTTTGTTTGATTAAAATTTTAGTCCGGTGCTAAAATTTAATCAATCCTAATAGTCTCTAGGATTTGTTTGTTAATTTGATAAACTAATTTGTTTTAATTGTTTACCAAATAAAGAAATTAATTAATTAATTAATTAATGTCCTATGAAATGTTGCTTTCTAGGTCACAGTGACAAGAAAGATTGTGGATGATGGGAATATTTGTCCTTTTATGAAAAAGTCCTCTTTTTGTAAAAACCCTACAAACAGATTTTTTCTTATGTAAAACAACTTTTTGGATCAAGAAGTTGATTCTGAAACTTTTCAAACAAGACAATTTATTTTTGATGGTTTTATCAACAACAACAACAATTCCCGTGAATTGTGTTCTGCAAAAACTAGGGTTTTCCTAGGGTTTTTGCGGTGATGATTTTTCAAAATATTCAACCCGATGGTTGAACAATGAAAAAAATATGTTTCTAGTGAGATTGTCACTATTTTGTGATGATAATGAACAATCTAATCGGTTTAGATTGTTCACAAAATGATTTGTTTCAAAGAAAAATCAATAAAACAATGTTTAAAAACAAAACCCTTAAAATCCGATTAGGATTTTAAGGTTTGAATGATGTTAAAAGTTAAAAACCTTCTGTTTAAAGGTTGTTTAACAATGTATGAACAATAGCCGTGTATTGTTTGTTGTAAAAACCACTGAAAACTTGTGTGGTAGTGTGATGTTCAAGCAAAAATCAACAACACTTCTTCAAAATGCGCAAAATGATTTAGTAATCATGATGTTTGCATTTAATGAATGTTTATGAGAAGAAAAAGATGAGTTTGATGCTTGAATGTGTGTTTTTGAAGCTAATGAACCACTGAAATCAATGTTGTTAAATGCGAGGATCGAAATCAATGAATGATTGAGCCAAGGCTCTGATACCACCTGATGAAATCAACTTTACAACAACATGTTGAATATGAACATATTAGAATAATATTCAACATGAACAAGTTGATTCCCCCAAGGACCTTTTTCAATATCTCTCAATAATCAACAAACATGAACCATGGTGCGGAAACCCATGATTCAAGTGTATGAAATCAGTGTGTGTGTGTGTGTGTTTGTGTGTGTTTGAATGCTTGATAATAATAACTGCTTGATTGATTGTTCAAAAGCTTACAAAGGATTAGGGTAGAATGCTATTTATTGCCTATACACATACCTATATACAATTACTGAACTACCCTTATGTAAACGAATATTACATAAATAATCCTAAGTGTCTAAGCTATCCACTATGGAATTAAGTCATCCGCTGTGGAGGTTTTCTCATCCGCTGTGGAGAAGACTATTCATCCGCTGTGCATACTTGGTTGTTCATCCACTTGGATGCTTGGTTGTTCATCCGCTGTGGATGTTCATCCGCTATGGATGAACATCCGCTATGGAATGTTCATCCACGGTGGAATGTTCATCTGCTGTGGACAGTTGTGTGTTTGCTTGAATGTTTTCCGCTGTGGAATGTTCATCCGCTGTGGATTGAACATCCGCTATGAACACTTGTGTGTTTTTGCTTGTTTGTTGTCCGCTGTATGTTCTTCATCTGCTGTGGGATTCTTTCATCCACTGCACGCACTTAGATTAATTTTCTTCATCCACTGCTGATGATCTTCATCCGCAATGGAGACTCTTCATCTGCTGCGAACACTTGGTCAAAATTTCTTTTATCTACAAATCTGAAAAAGAAATTTAAACAAATATTAGTGTTTGTTATGAATGATAATGATGCTAATGTGTTAGTAAATGATTGTTTGAATGTTAGAACACATTATATTTGATTGTATGCTTTGGCAAGCATCATACTTTTTCATGCATTAATTCTTAATGCAATTGTTGAGTCCAACAATTATCAACACAGTCAAAGTCAACAAAAGTCAACATTAACGGTCAAAGTCAACGCAACAGTAAAGACGACGCATTCGTTACGAAGATTAGTAGTGAGACGTTGAAGATACAAAGAACCGGGTCTTAGAGTTAATATATATGTTTTGTTGTCAACAAAATATATATTGAATCATGTTTTAGTCTTTTTTATGCGTTATTTGTAAATTTCAAGTTAAGTATAAATCTAGGGGCTAAATGTCATTAAGTCTAATTGTCATTAGACTATAAATAGCTAGAGTTATTAGAGTGTTGTTAAGTTTGTATGAGCTAGATTTGAGGGTTTTCATGTAAACAATATCTCATGCAAATCAATATGGATCACATGGGGGTTTTTCATTAATGTTCTTGAGTGTTCATCCAAGTTCTTCATATTTTATCATTTTGATACAAATCTTCATTGCAATTTGATGATTCAAGTGCTGTTGGGACTAACAAATTCAAGTGAAGCAGGTTGATAATGGCATCTTCATAAACCAGTCAAAGTAAGTTCAAGACAAACTAGTCTGATTTCATCTGACTGAATGTAAGGTTGCTAAGACACCCATAACAAGAAACCACTTCCTAGGACCTAATCTGAGGGGGAGTGTGTTGATGAACACCTCTACAGGGCTATGATTAGGTCTCTTATGTACCTCACAGGCAGTAGGCCTGATATCATGTTTGCCATATGCATATGTGCAAGATATCAAGCCAACCCCAAGATGTCACACCTGGTTGCTGTCAAGAGGATTCTTAGATATCTTAAAGCTGCTCCCAAGCTAGGCCTTTGGTATCCAAAGAATTCTGATTTCAATCTATATGCTTATACAGATAGTGACAATGGTGGTTGTAACATGACTGCAAAGTCTACATCTGGGGGGTGTCAATTCCTTGGTAGAAGGATAGTCTCATAGCAGTGCAAATTAATAGGTTAGCTAAGATGATTCAAAAAAGGGTGCTAGAAGAGTTCAGAAGAAGGTCCTACTTATATAGACAGAGGCTAGCAGGCAAAACTGTTGCAACTAGATACTGTGGCAGACCCTAAGATTAGCTTCGAATGGGAAACCTTAGTTGAAGGCCGAGCAGTTGAACCTGTGAACCTTGAGATAGGAACTGCTTCATCACCCAGTACCCTTAGTAAGGCACCAGCTGGTGAAGGTGTCTCAAAGCCTCTCCCTTGCCAAAGCTCAAATTCTACACCAACTAATGAAGCCCAAAGCTCTCTCCACCCTGAGTCATACAGGCCAATGACTGACAAAGGGAAGAGGATTATGACCTCTGAGGAGATTGAGGACTATAATAGGGAGAGGAAGAGGAAGGCAAGGGGAGAGCGAACTAGTGAGACCTCTAGTTTCATGGAAGCTGCAATCAGGGCTTCCCCCAGGCCAAACACTCAGGAGGATGAGTTAAGAGCATCCAGATTGAACTATCTAAGGTTAAAGAACTACAGTATTGATGAAATCATCTCTCTTCACTTGGAAGAAATTAATGAACTGGCTGACATTAAAAGAGAGAAAGGAAGCTAAGGCTGCAGAGTTGCTCCTCAAAATTAAAGAAGAAACTAAAAGAAAGAGGCTTTACAAAGCTCCTACCCTTTTTCCAGTTCAAGAAAGCCCTAAGGCAGAGGTTGTGACAGCTAAACAAGAAGCTCAGGTAGATAGGGAATAAGACAGACAAAACATGATAACCTACCTGAGTGCCTGTAACACCCAGATATTTTAAAAAAAAAAGAAGAAAAGAAGAGAAAAAGAAAAGAGAATATAAAGAAATAAAGGTGAAATAACCCAAGTTGAGGGGTTAAAGTTGTGCAAAAGGCAAACTTTAATATTATTATGTTTAAAAGTGAGCATGGCCACCCACTCCCTCTGCTCACCAACTGCCTTTGATAGTAGCAAAAGAAGAAAAGCAGAGTTTCATCGGTTTTCTATAGAGAAGAAGAAGAAGTCATCTAGAAGGTAAGATTTTGTGTGTTTTGTTTGGTTTCAGCTGGGTTTTCAGCTTGTAGACCGAGTCTTATGTGTTTCTCTGTGTTCAGTTGTGTGTTTTTGGTGTGTTTAGGTGTTTGAACTCCAAGTGCTCTCGAGTTTGGAGGAGTTTTACTTGAAGGCTGCTGTAGGTGAGTTCTAGATCCCTAGTTTTTCTGTTTTAAACATGTTTTGGGGCTGAAATGCATGTAAACTATTATTTTTGAAAATTCCAGTATGAAAACCATATGTATCGCCTCTGTTTTTAGTGGGTATGTGTGTTTATGAATGTTTGACTGAATTATGTGATTGTATGCTTGTTTTATGAGCTTAGTATGCTAGATTTGGGCTAGGATTATATAACGATGATGATCGGGAACTGAAAAATTGCATAAGTTAGAACTGGTATAGTGCCCATGCGCCTAAGTTTTTGCCCATATGCCTAAGTGTTGCTCATGCGCCTAAGTTTCCCATGCTCCCAAGTACTCATACGCCTGCATAGTACTCATGTGCCTGCATAGTTCCCATGCGCCTAATTTTTTGCCCATACGCCTAAGTGTTGCTCATGCGCCTAAGTTTTCCTATGCGCCCAAGAATCCATGCGCTTGCATAGTGCTCATGCGCCTGCATAGTACCCATGCGCCTGAGTTTTTCCCATGCGCCTAAGTTTTTCCCCATGCGCCCAAGTGTTCCCATGCGCCCAACAGTCCATGCGCCTGCATAGTGCCCATGCGCCTACATAGTGCTCATGCGCCTAAGTTGGCTTGGAATTTTTCTGAAATTTTGGGAAAAATGAAAATTAATGATTAAGCTTTGGGATGTTTTGGTGGGTTATGTTTGTTCATGTTATGCATGTTTGGGGCCTGTTATTGATGTTCCTTATTACGTATTATTACGTGACTTTACGTGGTGTGTTAATGCTCTTGTACGAAAAGTATTATCATAAAGGAAACGAAAGATTAAAGATAATGAAAAGTGGAACATAATGAAAGAATGTAAAGTCTTGCAAGCAAATTTAATGAGGTTCACAACTCAATGAAGAGTTGTTAGCTCAACTGTGTGAAATGTAGCGTGCGATCTTGGCTAACCCATAAGGGTGTACACACAGGCGGGTCAGTCTTGGTGACTGATCCATATGTGCGAAATTGGATCCTTGTCGCTTAACCCGAAGACTTAGGTGGCTTCGTGCCTAATGATAGGGTATAGCTTATGACAGGATCTAGATAGAAGTGAAAGATAATGAAAAAGTGCGAAATGAACAATGATAAAAGATAGTAATAATATTATCAAGATGTATGTATGTTGTGTGATCACGAAGGAAAGTAAAGGAAAGGTTTTTACTAAAGGTAAAGTATTTTACTTATAAAACTAGACCTCACTCAGCAACGCTGACTTTTTATGCATTTTCAGTTGGCAGGTAGTTTGTTGCTGAGGATGGCACGAGGGTGAAGCTACTTAGCAGGCAAAGACTGGCATCCATTTCATGCACGATAATGTTGTTGTTTTGTAATACAACTGAATATTCTTTTGTAACTCTTTTAAACAATGATGCATTATTTGTCAACATCAAATATTAATGCATGAATGGTTTTTTGATAAATTAATCCGCTGCAATGTTTTCATGAAATTTATTGTGTCTTAATATAAATAAGGTTGTGATTGACCAGCTGTGGGGTTCCCGGGAACGGGGCCTTACAGTGCCACAGGCCTCCATCAGGCAGCAAACTTACTTCCCTTGTCATATAAGTATATAGAATTTAAGTACCTCAAGCAGCTTGAGCAAGAAGTATTAAAAGAACAAAAAGTTGCTAAGAGTAAGATGAGGCAAGAGGCTGTAAAGTCAAGAGCTACCATCCGAGCCAATCAGAAGAAGTCTGCTGACAGATTGAAGATGGTGAGCTTCCTGAAGCTGTATGGGTTCTTTGGAAGGAGACTTGGTCCAATGTTGCGACATCCGGTAATTTTCCGTTACCTACTCCGTTAGTTTCGTTAGGTCTTGCATACACGTGTCATGAGCACACATTAGTTGTCATTGAATGTTGGTGACTTAATAACAATTAACAATGATTATCAGATAATAACTAAATTAATAATGTTGATTATTAATTTGTAGTTACATGATTTGTGAATTTAAATATTATTTGTGAATTTAACCTTGTAACGTGACAACGTGTTATAGTTATTTCATGTGTTTTGTTGCTAGTGGAAATTGTATATAATTATTATTGTGGATAAGTAATGCTTGTGTTTTGTAGTTAAAAATAAACTAAAAAGTGGAAAAGATTAGTTTTTATAAAAGTTAAACAAGGGAGGTTTATTTTGTAATTACCACAAAATTAAAACTTAAGAAAAATTAAACCCTAATCCCCCTCCCACCCCAACTTTCGACCGCGACTTGCACACACAGATACACAATTCGATTTTGAGCAAGAACAACAATCAAGCATCGATTTTGATCTAGTTTCAAGCATTCCACGACAACTAATGGGTTTGTTGAGCACTTAGGGTTGTTAAGCTTCTATGTACACGTACTTATGTACTTGTGTGTTCTAGGTAACCTTTGAAGGGTTGTCTTTCCATTCATCATTAGCTTTTACAATCATTCATTTGCATACCAGGTGAGTTCAATGCCCCACTTTTACTTACTTCTCTTTTTGGGGGAGAAAGCATACTTGGTTTTAAAACGCTTTACTGTTATAACATGTGTTTGGTAAGACATAGTGGGTTATACCATAGAAAGCCCTCACACTTTCAGATACTTAATTAAGGAACCTAGCAGGAAATTTTGAGTAGTACTACTGATCTGACAAGCCCCACCCGTGTGACCGGAAGTCAACGGGTGCAATATTGTCCTAAACTACAAACAGTGTCACGTCCTGGTATGTCGTGGCGGGAGGCAAACAGACAAACATAGTCAGCTTCGATCTCGAAATCACTATTTCTCATTACTAATGAAATTAGACTAGCTATCTATTTCAATGCACTTGTTTATATTTTATTAACGCTATTGTTTACGATGATTACAAACCCTTGAACTCACCAACCATCATGTTGACACTTTTAGTATGTTTTTCTCAGGTCGTTTCTAGCAGCTGCCCATAGGAGCACGCACGTGTCAAGCATGCTTTGTTCAAACATTGTTTACTTTTAAATTAGCATTTACTTTCGTATTTTGGTTTGGGTGCGTGTTTTGCGCAGTTTACATTTAGTACCTTGTGTTTGGGTTATTTACAAAACACTTTTGTAAATATTTTAAAGTTTCAAACTCTAAATTATTTTAAATGTTGCATATACTGTCGTTCTGAGTAACTAATGACTGAGATCCTGGTTTGTTCACTCGCCTTGCGGTAAAACCCCGCACGTGGATTTTGAGGGTGTGACAAAAGTCTCTATCCACTATGGATGAGCACATTAGAGTGATCAAGTAGAAGATTAAGAAGGGTGAGCTAGTTGACTTGCATTCTCTATCAAGTCAGGCAGCACCTGAAGCTTAGGTCAAGGTTGAACCCCAAGAGACAACACAACCTGGACCTAGTGTTGTATCTCAGCCAGCTTCATCTTCTGACCCATAGCAGGGTCCTGATTCTTCTTCTTCTAAACCTGTAAAGGAAAAGGACCCAGCTAAGAAGGACAAACAAGAAACATCTGGTACTCAAGACCAACCTCCTCAGTTAAAATAAAGAAAGAGGAAGATGATGGCCATCAGAAGGGACAAGAAGAAGAAGAAATCCAAGGCATCCACCTCTACACCTCAGGATGGGTCAGAATATCCTGAGGGTGATCAAGAAGAGGCTGCTCATCCAACTCCAATCCAAGTAGAACAACTTGCTGCTGAGAGACCCATCTTGTCTTGGGCATTTGCTACTAACCCAAACAGATGGTATGTCACTAGAGATCAAGGGGGACAACATGTGTACTTTTGGCAAAACATACTTGACCTTCCTCTGTATGATCTCTATGACATGAGAAGATACTTTAAGAGTCTGAGGAATCCTGACCAACTGATTATAAAGGGAATGGTCTTGATTCTGATGAGGACTGTCAACAGATGAAGATCAATCTTCAAAGCTTTACTTCAATTTTGGTAGCATCAGCCAAGGGGGAGTTTGTAAGGATCACACTTAGAGGCTGATGCAACCAAAGAGCTCTCAGCATGCACATGTGAAGTAGAATGAAAGTTACTTCCCAAGATTTGACACAACTCAATGAAATTCACTAAGTACCAAATCTTCCGAAGCCAAAAGACCAATTCTTCCTAAGCCAAAGATGAAGTCTTCCGAAGCTTTAAGACAAAATCTTTCAAAGCCAAGAGACTGATTTCTTTCACTTTCCGCTGCCATTTTTTATGACTTACCAACTTATACAAGTTGGCAAAAAGTCCATACTTTTGTCAACTGTAGATTATGGTCTTAGAGTCTATAACTTTCTACTTTGTACTTTTATCCTTTTTGTAATAAATAAGGATGTCAGCTATGGCATGTCATAGTCACTAGTCAAAAGGCAATCTGTCTTTTGACTGTACATTGATCTTGTTGTCTAGATTAGTGTTCCAGCTGGCTTTCAAATTATGGCCGGCTGTAGGATGTAGTATAAAGTATCTCAGGTACCAGTCCTTAGAAAAAAAACTTTGTAACATTTTTTAAAACACTTGAGAGCAATATACAGCATTCTCGAAAACCAATTGCTTGTGTTCTTTTTGTGTTATTTACTTGTGTTCATTGTTTCATTTAGTTGGTTCCCTATTTGGTCTGTTAAGTGTTCTAAGTCTCTTCAACCTTGTGAAACTGTTGCATTGACCCCTTTCACCGGTCCTGTAGTATGAATGACACAACGATATACCCAACCCAACAAAGGCAACAGTTTATATGAACCAATCATCAGTCTTATATGACGTAGAGTTTATCATAATCTACAAGTCAAGACGAATACCTTCAAACATCATAACCACCTATGCGATGGTGTCTCCCCTTCCTTAATATTCATTCACAAATCGTAGTAGAAACACCCCAACATATACGTATACACATGCGTATAAGCGTACATCAAACCATTAAATCATGTCTTTCAATTCAATTCAATTTGTACGGTAGGTTTTCTCCTATACCCTCTTATAATTTTCTTCATTTCCCACTCAATAGTCCAGTTTGGGCAAATAGTTGATAAGATCTTTCTTCTTATTTCCCAATTTCACAAACCCTTTATCTTTCTACATCTCATGATACAAATCAAGATTTCCCAGTAGGTCAATCTTTCGTTGTATATTCTTATGGGTTGTGATCATTAATGAACATATATACAGAGAAATAACAACAAAGTCTCAGATGGGCTTATCCTCATTATCATCGACACAATAAACCATCAAACATTTTCACCCCTTAATGTAACCACCAAAATGACTAGCAATAAATATAAGGGTTTACCTTAACAGGGGAGCGAAACTAATCCCTGCTATTAATAGTAACCGATGATGCCAACTCCGCATATGAACAGCCACCCGAAACCCATCGACCGTGCAAACAGGAAGCATCATCGGTGGCAACAACAAAAAAAACTTCAATAGGTGTCGATCTAAAAACCCTAAATGGGAATCGAGAAGAGTCAGCGACGAATGGGCAAGAATGACGATTGCACCACCACTGCCATCCCCCTTTACTGGTACAAGACCACCACATGCTCCACCCTAACCCAAAAAGGGTGGTGGAGTGGCGACTAAGCCTATCTCCGATGCCACCATCACAAGCAACACATGAATGGACCTAACCACCATCAACATCCAATGGAAGACGGGGGTGAGCCATAACTAGTGAGAACGGTAGAGGGAAAAGGATTGATGGTGTAGCAACTGGTGAACAACCACCGCAAAGAAGGGACATCCATGCGCAGTTGAACAACAAAAAAGACACGTCACGCCATCGCTGGCGACAGTGCTGGAAAACCCCCACTTGAGGGAGAATGAGATCGAGAAAGCTAATTAAAGAAATGGAGGAACAGTCAGTGGTGCAAATGACAATTGTATCATCGGTATTGAAAGTGATAAGGAGAAAATAATTGTTCTGATTAATAGTAAGGTAAATATGTAAAAAAGTTTTATACCTAAAACCATATTTTTTTTATAAAAGTGTATAAATAAGTGCATGTTTGGGATTGCTTATTTTCCTCTTACTTCTGACTTACTAACTTTTGAGAAGTTAATAAGTAAAAAAAAAGTGTTTGGTAATTTAAAAGTACTTTTCAAACTCATTTTTCATATAGGGTAAAAAGAAAGTTTTGAAGGAATGGGTTATATATTAACTTTTGAAAACTCTTTTTAGTTCAATTTTCTTTTACACTCCTCTGCTATTTCATATTAACTCCTCTCATTTTTAAAAGTATGTCGTTTATGATCCTTTTACAACCTTTTAGTTTATAAGCTAATTCAAATATTTTTTAAAAAACTCCTTTTGAAAAATCATAAGTTAATAAATCTTTTTTTTCAACAAAAATAAGCAATCCCAAACATAGCCTAAGATGTAGTATCATATTAACTTATAACTTTTCAAAAGTAGTTTTTAAAAAAAATATGGATTAACTTTATAAACTAGAACGTTGTAAAATGACCAAGAAAGACATACTTTAAAAATAAGGGAAATTAATAGTAGGTAGTAGAGAGCTATAATAAAAAAATTAGACTAAAAGTAGTTTTCAAAAGTTAATAAATAATCCACTTCTTGTTTTCTAAAACCTAATTTTTACAAAAAGTAGTTTGACTTTTGGGATTGTCAAAAATACTTTTAACATATTAAAAAGTTTTTTAAAAGTTAATAAATGAAAAGTTAGGATTAAATAAGCTAACCCAAACATGCCGTGTACCAAAAATCCTAACAACTTGTGGATTTTCTAGTCATCAACCCATCCGAAAGCTGTTTCGATGCAAAAAGTGTTTGGTAATTTGAAAGTACTTTTCAAACTCATTTTTCATATAGGGTAAAAAGAAAGTTTTGAAGGAATGGGTTATATATTAACTTTTGAAAACTCTTTTTAGTTCAATTTTCTTTTACACTCCTCTGCTATTTCATATTAACTCCTCTCATTTTTTAAAAGTATGTCGTTTATGATCCTTTTACAACCTTTTAGTTTATAAGCTAATTCAAATATTTTTTAAAAAACTCCTTTTGAAAAATCATAAGTTAATAAATTTTTTTTTCAACAAAAATAAGCAATCCCAAACATAGCCTAAGATGTAGTATCATATTAACTTATAACTTTTCAAAAGTAGTTTTTAAAAAAATATATATGGATTAACTTTATAAACTAGAACGTTATAAAATGACCAAGAAAGACATACTTTAAAAATAAGGGAAGTTAATAGTAGGTAGTAGAGAACTATAATAAAAAAATTAGACTAAAATTAGTTATCAAAAGTTAATAAATAATCCACTTCTTGTTTTCTAAAACCTAATTTTTACAAAAAATAGTTTGACTTTTGGGATTGTCAAAAATATTTTTAACATATTAAAAAGTTTTTTAAAAATTAATAAATGAAAAGTTAGGATTAAATAAGCTAACCCAAGCATGCCGTGTACCAAAAATCCTAACAGCTTGTGAATTTTTTAGTCATCAACCCATCCGACGCAAAAGAGAAGCTTAAACCCTACCGCTGTTTCGAAAGCTTCCTGCCAAATCTCCGGTAAGATTCGGTCTTTGTGTGTATGTGTGAATTCAGCCTTTAAAACTGCTTTTAGATTGAAGTTCATCTGAGTATGCTTGCACTCAGTCATGTTCGGTTAGGGCTAATATTGTTTATCCTTGATGCTCAATGACTACATCATTTTCTGATTTACTAATATTTTCGATCAATTTGTTCAGGTAGATTTCAGTCGCTGTAATGTCAGTTGCAGATTCATCACCTCCATTGGAGATCCTAGGTAATTTACTTCGCAGCTACTGAAAACCCAATATATGAAGCTCTGTAGCCAGCTTATACTAGTATATATTATTCGCTTAATAAGCGCCTATGATCATGAATTTGATTAGCTGCTAATAGGCATCATGTTATCAAGTTCATAACAAAGCATTTTAGATAGAAACAACTTTTGTTTGCATATTTTATGACTCACTTTCTCTATTTTTAAATCACTGTTGTGCTCCCAGTTAGAGAACCAGAGGGTTTTTCTATATGGAATGGGCCACCATTTAGCAATAATCAGCCAAGTATTAAGCTTGATAAAGTTCCCTGCACTAGTGCAAAATTTAGTGAAGATGGATCCAAACTGATGGTGATAAAGTCTGAGTCTTCGATTAGCATATATGATTGCAAGACCTTGAAAGAAATAAGGTGTTTTGAATTACCCAACTCTCTTGCTGCTGCGTTGTCGCCATGTGGGACTTATCTTCAGACCTTCCAGAAAGCGTTATCACCACAAGAAAAGAACATCAACTTATGGAAGACGGAAACGGGCGAGTCAGTTTACACTTTGTCTCAGAAGAACATGACTAAGGCGACATGGTAAAAGGTTATGCTTTAGGTTTGAATTTTTAATTAGCAAGCAAGTTTAATTCTCTTGACCTTTCTTTCTCTAGGCCGTCAATCAGATTTAGCTCTGATGTAGCAGTTGCTTCTCGTATGGCTACAAATGAGCTTCAGTTCTTTGATGATGGTGATTTTTCCAAAGGCATTGTGCATAAGATCAGAATTCCTGGAATAGCTTCAGCTGAGCTTTCTAAGAACCCAGGATCCCATGTGGCTGTATTTGTTCCAGAATCCAAGGTGTGTAATTAGCAGCTCTATGTGTAAAACGAGGGCTGCATTCTTGATGATTTCCCTCAAATACCTTGATTTGCAAGGGATGCCAGGTAGTGTTCAGATATATGCTTGTGCACCTGATTCCCAGAGTGAACCAATTGCTCGAAGAAGTTTCTTCAGGTGCTCATCGGTGCAGCAACACTGGAACCATGGTTCTACAGGACTACTGGTTGTGGTGCAGGCAGATGTCGATAAAACTAACCAGAGTTACTATGGAGAGACAAAGTTGTATTATTGAACATTGGATGGGAGTCATGATGGGCTTGTATCCTTACGTAAGTTTCTTTTTCTTACAAGCGGAATTTGACATCACATTTAGGCTATCATGATGCAAGCTAAGAACATTTTCAGATATTCTAGAGTTCTACTGAAAGCACCATATAAAAAGCTAAAGAAATATCAAGCAGATAATTTGTTTCTATTAGTGCTTGATAGGTGATTACAAATTTCTGCAGGTAAAGAAGGGCATGTACATGATGTTCAGTGGTCGTACTCAGGAAAAGAATTTGCTGTTGTTTATGGATGTATCCGTCTCTCTTACTCTAATAAATATACATGTCTACTGACATTTAAGGGGGACTTGAATTTGAGTTTTTTTATCTTATTATAGTGATTTAAAATCACAATAATAAGTTTCTAATGATTATTTAAACAAATTTTAGTTTTTATTATGTGATAAATTAGGGGTCAAATAACTGGTTTCTTTCCAGCTACAATGTGGTTAATTGTCAAATACTATACTAAAATTGCCTATTACTTTCATTTCTCATTGTACCTCTTTTACTTTCACTAAAATATCACTTTGATTGTCTTATATATTAATTTCATTAAAAGTTATTATTTACCAAGCACTCAAAACATCCAGTCATCTGATAATTACAACTTAAACAACAGAACTTGCAAACACTATCTTCTGAACTTCTACAACCCATTATTTCAGATGAATATAATATTTTTTATTACAATTGATAACATAATCACTTTCAAAATGCGCATCCAAACCTCTGTTGTCAGTAGCGGCTATCGCGACCGCTATAGCGCGCTACATAGCTTATAATTATGTTCCTACTATTTGTGTTTTGCAACAAAATAACGACCTATAGCGATTTTTTATTTTTTATAAATTTAAACTCAACCTAAATAGAGTATTTTTAGCTATTTGGTGTTTGCTTAAATTTTCTACTACTTTATCGCTATACATGTTAGTTTATTGAATGTAAAACATTTCCTAAATTTTCTTCTATCTTATAGCTAAACACAAAATAGCGAGCGCTATTTACCGCTATTCGGTACGTAGCATATAGGTGTCTTTTTGCTATTTACCGCTATTCGCTATTGACCACTATGATCCAAACACCCCCTAAGATAATTATATCTAATATTGAGATCTGAAACTACTATTGATGGAGAGAACAGGTGTTTGGAAGTTGGCCGGTGATTTTCTTCATACAACTGCAAATTGGAACTTGGGATTGTATTTAAGCGTTTCACAGAGCTATATAATTAATTTTTAACTTATTTTGTTTTAGTTCTTAATCATTTCTACCCATTTTTGTTGACTTGACATGCCTCAGCTATGCCTGCAATGGCAACAATTTTTGACAAGAAGTGTAATCCTCTCCTAAAGCTTGGGACAGGTCCTTACAATACCATTCGTTGGAACCCAAAGGGAAGGTGTATCCTTTAAGATATTGTTTGTTGCTTAAATTCTGCATGGTAAAATGTTATTTCAAACCACTTCTTAAAAGAGGAATTGATTTCTCAGTACTGAGGGTGCAAATTGTATCAAGGGTGTTTTGGCCTTAACTGTTGTGTCTGCAGTTATATTAGTGGCAGACTATGGTAATCTACCAGGTAATATGGTATGTTTTTGGTGGTTTATTTGATCTGGATGAAAATGTTTATTTTTTCTCTCTTAATTTGTAGGGCAGTAAAAACAGAGTAGCTATAGGCGATAGCAAAGATGTAACACATTATTATATGATCCTTTTTGGTCATATAACCCACTAACTTATTACGCAATTTGCAGGCATTTTGGGATTATGTCCAGAAAAAGCAGCTTGGGACCACCAAAACTGAATGGTCAGTGACGAGTGAATGGTCCCCTGATGGGCGTTATTTCATGACCGCCACAACAACTCCAAGGCTGCAGGTGGACAATGGGTATGTTCCTGTTAGCCTATATTCTCCAACTATAGAAAACTATATTTATGGTAAAAATATTCTTGCAAACTAGTAACATACATTGGTGCTTTTCACTTGGTAAAATAAATTGTTGTTTGAAGTAGATAAAGCAAATTTGTGGATGTAATATATTTCATCTCATATGATGTAATAGCTAATAGTTCATGTAGGTGGTAAAATGGGCGGGTTGAACAGGTTATGTGATGTGTCAAGAATATGTCATTTTTAGTTTGGCCCAACTTGCAAACATCTTTCATCAATCTTTTTGAATTCTATTAATAAATTATTTGCTAAATATGATTACAAAAACTATGTTAGTACCAAAATAATCCAACCTTTAACTGAAGCAGTTTAGGAGCTGGCTATACATTTGAATAGCTCAATGCATAGCTTAATGCAAATCAAGGTCCATTTGCTTACACCTTTGTAATTACAGGATCAAAATCTTCCATTACAATGGAAAGTCATTCTTCAAGAAGAAGTTTGATAAATTATATCAGGTAAGTTTTTATTTTCTTTTGGTAATCATTTCCCATCTACTGCTGCTATTCTAATCCTTGTCACAGGTCGATTGGAAAATAGATTCGCCTGATAAGTTTGGTGACATTGAAGAACTTGTAAAGTCTGTTGACTCGTTAAAAGTTGAAAACAAACCACAAGGTTCTGTGTGCTTAGACTTTTTAAAAATTATATAGTAGGATCCATGTTTTTTCTTCATGTTTCTAGTTGTAGAACTGAAGTCATATGGTTGCCATTCAGGACAAGGATCAAAGTCTTCCCAGCCTAAACCTATCAATCCGCCTGTGCAGAAGAAACCAGCTGCATATCAACCACCTCATGCAAAGGCTAAAGCTGCCAAGGAAGCAGAGGTGTAACAAACACATTCATCTTATATTATGTGGCAGTTAATATTATAACTTATACAGTTCAATGATTTTGATTCATTTCCTTTTGAATGGGTTGATTCAGGTCATGTTTAATATAATGCGTAAAATGAATAAAAGATGACTAAACAAAAATTCTCAGGATCAACCCAACCTGTACAAAATAGCCATTACCAGATCCCGCATGTTTTACTACCTGTAATAAGTTTCTTGCTGATTTTTTTTTTCTTTTGTGGTACTTCTCACCCGGTTTATGATGGATGCTGTCAAATTAGCTCTTTGGAGGAAGTCCTTCAGTGTAAGTACCCTTAGTCTCTTACATTTACATTCTATACCAATCATACAAACAGGCAGAATATAGATTCTTCTCCATATTTATAAAACTTGTAACCCCCTTGTTAAAGTTCTTGTATAAATTGCAGAGATATGAGCAAGAATGCATTAAAAAACAAGAAAAAGAGGGAAAAACAGAGGGAGAAGAAGGCTGCTGAAGTGGCTTCTGCTGCTAATGGTGCAGATTAAGAACATGAGGTATTTTTGTTATTTTAAGCAAAGGAAGGACCAAGTTTTGGGTTCTCCTCATGCATGTCAAGTTGTCAACATGTAGTCATGTACCAATAGTTTTATATGATAAACTTTTGTTCCTATTACAGCTGGTTCCTTGTAGTTAGTATTTTGCATGCAGATTTGCTAATAATCATGCCTACTTTCGGTTAAGTGATATCAGTTATGTGAGTGCTGGAACAGCCCGTCACCAAATGGGCAAGATGGAACGGCACTGGTTTTCTGCAGAAACAAAAAAAATGTAATGAAAGAATCATGATATAATGAAATGAAATTTAAATATTAAAAAAATTTACCAACAAACGAAAAATAAAATACAATAACAGAACGTGTCAAGCATGCTTTGTTCAAACATTGTTTACTTTTAAATTAGCATTTACTTACGTATTTTGGTTTGGGCGCGTGTTTTGCGCAATTTACATTTAGTACCTTGTGTTTGGGTTATTTACAAAACGCTTCCACAAATATTTTAAAGTTTCAAACTCTGAATTATTTTAAATGTTGCATATAGTGTCGTTCTAGTAGCTAATGACTGAGATCCTGGTTTGTTCATTCGCCTCATGGTAAAACTCCGCACGTGGATTTTGAGGGTGTGACAGATTGGTATCAGAGCCATTGGTTATAGGGAACTAGGTTGCATACACACTAGACTATAAGCGTATAGTTTGTTAGTTACTCATTACTTATCCCTTACTATATACTCATTGGCATACACGTCACATACCTCACGGCATGGCATCATCTTCACGGGCTCTGGGTAAGAGGCCTGCACGTTCTGAGTCTGAAGAGATAGACTGGGATCAGCCTTTTGCATTACCCGAGCGCGACGCTCCACGGAACTGGAATTACTATCCCACCTATGTTGATCGCATGGTCTACAGGGAGCGTGTTCTAGCTATAGCTACTACTAGACCTAGGACTAGGTCGGCGACTGCCTCTATGGCACCTACCCTTCCTTCTCTGCATATTCCTCTCGAGCAGGCAGTTGCAGCTTTGATTGCTACACTGGACACTGAGCGACAGCTCATCAGAGGACTTACTGACGAGAACTCCATTTTATGGCACGAGATGCGTCAGCTGTTTACTGGTAGAGACACTTCAAGAGCGACTCTCGATGTCAATTGGTGGGCATCACACCTTGGCTGGTAATGTTTTTGCACTTACTGAGCGTATGTCCGCGCAAGAGCTTCACAGTGTAAGGACAGATGATAGATTGACTGCGCTGGAGGCACAGCCTGTGGCACCTCAGATTGCGGACGACCCTACACCTGGGGAAGTCCCTAATGAGGAAGACCCTGAAGAGGAACCTGAAGAAGAGCTGGAGGAAGCCCCGGAAGAAGAAGAACCGGAAGAGATGGAAGAGGACAGTGATGGATCTGATGTGTTGGATTGATTTTCACATTCATTTTGACTTGGACTACATAGTGTTTCTTTTCTTTTTGAAACCTTGTGGGAAGGGTTGTTTCCCACCCAACTGAAAAATTGAAAATTTAGACATTGATGAAATATTTTATGAATCATTTACTATTTATTTGTCTTTGGTTATAATTTTAGTTATAAATGTTGTGGTTGTGACAAATTCATTATTTCTTACTATTTACCATACTTCAATGAGATTAATATGTTGGATATTACTCATTATTGTATTTGTGAATGTAAAGTGAAATATGGATGGTCATGGTAGAGGACGTGGACGTGACCGTGGACGTGGTGCCAGTGCTGTAAACATGACCCCAGCCAAATTAGTCACCTTAATCAATCAACTTGTGCACGCAGCGATAGGTGCTCAAGTTGCCTAATTTGGAGGTAAACGATGACCCTGGTCATCAATCACATAAATCTTCTATTAGATGGTTAATCCATTTGGTTTGACTAAACAATCCAAAACATTGAATACAGGACCGCCAACATGCATGTATAAGGCGTTCATGGACTGTAAGCCCCACACACAGTGGAGCTGAAGGAGCTGTAGAGCTTATGCGCTGGTTTGAGAAGACCGAGTTGGTTTTCTCCAAGTGCAGCTATCCGGCGGCGGACCAAGTGAAATACGCCACGGGGACACTTGTGGGTGCAGCGCTCTCATGGTGGAATGCACAGGTGCAGATGCTTGGCCAGGCGATGGCAAATGCTTTACCGTGGGACAAGTTTAAAGCGATGATGATGGAGGAATATTGTCCTTGCAATGAAGTCCAGAAGCTAGAAGCTGAGTTCTGGCAGTTGAAAATGGAAGGATCTGGATCGAGGCTTACACTACGACGTCTCACGAGTTGGCGACACTTTGCCCTGGCATGATCGACCCGTCGATCGAACGAATTGAGCTTTATCTACGTGGCTTGGTTCCAGAGATAAAAAGTATGGTGACTGCTGTGAACCTCACCACTATCTAGCAGGTTATTCGATTGGCTCACAAGCTTACTGACCAAGCGGTGGAGCAGGGAAAGCTACCCAAACGAGGCGCTGGGGCAAGCGTGCCTGATAATAAACGCAAGTGGGACAACTCTGGCAGGAAGGGATCTTCGTTAAACAGCCAACCTCAGCAACATCAGTAGCAACAATAGCACACTCAGCAGCATCAACTCAACAGTAGCAAGGAGGTTTGACAACAACCGTAGTTTCAATAAGTCATCTTCTCCATCTTAGGGACAAGGTGGATATGTGGGGAAGTATCCCAAATGTAATCGATGCAACTACCACCACACTGGCAGGTGTGACAATTTTCGATGCTAGCGTTGTGGTAAGGCTGGACATGCAGCAAAGGATTACCTTGGTGAGTTGATGAAGAAGCCTCAGCAATCCCAAGAAACACCAAAAGGTTTCTTTGAGTGTGGAAAGGAAGGACACTACAAGAGGAATTGTCCTCAGTTGAAGAAGAACGGGAATGGTGCTGGAAATGGTGGAAACAACAACAACAACAATGGCAGTGGTGACAATAATGGTGGAAACAACGGTAGAGCTAACGGGGGGGCCTTTGTCATGGGTTCAGGTGAGGTTCTAAACGACCCTACTACTATTACTGGTAAATTCCCTGTTAATGGTTGTTTTGCTACTGTATTGTTTGACACTGGAGCCGATAGGAGTTTTATCTCTACAAAGTTTAGTAGTCTCTTAAGTGATATGCCTTCTCCATTGAAATCTAAATATACGGTAGAATTAGCTGATGGTAAGCAAATCCATGTTACACACATCCTTAAGGGTTGCGAGATAGAATTTGCTGGTCATGGACATGGATTGGCTGTCCGAGAAGCAAGCGAAAGTCATTTGCCACGAGAAGGTTATCCACATTCCTCTCCTGGATGAGGAAATTCTCTCGGTTAAGGGCGAGAAAGGTGGTGCTGTGATAGGTATCATATCCTTTATGAAAGCACAGAAGTGGCTACGTAAGGGTCATTTAGCTATATTAGACCTTGTGACTAACAAGCAACCGGAGGAAAAGAAGATAGAGGATATTCCGGTAGTTTGTGACTTTCCGGAGGTGTTTCCAAAGGATCTGCCTGGACTACCACCTCATCATAAAGTTGAGTTCCAGATTGATTTGACTCCCGGAGCCGCTCCGATTGCGAGAGTACCTTACCGGTTAGCCTCGAACGAACTGCAGGAACTATCTGCACAACTGCAGGAGCTGTTGGATAAAGGGTTTATTCGACCAAGCTCATCACCTTGGGGAGCACCTGTTCTCTTCGTCAAGAAAAAGGATGGCACATTTCGAATGTGTATCGACTACAGAGAATTGAACAAGGTTGCTGTCAAAAATCGATATCCTTTACCTTGTATAGATGATTTGTTTGATCAACTTCAAGGATCAAGCTACTACTCCAAGATTGATTTGAGGTCTGGATATCATCAACTGAGAGTCCGAGAGGAAGACATCTCAAAGACAGCATTCAGAACCTGCTACGGTCAATAAGAATTCTTATTCATGCCATTTGGGTTGACAAATACACCAGCAGTGTTCATGGATCTCATGAATCGTGTGCGCAAACCCTATCTTGATCAGTTTGTTATCGTGTTTATCGATGACATATTGATCTATTCGAGGACCAAGGAGGAACATGAAGAACACCTACGTCTAATCTTGGAACTACTTAGAAAGGAAAAACTGTACGCCAAGCTTTCCAAGTGTGATTTCTGGATACGTGAAGTACAGTTTTTGGGTCACATTGTTAACGAGAAGGGAATACATGTTGATCCTGCAAAGATTGAAGCGATAAAGAATTGGTCGGTTCCCAAGACGCCTAGCGAGATACGACAGTTTCTTGGACTGGCAGGATACTATCTGCGATTCATTGAGGGATTCTCTAAGATCACTCAACCTCTCACAGCCTTGACTCACAAAGGAACAATGTATAAATAGGGTGATAGTCAAGAGACTGCTTTTCAGTTGTTGAAACAGAAACTGTGTTGCGCACCGATATTGGCATTACCGGAGGGAAGTGATGGCTTCGTGGTTTATTGTGATGCTTTTATCCAAGGAATTTTTTGTGTCTTGATGCAACGTGATAAGGTGATAGCCTATGCTTCGAGACAACTAAAGGTACACAAGAAGACTACACCAATGACTTGGAGCTGGGTGTGGTAGTTTTTGCCTTGAAGATCTGGAGACATTACTTGTACGATACCAAGTGCACTATCTACACCGATCACAAGAGTCTTCAGCATATCTTTGAGCAGAAGGAGTTGAACATGAGGCAGCGACACTGGGTGGAATTGTTGAAGGACTATGATTATGCTATCAAATATCACCCAGGAAAGGCAAATGTAGTCGCTGACGCATTGAGTAGAAAGGGAACTGCTAAGCCCCGACGAGTACAAGCTTTGCAGCTTACAATTAGCACTCACTTGCCTGAACAAATCAGGGAAGCGCAGACAGAAGCTTTGAAAGCGAAAAACATTACGTCTGAATCTTTACGTGGAATGGACAAACAGTTTGAAGTGAAAGCGGATGGAATTCATTACTTCATGGATAGACTCTGGGTGCCTTTGTATGGAAATATAAGGGTCTTGGTTATGTGTGAGGTACACAAGTCTAAGTACTCTATACATCCTGGTTCTGACAAGATGTATCATGACCTGAAGGCACACTATTGGTGGCCTAATATGAAGGCAAATGTAGCTACGTATGTAAGCAAGTGCCTAACCTATTCGAAAGTTAAAGTTGAATATCAGAAGCCATCTGGATTACTACAACAACCTGAGATTCCTGTGTGGAAGTGGGAACAGATTTCTATGGCTTTCATTACTAAATTACCCTGGACACCTACTGGTTGTGACATGATATGGGTTATTGTAGATCGGTTAACTAAGTCTACTCACTTCTTGGCAATCAAGGAAACAGATAAAATGGACAAGTTAACTTGAATTTATCTGAAGGAGATAGTCTCGAGACATGGTGTACAGGTCTCAATCATTTCTGACCGTTATGCTCGTTTTACATCACATTTCTGGCAGTCGCTACAGAAATCTTTGGTACACATCTGGATATGAGTATTGCTTATCATCCGTAGATGGATGGGCAAAGTGAACGTACTATTCAAACATTGGAGGACATGTTACGTGCTTGTGTGATTGATTTTGGGAATAACTGGGAAGTTCACCTACCATTGGTGGAATTTTCTTACAACAATAGTTATCATACCAGCATTAAGGCAGCACCATTTGAGGCTTTGTATGGATGAAAGTGTAGATCACCTGTTTGCTGGGCGGAAATTGGTGACAGTCAGCTAACAGGCCCTGAGTTGGTGCATGAGACTACCGAGAAGATCGTACAGATAAGGATGTTAGGTTTTGAACAAGTTTATCAGAGTCATTTTATCCAAATAAAATGAAAAACATAGCGGATAGAGAGATTAAAACTTGTTACAGTTAATTTATATAAACCATTTTATACATCTGTTAAAACCCGTAATGGATCGATATATGAAAACCATGCTTACAAACAACCATAGGATGTTTAAAAGACTACCTCATATGGGTTTGAGGAAGATGATCGATGAATGGCAGCTTCCAAAGAAGGAAGCCTCAAGCAAGTCTACCCTCAAGCCTCCAACAAACACCTGGTTGCTAGGATTTTCTCACTTGAACGAACCTCTGTTCTTGGTTTTGTTTTCGATCGATCGAGAGAAAACCAGAAAAATGGAGATCTGCACTTTTGAGTGTCTTGTAGGTTATAAGAGAGAGTGGTTGATTGCAATCATATATTACATGTCTTATGAAATTGAAATTTCAGATGAGGAGAGAGAGAAAAGTGGGCGGGAGCCCAGCCCCTTGTCCCATCCGTATTTCTCAAACATTCACCCGCATTAGTAAATGCGGATAAATTGTCTCCTTCCGCATTTGTAAATGCGGATGAAGAAATTCCATCTGCATTTCCCAAATGTACATCCGTATTCGTAAATATGGATGAGTAGTTTCATCAGCTCATCCGCATTAGTAAATGCGGACGATCAGTTTCCATAAGCATTTCCACAAATGCACATCCGCATTAGTAAATGCGGATGAGAAACCTTCATCCGCATTAGTTAATGCGGATGAGTAATCTTCATCCATATTTCATCAAAAGCACATCCGCATTAGTAAATGCGGATGAGTAATTAAGAAATGCGAACAAAAGACTATATTGTTCAACCATTTGAATAACAATATAGAATACTCTCTTTAAAATAAATTATGCATATAATTTATTTACAACACAAGTACAAATATTTAGAAAACCTAATTTCTAAATATTCAAAGTGTTAATATTTATTTATATGATCATATCATAAAATAAATATTGTAGGTGTTTGTCTAGCTTGTTATTGGATATGACCCGACTTGGATCATAACGTCCTAGCCACATCAATTCAATATGTGTCTTGGGCAGACCGTTTCCAACAATCTTCCACTTGCACAAGATACATAGAGGATTTATGCAAGTAGCAAATACCACCTAACAATGGTTTACTACCCCTAATACGCATGACAAAGTGCCATTCAATAACATCATCTTCTTCAAGTCCCTTACTTGAAAATGATTTAGGTAAATCTATCATTTATCCTTTTGTTACAAATGTCATGTTAAATCCAGAGACACAGAATGATCATTCCCTATTGATTTAACTTTATCAGGCCATAGACATCTTACTCTCAAAGAATAAGAGGAACAAATCCCATCTTGACTACATATGTTTCTCACAATCACCTTGTATCACACCTGAAACTAGCCTTGTGTACTTTTCATATTTCAGAACAGCGAAGAACTAGGTCAAAGTATAATATTTGGTGAGTATCAAAACCCAATATGTATCTCAGGTCGGGGATACTATGATATTCGCCTTTACTCAAATTTACTTATGATCAATTACATAATTCCATGCAGTAACATTTGAGAGCGGGTCAGTCCATTATTTGTATCCCACAAATATCTATGAACTTTGGTAGCTGCCTTTTACTCTATATTACCTTATGAATATCCACCAATCCAAGTTCATAATAGTCTTACCTTCATATTTTTTCCCACAAATATGACTACTATGGACATTTAGAATAATAAACATATTCATGGATCTAAACATGCTAAAATGAAACATAGCTCATAGTATCATAATTATATATATGAGTCAAAATAACAATTGTTCCATTGTTTAAATACTAAATAGATCAAATCCAATCACTAGAATATCAAAGTCCTAAGGCACAAGTATGACTCTCATGCTTTGGTCTTTCAAGGAGCTTCGTGAGTGGATCCATAATATTTTGATCGGTGTGAACTTTGCGCATACATATCTTTCCTTTTTCAACTTCATCCCTTATGTAGTTGAATCTCCGCTCAATGTGCCTTGTCTTTTGATGTGCATAGGGTTCCTTGATTTGAGCAATCGCACCCTCGTTGTCACAAAAGATCTCTAGGGGATCTTGAATGGTAGAGATGTTGAAGCCTCTAGAAGATTTACATTTTGTCTTTATGTGTTTTTTGTCATAGAATAGGGACTTTTTTGTAAATATATGTTCCTTAGTTTCTTGATAGTATATATAGGATATTTTATGTATGTGTAGGGTAGACTTTGGAGGATAGAGACTTTAGACTTTAGAAAGTTTAAACAGAGGGAGTTCAGTTAGAATCAGTTGAACAAACTATAACCCTACACATTGTATCCATGCATTTGCTATCAATGAATCTATGAATTTTTTGATGTAACTGCATGTGTTTGATTACTTTGTGTTTGAATTGATCACTGCATCACAAAATCATCACAGATTCGATCCTTTTGAACCAATCAATTGGTATCAGAGCCTTCGGTTCAGTGATCAGAGCTTATCGACATTTTGAGCTCTTTGAATCACTTGAAATCTGTGATTGATTGCAATTTGATCAATTAATTGTTGTTTTCAGTTGTGTTTCATCAATAGAAACGTGATTTGAATCACAATTTTGTGTTCAATTCGTTCAAATCTGAGAAATTGATCGAATTAGTGTTCGAACTTTGTTCTTCATTTTTGGACTGAAATTCAATTAGAATACTGATTTGCTATTGTTGTTTGATGAAATTGAGGATTAAGGATTGTTAATTGACCTAATTCCTATCAAATTGGAAGTTTTTAGATCAATTAATCAAGTTTTGAAGATTTTCATAAGATCTGAGTTCGTTGAAGCTGATGAATTAGGCGCATTATGGTTGAAAACTGCGGAAAATTGTCTAAGTATCTAGGCGCATTTCCACTATTTGGGCGTTTTGATACTGTGTAGACGTTTCAGTTTAGGCATTTGACCACTGTTGAGACGTTTTGAGACTGTTTGGACACTTGGCGACTTTCCACAAACAAAGTAATTCTAGGCGCATTTCAACTGTTTAGGCGCATTTGAACTGTTGGACCCCAGGCGTTTACAACTGTTCAGCAGCATTTCAGTTGGGCGTTTTTCAGAATTCTACTAAGGCATTCCCTTGGGCGTTTCTACTTCAAAGTCAGGTGTTTGAGAACTGTGTAGGCGTTTCACTACTGTGTAGGCGCTTGTCAACTATTCAGGTGCATCAGCTTTCAGACTTATCAATTTACACTTTGAAAAATTTTTTTCAGAAACCAAAAATCCAAAAATATTTTCATTTCATAGTTTTTAATTCAAAACAACAAAAACAAGTCTTTTTCTTAAATTCAAAAATACAAAATGGTTAAGTCTGAAGATTCTGAGAACAGTGTTCCAAAGCTAAAGGACAGAGCTGATTTCAAGAACTGGTGTTTAAGACTAAAGCATCATCTAAATTCTATTGACACTTACTTGTGAAAGTCAATAGAGAAAGGACCTCATATTCCGATTACATCTGATGGTCCTGATAGAGGATTTGTTTACACAAAAGACTCTCAAGAACCTTACCCTGAGGAGGGTCTGCTAGGTGATGACTTAAGGAAAGTGAAGAATAATATCAAAGCTTATTCGTTGATGTGTAAAGGATTACCATTGGAAGTCTTGACTAGACTTAATGGTTATCAAATTGGGTACACTATTTACAAAGCTTTGAAAATCATATGTGAAGGAGGTAAAGAGATACAAGATCTCAAAAAGCAGAAACTTAAGAGGCAGTTAGAGTTGTTTGAGCATATTTATGGGGAAACAATAAATCAAATGATGAACGATTTGTGCAACTAACTACTGAGATGTCAATGGCTGATATCAAAAATGATCTAAAAGATCTAAATTTCAGACTTCTCAATGCTCTTCCATCTTCATGGAAACAAATAGTAACATTGTTGAAGCATACTGAAAAGTTCCCTATGGATCTTGATCTTTTGATTGCCAAGATTGAATCAGTTGAGATTGATGAAAGCTCAAGAAACAATGATAGAGCAGCATCAATGTCTCAGTATAAGTATGTTGCATCTCCAGCTAATACAGTGGAGAATGCTTTTCTGGCCAAAGAAGATAAGTCTCCAGAAGAAGAGGGTGATTTGTCGTTGGAGCTGGTTTCTTTACAGATTCTTCTTACACAAGTGCTCCTGTTTATGAAACTCAACCTCAATCTCAGTCTCCTCCTAAAACTCAAACTGAGACTCCATCTTCTAACTCTGCTAAAACTAGCAAAGTTAAAGATGTTATTAACATCCTCTTACAGGATGATGAATCTAAATATGCTTTTACTGCTTTTATGGCAAGTTTTCAAGCATATCAAGGTAGTCATTTAACACAATTAGATCTTGTTTTGCAGGATTTGTTTGAGATGGATCCAGATGATGTAGAAGAGATGGACTTAAACTGGCAAATGGTGATGATTGCATATAGAACTCAGAAACACTCCTATGTCAACAGGAACTACAAGCCAAGTGCTAACAAAACTGGTGGCTTCGACAAATCAAAGTCAAGGTGTTTCAACTGTAACAGCTATGGTCATTTCTCGAGGGAATGTAAAGCTCCTAGAAACCAAGGTGGAAATGGTCAAGCAGGTTCTAGCAGTCAAAGATATCATCAGCAGTCTCAGAAGACATTTCAAAAGCCTTATCAGAGTTTTCCTATGCCAGAACTTAAGGATGAATTAAAAGCATCTGAAGAGCCAAAGAAAGCTCTATTGTTAACATTAAAGATGGACATGACTGGAGTGCTTATGCTGAACAATTTACAACTGATCTAACCTCTAGTTTATCTCTTATTGCAAAAATTCAAACTGAAGACTGGTCAGAAGACAGTGATCCTAAGGCTGAAGATGACTTTGAAAATAAGGAAGATGAGTATGACTGGAGTGATAAATCTGATCCTAAAGAGGATTCAGAAGAAGTTACACTAATGGCACAGTCAGATCAACCAAAGGTTGAAAATTCATCTTCTGACTCTGAGACTTCTTTCTCAAAATATCCTGAAATTCCAGTTGAAGTAAGAGAAAAAATGTGCACTAAAGCTTGCTTTGTACAAGTAGAGTACTACAGAACTTATTCATATAAAATATGTGACAAGCTCAAACAAGAGGAAGTAATGCATAACAAACTTAAAAACAATCACAAAATATCTGATGAAAAGATCCTCTCTCTACAAACATCATGGAATAAAACTTTGAAAGAACTGGAAATTGTTACAAAACAACTTGAAGAAATGACAAAGAATTTAGAAGAAGAGAAAATAGCACATGCTACAACACAGGTTGATCTTGCAAAAGTTAAAAGTTTAAAAACAATTGTAGAACAACTGGTAAGTGAGAGAAAAGACAAACAAAAAGCAGGTTTAGGTTTTACACATAAACCAATGCTTGAATCCATCACAAACACGTTACTAGAAAACTTCAACACGCATGATCACTCACCTGAAAACAAAGCTAAGCTAAGAGCATTCCAAAACAACAAAATGAATTCTAAGAGTGATGAAGAGAAAATGAATGTTGAGATTTGAGGAACATGATTCTGAAAAGATTAAAAATGGTCATCTGGTGAAAGTTAAATCATATGAACCACGACCAAAAACTAAGAAAATGTTTGTTCCAAAAGAATCAATTGTCGAAGAAGTGAGTGAAAAGAATGACAGTCAAAACTCTAAAAATAAAGAGAAAGCAAAACAAGATGAAGAATATTTCTTATGGATTAAATAACCCAGAGTTTATTAAATGGCAGAAAGAACAGAAAGAAAAAGAAACTGAAAAAGAATCTTCACCTGAAGATGTTTAATCTGAAAGCAAACAAAGATCATCGAGATCTAGAAACCAAAGACGAAGAATGAAAAATACTAAAGCTAAATCAACACAGAATGCAATTCAAAACAGTCAAATCAAAAGAACAAATCAATCAAATCAGCTTAAACCAATGAAATTTGTATCTGTAGGTATTTTTGACATGAACAAAATTCCTGAAATCAAATCTAATCCAAAGAACAAATCCAACTCTGTTCTGAAAACAGGTTCAGATTCTAAGTCTTCCGCTGTCAATAAACGATTTGTATCTAAGGAGTCGAGGAATGATGTTAATGTTAAAAACTCTAAACTCAAATTTTAAAAGAACAAATTCACAAATCAAAAACAACAGATTAACTTTTCAACTCCTAAATCCAAACAAGGATCAAATGTGGCATCCACATCTAAAGTTAATCAAAAATTGCTTAAAATTCAAAGGTACTGTGAAATCTGTGATATGTACAATCATAAGACTGAAGAATGTTTCTTTAATAGGTACTGTCATATATGTGATATGAAAAATCATTCAACAGCTAATTGTTATTTCAAGAAATATTGTACCTATTGTGATGAAAGAACTCACAAAACTAAGAATTGCTACTTCAGAAAAAACTCGCCAAGGAATGGATATGTAAATTCTCAATTAACAAATGTATATGTCAATCCATAATTTCAAAGAAATCAAAGTGTTGGTTTTCAAAGATTGACAAAACAACCTTCCTTAGGCTTGAGATCTTTTCGAAGAAATGATTCTGTTTATGATGATTCTTACGCTGCAAAACAAAGGCTGTATAATCAAGGAAAATTCATTCCACGATCTGTGAGAATGAATAGTGAGAAGCTTGGTAAACAAAATTTTTTGTCTGATGGTTTGAAATATTTTGATGATGATCTTGAAAAATGTTACAATGTTTTAAGGACAAAAAAAATCAAAGATAATCAAAAATTTGTAAGAAACGGAATTGGTAAATTTGTCAATAATAAGCCTGATTTGAAAAAGCTTCACTTTAAACAGTTTACCATTGTTGATAAGTTTGGCAAGCCCAAGACCATCTCGGCTTGGGTTGATAACTCAACTTAATTCTTTTTGAAATGCAGGTACGCTCGAGAAGACCTATTAACACGTGGTATGTTGATAGTGGGTGTAGCCGGCATATGACAGGCAACCATGCCTTGCTTCAAGAATTTAAGTTAAAGGATGGTACACATGTTGCTTTTGGAGGTGATGCAGGATGAAAAATAACAGGCGAAGGAACTGTATCCAATGGGATTATCAGCTTTGATAAAGTCAACAATTGCTCACAGTTGAACTTTAATCTTTTAAGCATTTCCCAAATTTGTGACAAATCTTATTCTGTTTTATTTGATGATTCATTTTGTTACATTTTGAAGCCAGGTTTTTAGATTAGCAAAGAATGGGTAGTTGTTAAAGCTGTTCGAGATCGAGATGTATACAAATTAGATATGTCTCAAGTTGATCCTTCTACAGAAACAACATGCCTAATTGCTCAAGCATCAAATGTCGAAAGCCAGCTTTGGCATAGACGTCTTGGGCATTCCAACTTCAAAAATGTAAGATCATCTGAAGAATATGAGGCTGATGCAACCAACAAGCCAGAACAACCAAGTCTTCCATGCATGTACTACGGAACAAAGATGAACTAGCTTTGGAAGTCTTACACTCTCAAATGTGTCTAAGTGTAAGATCTTCCGAAGCTAACAGTTCAGAAGGATTTACTTCGGAAGTTTCACACTCAAACAGAAAAATATTCTAAGTGTGAAATCTTCCAAAGCCAAAGACCAGCATCTTCCGAAGCCAAAGATGAAATCTTCCAAAGCTTCAGAGACAAAGTCTTCCAAAGCTATGAAGACTGATTTCTTCAGAGGACAAAGAAAATATGCTTTCTCTGAATCAACTTTTGATAAAGCTGACACACTTTCCGCTGCCTTCTATGGTGGTTCACCTACTTTACACAAGTTGGTGAAACTTCCATGCTTTATCAAAAAGTAGGAATGGTCATTGTCAATAGCTTACCTTACTTGTTCATGTAGACTTTATGTATTAGGAAAAGTCATTGAGCTATGGCATGTCATAGTCACTAGTCAAAAGGCAATCTACCTTTTGACTTTAGATTGATCTTGTTATCTAGATTAGTCAAATCCCAACATTCTTTACATGTAAGTGACGGTTGTAGGTTGTAGTATAAAAGTGTTTCAGGTCCTTGTAATTTCTATATGCTTTGTAACACTTGTAAAAGAACTTGAGATCAATACAACATCCTTGAAAACCAATCTTGTGTTCTTGTGTTGTTCTTAGTTCTGTCTCTTTAATTTACTTGTGTTCTTAGTATCATCTGTTTTAAGTTACCAGTTCCCTATTTGAATTTTTAAGTGATCTAAGATTCTCCTCAGTGTGAAACTAAGTGTTAAGTACCCTTACCCGGTCCTGCACTTGGTATCAGAGCATTCCAGGCTCTTGATTGTAAGATCTCACCATCTTTAATCCTCTTAGCTTCACACATCACTTAACTCTTCAAATGGCAGCTATCTCTAAGGCTGATATGGAAACTGGAACTATGACAAAGTCCCCACTGATCACTCCTGAGGATTTTGACACTTGGTGTCAAAGAATGGAAGACTTCATCAAGTCTCAAGATTCCAGGATGTGGGAGTCTGTTGTTAATGGACCTCATGTACCATGCACCTCTTCAGCTGCTGCTGGTGGTGGCATGATACCAAAGAAGAGGGCTGACTTTTCTGATGAAGATTGGAAAAGGATTGATATTGATCAGAAAGCCAAGACAGCCCTCCAAACTGCTCTTCCAAACTCCATCTACAGAGGTTTCAAGAAGTGCAAGACCGTTAAACAACTATGGGATGCACTGAAACTGATGTATGAGGAGTCCAATGAAGCCAACAAGAACAAGAAGGACCTCCTAAAGCAGTAGTTTGAAAACTTCACCTTCAAGACAGGTGAAACCATAACTCAACAATACTTTAGGTATGTTGAGATTGTGGATACTCTGGCTGATGTTGGAGTAACTATTGGGAACAGGGATATTGTTAGGAAGTTCATGTCCTCTCTTCCCAGACAATGGACACACTACTGTGTGGTCATTAAGAGGTCTGAAAACCTCAAGACCCTTACTCTCACTGAGTTGTATGGGATACTCAGTGGATACCAGGTGGAGATGAACATGCAAAATTCATCTGGTAACTCCAATACTCACCAGAGCTCAGCCCTTCATGTGGGTGAAAGGGATAGTAGAGAACCACAGCATCATCTTATCTACTACCTTGAAACTTTACAAAAGGGTCCTTTCATCACCTTCCTAGAGATACCCAGAGAGAGCTACATCCAAGGAAGTCCCTTCCAAGAGACAAGTTCCTCTCAAGCCTTTGTCTCTACTGATGAAAGTTCAGGCAACTTTCTCTTCACTCTTGAGGACCTGGACTGTATCCATCCAGATGATCTGGAATATATGGAGATAGTCTAGCAGATAGCTCTTCTTACTCACAGAGCCCAGAAGTTCTATAAGAGGACTGGGAGAAGGTTTCCTAGCAATGCAGCCAGTGGCAAGTTTGGGCTGGACAAAAGTAAAGTAAAGTGTTACAACTATAACCAGATGGGACACTTTGCCAGAGAATGCAAGGCACCTAAGTCAAATGGTGTCCAAGCATCATCCAGGCCAAACTACACTAAAGGAGGGCACCAAAATGAGAAGCCAAGATAGCAAGCTGCAGTTACTGTTGAAGAAGGAGGCTTTGACTGGAGCTTCCAAGCTGTAGATGCTTCTCCAAATCAAGCACTCATGGCTGACCATGATAAAGCCAAGGTATTAGAACATCTTTGCTCTCCTGAATGTATTGCTAAAGTAAACAGATACAGGTCCTACAACTTAGAAATGAGATCTGATATTGAGTCTTTAAACATTTTAAAAGCTGATTTTAAGAGAGCTGAAAATGATTATAAGCTTAAAATAGAAGATCTAGAGAAAACAATTTCAACTCTTAAACATAAGCAAACAAACTACAAGACTCAAATAAAAGATCTTGTTACTAAGTTGACAGAATGCCATGCTAAGCTTGTGATCAGCAAAGCCAGGGCAGAAAAATGTGTTCTTGAAGAAAAGACCTTCAAGAACATAATATCCTCATCTCTGCATGCAAAAATTTGTTATTAGAATAAGCAGGGATTGGGATCTTATGAGATAGCTCCTCCACACACCCTACTATCAGTAAGTTCTCCAAGGTGTGAAACTGGTCAAGATGAGCTTGCCCTCTATAGACCCCAGTGATGAAGAGGATGAAGAGGAGTTGGTGAGGAATGACTCTGAAGTGAGTGAAGAGAGTCAATCCAAAAAGGGTCACCATGCTGCTAAGGAGGAAAAAGGATCTGGTTTGAGTAAGTCAAAAAGAAGGAACTTGATCAGAAGAGCAAAAAGAAGATCAAGAAGGCTCAAGACATCAACATCACCTTTGACCCCAAGCAGAAACAAGTATTCATCTCTCCAGGGTTTGAGGTGGTGAAAGCTAAAGATTCTACCAAGACCTCTAGTACCAAGAGTTCTGCTTCAGCTTCAACTCACTCCAGCTCCAAGTAGAAGACTGATAAGCTGTGTGTCACTGCTACTTAGCCTGAACCACCCATCTTCAAAAGCAAGCCTCTCCTTAGAAAACCTGCTGCATCATTTGAAAAGGTGAAGAAGGAGAAGGGAAGTGTTCAAACTCAGTCTTCTCAAGAAAAGAAGATTCCCAGAAAGAAGCAAATGGACTGCATCATGTGTGGTAGTACTTCTCATCTGGCTAAGGATTGCATCTACAATCCTAAAAGTACTATCCACATGGTCAAAGAAATGGCTTCTGGGAAGAAGAAGGAAAAGAAAGCTTCAGAAGGAAAATCTGTTTTCTTCGGAAGCTCCAAAATGAAAAAGAAGGCAAGTGAAAAATTGCCATCAGAAGAAGATTTGGTCTCGGAAGAAAGGAATGCTTCCGAAGTACTGAAGCTTGCTGCAGTGAAAGCAAGATCTTCCGAAGGTCCACTCTCCAAATCTTCTGAAGCTGCGAAAGCTTTCGAAGCTTTGAAGGTCAAGCCACATTTTCCAAAGGTGGTGTGGAAGATGAAGGAAGACCGTGTGACTGAAGATTCTTCATCAGCAACAGCAAATGATCCTCAGAGCCTGAACATAGGATCATTTACTATTTCATTGCCTTCAACTCATTTTAACAAGCCCAAGACCAATAAGGCTTGGGTTTCCAAATGTAACTAAATCATCTCTTTTTGTGCAGGGACAGCCAAAGGCAAACAGAAATGTGTGGATCATTGATAGTGGTTGCTCCAGGCACATGACAAGCAATGAGTCCTTACTTTAAGACTTTGAAAGATTTAATGGAGGACCAGTTGCTTTTGGAGGAGATGCAGGAGGTTACATTACTGGCACGGGCAAGGTTACAAATGGTAAGCTCAGCATTGAGAAGGTAAACTTTGTCAAGGAGCTTGGATACAATCTTTTGAGTGTGTCCTAATTTTGTGACCAAAAACATCACATGCTCTTTACTGAGCATGAGTGCATTGTTCTCAAGCCTGGGGTTGACATTCCTAAAGAGTATATTCTGCTCAGAGCCCTCAAGAGAGGGAACATGTACAAGATGGATCTGCATGGAAACATCTCCCTCTGGAGAAGTTTCTTGCTTTCTGTCTAAAGCAAATAGTGATGATTCTTTCTTTTGGCATAAAAGAATGTGCCATGTAAACTTTAAAAACATGAATAAATTGATTAAGAATGATTTGGTAACTGGAATGCCAAAGAAAGAGTTTACAAGTGATGACCACTGTGTTGCATGCCTGAAAGGGAAGCAACACAAAGTGTCTCACAAGCCAAAGGAAATGAACTCTATCACTACTCCCCTACACTAGTTACATATGGATCTGTTTGGCTCCACCAGTGTAATGAGTCTAGGAAGGACCTCTTACTGTTTAGTGATCACAGATGATTTCACAAGATTCACTTGGGTGTTTTTCCTTAGAACTAAGGATGAAACCCCTGAAATCTTAAAGAACTTCATTCTGAAATATAAGAATCAATCTGATCACAAGGTCAAGACCATAAGATGTGATCAAGGAACTGAATTTAAAAACCAAATCCTTGATACATTTTGTGATGAAAAAGGTATTTCAAGACAATATAGTGCTCCCAGGACTCCTCAGCAAAATGGTGTTGCTGAGAGGAGAAACAGGAAACTTATTGAAGCTGCTAGAACCATGTTGTCTGACTCTAAACTGCCTATCACCTTCTGGGCAGAGGCTGTCAACACAGCCTGCTATGTGTAGAATAGAGTTTTAGTGGTTAAGACACGTGGTAAGACTCCTTATGAACTGTGGCACAAAAGGAGACCATTCATTGGTTTTCTCAGAACATTTTGATGTCCTTGCACCATCTTGAATACCAAAGATCAAATAGCCAAGTTTGCTGAGAAATCAGATGATGGACACTTTGTTGGATACTCTTCTCAAGCTAAGGCTTATAGAGTATACAATCTCAGAACTATAATCATTGAGGAGTCAGCCAATATGACTTTCAATGAACACACACCCTGTGTGAAAGGTTCTAGTCCGGATTGGCTGTTTGATCTTGATTTACTTACCAACTATTTTAACAAGTCTTGTGAGAATATTTCAGGATCTACAGATAACAGATCAATAGAAGATCCTATTCTAAGATTTAAGCTGAGAAGACCAACCAAGAAGACTACTTCAGCTCCAGTGGTGACTAACCCTGTAATTAAGGCTCCTATCAGCACAAGCATGACAAATACTGCTGATTCAAGTGAATTGCCTTCAAATTTCATCTCAGAGGCTCAGAATTCAGGAGAAGGAACTTCTAATGCAGGAGGAACTGGAGGTGGTGATAGTGATCAAGAATTTCTTGATGCTGATAACCATTCCATTGAAGACAACATGAATGATGTCATACACTCATTGGATCAAGTTTCTCTTGATAAGTGTGCTGATGTGGTGGGAGACACCTCATTGCTAGATTAGAATTTTTCTAATTTAGATCTGTCCAACCAACTTGCAGTGATCCCTCAACTTTGGATCCACAAGTCACATCCCACCAAAACATCATTGGAAATGTTGACTCAGGGGTAAGAACAAGAGGACAAACTCATGACAGCCATGTTTGTCTACATTCTTGTTTCTTATCCCAGATAGAGCCGAAGAAAGTTGATGAGGCTTTGAAGGATGGAAGCTAGATTGAAGCTATGCAAGATGAGCTGCTTCAAATCAGAAGACAGAAGATATGGAACTTATGCCCTCTTCCTCAAGGGAAGACTGTCATAGATACCAAATGGGTATTCAGGAACAAGAAGGATGATAGAGGAATTATCATCAAGAACAAGGCTAGACTGATTGTCCAAGGATACACTCAAGAAGAAGGGATTGATTACACTGATGTCTTTGCTCCTGTTGCAAGACTTGAAGCTGTAAGAATATTCCTGGCTTATGCTACATCTAAGGATTTCAAGGTCTACCAGCTTGATGTGAAATGTGCTTTTCTCTATAGGGTGATTGATGAAGAAGTTTATATCAAACAACCACCTGGCTTTGCAAACCCAGATCATCCTGATTATATCTGCAAGCTTGATAAAGCTCTATATGGACTGCATCAAGCTCCAAGAAAGTGGTATGAGACACTATCAACATACCTCTGTTAACATGGATACAAAATATGTACTATTGATGGGACTCTCTTCATCAAAGAAACAGGGAATGACACACTGCTAGTTCAAATATATGTAGATGACATCATCTTTGGTTCAACTAATCCAAAGCTCTGCAAAGACTTTGAGATGCTGATGAAGAATAGATTTGAAATGAGTGCCATGGGGGAACTCAGTTTCTTTCTAGGAATTCAAGTGAAGTAGGTTGAAGATGGCATCTTCATTAGTCAGCCAAAGTATGTACAGGACATACTTACAAGATTCAAGATGACTGACTGTAAGGTTGCAAAGATACCCATAGCCAGAAACCACTCCCTTGGTCCTGATCTTGAGGGGGAGTGTGTTGATGAACATCTCTACAGGGCTATGATTGGGTCACTTATGTACCTTACTGCTAGCAGGCCTGATATTATGTTTGCCATATGTATATGTGCAAGATATCAAGCCAACCCCAAGAGGTCACACCTAATCACTGTTAAAAGGATTCTCAGATACCTTAAAGGTGCTCCAAATCTAGGCCTTTGGTATCCAAAGAATTCAGACTTTAATCTGTATGCTTATACAGATAGTGATTATGGTGGCTGCAACATGACTGCAAAGTCCACATCTGGGGGATGTCAATTCCTTGGTGGAAGGATAGTCTCTTGGCAATGTAAGAAGCAATCATGTGTGTCTGCATCAACTGCTGAAGCTGAATACATTGCTGCTGCAAGCTGCTGTGCTCAAGTGCTTTGGATTTAGAATCAGATGCTAGACTATGGGTTCAACTTCAAGGAGACTCCCATCCATATAGACAACAACAGTGCCATCTCTATTACAGAGAATCCTGTGCAGCACTCAAGGACCAAACACATCAACATCAGGTATCATCTGATTAGGGATAATTTTGAAAAGGGATTGATCAAACTAATCAAAGTTAACACAAATGAACAATATGCTTATCTGTTAACAAAGGCATTTGATGAACATAGATTTAAATATCTTGTATCAGCTATTGGGATGATTAACTTTGAATAGATTTTATTTAATCACTTAATCAACTTTATTTCCTAAAATTGTGTGTCCTAAGTTATCTATTAGATCACCTCATAAGCCCAGTTCTCTTTGGAAGAAAACTAACTTTTAACTGATATTCCTTAGATTTGTGAAAATTTACCTTCGGAAGAACTCAAATTGCCTTCGGAAGAAATTTATGTCTTTAAATCATTTAACAGCTTATCTAAGATTTACCTTCGGAAGAAATTCTTGGAGTATCTTCCGAAGCTTAAATTTGTATATAAGCATTTAAATGCATTCAAAGAACAAATATCTTCCAAAAGCAACTAAGTCTCAGAAGACTTATTCACTTCTTCCGAAGCCAAATTTTTCAAAATTCTTTGAAATATCTTCTGAAGCAAAAAATTGCCTTTCGAAAGCTTTGCTACAAAGCTTTTGAAGCCAAAATTGTCTTCGGAAGTTTTACAACCTCCATGAAAACTAACTTTTTAGGCGCCTTTTTCAGAAGTAGGACCCACTTGCGGATTTCAAAGTTTATCTTTTTGTCATAACTTTGTCTCAAATCCACAACATATATCTTCCAAACGGATCTATTTCGTCTCTCTACTCTCACTGATCCTTACCCTAAATTTCCCCCCAAATTTCATCTTCTTCCTTTCTTCACTGTAAAGCTTCCTCAAATAGCCAACAATGATCATCACAACGACCCTGATTTTTCCATGCACCTACACAGGCAACACAATCAGGTTGCCCTGTTACACTCTGAGAAGGATCCAATCTTCTCAGATGTGTGTAGGTACCTTTCTTCGTCTCACTACTTCACCTGCCTTACAATTGATCCTCCTCTCTATGAGGATCAGTTGCTTGAGTTCTGGAGGACCTGTCAAGAGGTCACCATGGATGGGGAGAAGGCACTGTCTGCTATAGTGCAGGGGATGACAGTTTTCATCACTCTGGCCATCATAAACACCCATTTGCAGCTGGATGATGAAGCAGGTGAGCTATCCTTTCCCAAATCTGCTGGCAACCACTCCTTTCAGCAGATGGGCTATGAAGGTGACTTCTCAGTCAAAACCTTCAGGAAGGGGAAGGTCTCATCTCAATGGAAATACCTCCTCCATGTCGTAATTCATAGCCTTTCTAACAAGCATGGAGGATGGGATCAAGTTCCAGAAGACCTCTCCTTTATAGTCCATGGGATGGTACAAGGGGTCAAGTTCAGGTACTCTCAGTTTGTATATACTAATTTACTTGCAAACTTGGAATCCTTAAGTATTACATGTTCCCTAGGTATGTTCAACAATTCTCAACTGTGAGTTGGGACCACAGTTGAGGGAAACAGGTAATATTCTTAAAATAGGACAAATGAGGCTCGGCATCTTCAAAATCTTGAAAAAGCCAACTGTTGGCTTCTCTGGGGTAGAAACAGCCCTTGTCCCAAAAATGTTTGAGCTCATTGCTCAAGGTGAAAACCTAGTAGCACCAGCTAGTGTTGAACCAACACCCTCCATCTTTCAACCACCTCAAACACAGCCTACCATCACCATCACCTACAAAAGAAAATCCCAACGAACCCCTGCACTTGCTACTGAGCATGTGCAGGCCCCCATATCAGAACCCATACAGGAGGAAGTGGAATCTCGAGCTCCCACTTCCCTTGAGGAGCAGACCACTCCCATCTTTCCACCACTCAATGCTGAGGTTCCTCATGCTCAGCCTGATGAGCTCACAACCCCACAAACAGCCTTAAGCCATCACTCTAAGTCTTAATACTCTAGTGATCAACCTTCTGGGGAAAGCTACCATCCCCAACCTCTTAATCTAAACCGCCCCATTCCCAGCCTTGACTTCTATTCTGATGAAGATTTGTGCTTCAGTGAGTACCATGAGTCTCTCCTCTCTTCCCACACTCAAGGAGAGATGAGTACTCCTGCTTCCCCCATCTCTAGCCCATATCAGCAATCCCCTACCGAGGTGGATCGTCCTGAACTTATTCAGGAAATCCATATGGCAAAGGCTATCACTTTTGCAAGTGATAACATCACTAGGACCTCTACCATGGCAACCTAGCCTCTTGAAACTTCTCTGGAAGTTGTATTGGGTAGGGGAAATCTAGCAGCCAAGAAACCCATCCTGGTGGTGAGGAAGAAGACTTAGGTCCAATTCTCTCATCCCCCAATGATTCTTCATCTGAAGATGAGGGGAGTCTGCAACAAAAGGTGCACAAACTGTCATATCTTTGCACCTATTTTGTTTCAAATATAGCTCACCTGGAATCTCAGGTGACTATCTTACAGAAGAGGGTCAATGACCATCAACTTGAGATCACCGATCTCAAGGGCAAGTTAGCTGAGAGACCCATGAGTACAACTCATCCAGGTCCACTAGAACCTGTGGATGTCATGGATCAATCTCCTAGCTCACCTATGCAAGAGGGTGATGCTACCAAAAAGGGTGAGAAATTCACAATCACAGAACTTGGGAGTTCTTCCGAGAGTATGGACATAGAGGAATCACCATCCTCTCTTGCAAATGTTCATACTTAGCAACCTCCTCTAGACAGTGATCTACATTTGCTCATTCAACAACACAACTGTTTGAGGAGGGAATACCAAGAGCAATGTCTGCCCCTTCGGAGAACCCAATCTGGGGTTGGGGGTATGACAGTAATAGGAGAGCTCTTGTGATCTTTAGAGCTCAGGGTCAACTAGAAGTTCTTAACATTTCACACCTGAATTTCTATGAGAGCATCAACTTGGTAGATCTACCACTTGTCAACCCAAGCAATAACAGAAAAGCAGCAAGATTGGCAGAAAGAATCCAAGACAGGGTGCTAGAGGAGTTTAAATTGACATCAAAATTATATAGACAGAGGCTAGCAGGTGAGATCTTTGGTCAACTGGATGTTGAGGTAGACCCGGAGATTAGCTTCGAAGGGAAAACCTTGACTGAAGGCCTAGAGGTTGAACCTGTGAACCTTGAGACAGGATCTCCCTCTACACCCACTACCCTCAGTGAAACACCAGCTGGTGATGGTGTTTCACAACCTCTCTCTGGCCAGAGCTTGACAGGAAAACCAAGCAATGAAGGCCAAAGCTCTCTCCAGCCTGAGTCACCAAAGCCTGTGGTTTACAACAGCAAAAGGAAAATGACTCCTAGGAGATTAAGGAGGATAAGAGAGAGAGGAAGAGGAAGCTGAGGAGAGAGAGTTCAAGTGGTTCCCAGGGTTTATTAAAGCTGCAATCAGGGCTACCCCCAGGCTTAACACTCAAGAAGATGAGTTAAGGGTAGCCAGGCTAAACTACCTGGGAACTAGAAACTATAATGTTGATGAACTCATCTCTCTCCCCTTAGATGAGCTGAATGAACTGGCTAAAACAGAGCTGTCAAAGGAGATGAAGGAAGCAGAGGATGTAGCACTGCTCCTCAAGCACAAAGAAGAAATGAGGCTGAAAAGACTCTACAAGAACATTCATGTCTTCTCCCCAGTTCAAGAAAGTCTTGAGCCAGAGACTGTGGCCACTGAACAACCTCAGGTAGCAACTGAAGAAGAAAGACTAAAGATGATCAGCTACCTGAGTGCCACAGGTCTTTATCAGGCAGATGCACTTCTTTCCTTACCATCTGAGTATATATTGTTTGAATACAATAAGCGGATGGAAGAAAAAGCTAAAAGAGAAAAACAAGCTGAAAAGAAAAGATTAAAGGAAGAAGCTGTAAAGTCAAGGGCCATCATCCACAAAAGCCAAAAGAAGTCTGCTGACAGACAAAGGATGATGAGCTTCTTAAAGCTGTATGGATTCTCCAAAAAGAGGCTTGGCCCTATGTCTCTATCCACAATGGATGAGCATATCAGGGTAATCAAGCAGAAGATAAAGAAGGGAGAGCTGGTGGACTAGCATTCTCCACCAAGTCCAGCTCAACCTAAAGTTGAGGTGAAGGTTGAACCCACTAAGACAACACAACCTGAACCTAGAGCTGCATCTCAGCCAACTTCATCTTCTGATCCACAACAGGGTCCTCCTCTCTCTCCTTCTGAACCTGTGAGAGAGGAGATCCCAACTGAGGGGGACTCAATTGAACAACCTGGTACTCAAGACCAGTCCCCTCAGTTAAAATCATTAGAGAGAAGAAAAAGGATGGCCAGAAGATCATCCTCAAAGAAGAAAAGAAGAAAGGCATCCACCTCCCAACCTCAGGATGAGTCAGAGCATCCTAAGGAAGTGCATGAAGAGGCTGCTCACCAAACTCCAATCATAGTAGAGCCTCTTGCCATTGGAAGACCCATTCTGTCCTTGAGCTATGATGAAGATTCAGACAGATGGTATGTCAATAGAGATCAGGAAGGCATGTATGTCTATTCCACAGAAGACCTGCTCAATCATCCTCTGCATGATCTCTTTGACATGAGAAGGTTCTATGTTAGTCTGAAGGATCCAGACCTTATGAAGAAGAAAGGTATGCTGAAGATCCTAATGTGGACTATCAAAATCTAAAGAACTTCTCTGTTTTGGTAGCATCAGCCTAGGGGGAGTTTGTAAGATCATCTGAAGAATATGAGGCTAATGCAACCAACCAGCTAGAACAACCAAGTCTTCCATGCATGCACTAAGGAATAAAGATGAACTAGCTTTGGAAGTCTTACACTCTCAAATGTTTCTAAGTGTAAGATCTTCCGAAGCTAACAGTTCAGAAGGAGTTACTTCGGAAGTTTCACACTCAAACAGAAAAATATTCTAAGTGTGAAATCTTCCGAAGCCAAAGACCAGCATCTTCCGAAGCCAAAGATGAAATCTTCTGAAGCTTCAGAGACAAAGTCTTCCGAAGCTATGAAGACTGATTTCTTCAGAGGACAGAGAAAATATGCTTTCTCTGAATCAATTTTTGATAAAGCTACACACTTTTCGCTGCCTGCTCTGGTGGTTCATCTACTTTACACAAGTTGGTCAAACTTCCATGCTTTATCAAAAAGTAGGAATGGTCTTTGTCTGTAACTTACCTTACTTATTCATGTAGACTTTTTGTATTAGAAAAAGTAAGTGAGCTATGGCATGTCATAGTCACTAGTCAAAAGGCAATCTGCCTTTTGACTTTAGATTGATCTTGTTGTCTAGATTAGTCAAATCCCAACTGTCTTTACATGTAAGTGACGGTTGTAGGTTGTAGTATAAAAGTGTTTCAGGTCCTTGTAATTTCTATATGCTTTGTAACACTTGTAAAAGAACTTGAGATCAATACAACATCCTTGAAAACCAATCTTGTGTTCTTGTGTTGTTCTTAGTTCTGTCTCTTTAATTTACTTGTGTTCTCAGTATCATCTGTTTTAAGTTACCAGTTCCCTATTTGAATTGTTAAGTGATCTAAGATCTCTTCTCAGTGTGAAACTAAGTGTTAAGTACCCTTACCCGATCCTGGAAAAAATATGAATAAGCTTGTAGCAGGAAATCATGTTGTAGGTCTTCTAACAAAGAAGTTTGCCATAACTGATCTTTGCTCAACATGTTTAAAAGGAAAGCAGCACAGAGCGTCTTATAAGCCCAAGCAGATAAACTCAAATTCCAAACCTCTCCAGATGTTGCATATGGACCTATTCGGACCAACAAATGTTCGGAGTATTGGAAAGAAATCTTATTGTTTAGTTATCATTGATGACTTTACATGATTTTCTTAGGTTTTCTTTTTGCATGCTAAATCTGAAACGGCTGAATTATTAAAAGAATTCATCATTAAAATAGAAAATCAATTAGAACAAAAGGTCAAAATAATTAGGAGTGATAATGGAACGGAATTTAAAAATGCTAACATTGAAATTTTTTGTGCAGAAAAAGGTATTGCTCGTCAGTTCAGTGCTCCTAGAACTCCACAATAAAATGGAGTTGCGGAAAGGAAAAACAGAACTTTGATTGAAGTAGCACGGTCTATGTTAGTAGATGCCAAAATTCCAATCACTTTTTGGGATGAAGCTATATCCACAGCATGTTTCGTGCAGAATCGTTCATTGATTGTGAAAGATAAACAGAAAACTCCTCATGAGTTGATGTTTGGCAGGAAACCTAATATAGATTTTCTTAAATCTTTTGGTTGTCCAGTTTTGATTTTAAATTCAAGTGATCAGCTAGGAAAATTTGATGCAAAATCTGATGAAGGATTTTTCGTTGGATATTCTTCGGTTTCAAAAGCCTATAGAGTTTTAACTCTAGGACAAATGTTATCCTTGAAACATTCAACGTTAAATTTCTTGAAAATTCTTTTCCATCAGTTACAAATGGTCCAGCTTGGTTATTTGATTTAGATTCATTGTCAAACTCTTTTCATTCTAACTTGTTTGAATTTACAGGTGAGAAGAAAAATCAACCAGGAGATCTCGGTTCTTTCAGCGATGATTCTGATTCTGTTGATATGGATGACTCAAGCCTAGATTATCCATTTTCTTCATTTGTTAGAGATCCTATATTTTAGCCTCAACAAGCTCAAGAGCATCCCCTTTCAGAAAATTCAAATGTTTCACAACCTATTCCTAATGATGGTCCTGAAATTATACAGCCTGAGTTCGAAACGTCATCGATTTCTGATGATGTAGTTGTTATAGATAATCTTGATTACTTTATCAACTCACAGACTCAAGTTCCTAATTTCAATCCACATTCTTCAAACTTATTGCATCATCTTTCCGACTTGAACCAATCTAATCTAGATGTTCATGTTCAAGTGAATGAGATTCCAACATCTCGTGTTCACAAGAACAATCCTACATCTAAGATTATCGATCCATTGAATGAAAGAACAACGAGAAGTAAATCAGAACAAGAAAACCTTTGCTTATACTCGTGTTTTCTATCTCAAATTGTTCCTAAAAATGTCACCGAAGCGTTAAAGGACAATAGTTGGATTGAAGCAATGCAAGAAGAATTATTGCAATTCCACAAACAAGAAGTGTGGAAGCTTGTGGATTTACCTGAAGAAGAAAATGCCATAGGCACAAAATGGTTGTTTAGAAACAAAACAGACGATCGGGGAATTGTTGTTCGCAACAAAGCGAGACTCGTTGCACAAGGTTACACCCAAGAAGAAGGAATAGATTATGATGAAGTATTTGCTCCAGTTGCAAGACTTGAATCAATTCGTGTCTTCCTGGCTTATGCATCATTCATGAAATTCAAGGTGTATCAAATGGACGTTAAAGGTGCTTTCTTATATGGACCAATCACCGATGATGTGTATGTCAAGCAACCTCTAGGTTTCGAAGATTCAGAATATCCTCATCATGTGTACAAGCTTAGCAAAGCATTGTATGGTCTACATCAAGCTCCTAGAATCTGGTATGAAACGTTATCACAATATTTGAACCAACATGGATACACGCGAGGAAAAATTGATCCTACTTTGTTTATTAAGAAGGATGCTGATGATCTTTTATGTGTTTAAGTGTATGTTGATGATATCATATTTGGTTCTACAAATCCAAAGTTGTGCAATGAATTCGAAGAAATCATGAAGTCTTGTTTTCAAATGAGTTCTATGGGAGAAATTAATTTTTTCCTTGGTCTTCAAGTGAAGCAGTCTACAGATGGAATTTTTATCAATCAAGAGAAATTTATTGTTAAACTCTTGAAGAAATTTAAACTGCAAGATTGTCAATCCATAAGAACTCCAGCTGACATAAATTCCAAGATTGAACCTGATTCGAAAGGAAAATCTCTCGACCAAACTTTATACAGATCCATGATTGGTTCTTTGATGTATCTTACTGCATCTAGACCTGATATAATGTATGTTGTTTGTGTCTGTGCAGGTATCACCTGAAGGAATCTCCCTTAATTGCTGTTAAATGAATATTCAGGTATCTCAAAGGAAAACCGACTTTAGGGCTATGGTATTCTTATGAAGGAAACTTCGAGTTACATGGTGTAACCTTTCGTGTTTTCGTTAATTGATAGTTAACCTTGTTATGTTCTTGTAAGGACCATTTATGTCATTTAAGAAACTATATGGGTTGTTTATGAATGTTTCTTTTATGGTGCATTAATTTATTAATTTAAGAGTTAATAATTTGTTTTAATATAATAAACATAATAATAATAGTTAAAATAAGATAAAAATAATAATAATAGAAATGATAAGTTATAAAAGTTAAATAATTAATAAGTTATAAATAGTTAAAACTTAAAGTTTAATTAAGTTCAGGGGGCTTTATTGTCAATTTAGAAACTTTAAAAAAATAAAGTTGTATTTAAAATAACAAAAATTAAAACTACAGGGACCAATTGTGTAAAATTCAAAAACCCAAACCAGATTTCCCCCCAACCCCGTGATTCCGGCGAGGGCCCCGGCCAAACTCCGATCGACTCCGGCGAGCCTCAAAACGGCCCTAAACTGTTCAAATTTCGACTGCAAACCAGTCTAACCGGTTTGTGAACACGAATCGAACACGGTTATGTACTTTAATTGGGTTGAAATATCGGTTATGAACCCAAACAACTCGTGTAACCGATGCCATTAATCGTTGAGCCGTTCGAACATTAAAATTCAATAATAATCAAATTAAATGAATCATAATCGAACGTTTAACTAATCCTAAGCTATTATCGAACTCAATTTCACCTGAAACACACTTGAATCTCTCGAACAATTCACACCTTTCATCGCGACCACCAACCGAGGTGTTCGTCAACTTCCGAGCGATCTTAATAGAATTTGACAGAGGGCTTTTGATCATTGTGACCATTGGAAGCTTCCGGTGCAACTAATTTGGATAATATCAACGATTGCAACCTGAATCACTTTCACCACAGTCGCGACTTGTTCTTCATACGTGCACATCGGTTTCGTTTCAATTCGGGTAAATAAAACATATACATATACTCGAATTTACATGGGGAATCAAAGCCCCATGTTCATTTCAGTAATCGTTATCGTTTTGATGATCAATTTGGTCCTAAATCATTCTAGGGTTTATGCGATTTGGGGTTTTTCCAGAGATTGTGTTTATAAAGTAAGGAAGCCGGCTTTTAGCAGGCATAGGCTACCCAGCCTAACGGTAAACATCACTTCCCACAATTGTGAGGTCCCGGGTTCGAACCCGGGCACCCACATTATTTTTTTTTAAAGCCTTTTTTAACAAATTTAAATACAGAAATATTTTAATAATTATAAAAATCATTTTTGTAAACTTTAATTATTTTTAAAGTCGTATAATTAATTTCTGTAAATTTCTTCATTTAAATATTTAATATTTTATATAAAACGTTTTTTTTTTACAAATGTCATACTTAGATTATTTTTATAAAATAGACTTTAAATAATAGTTTAAATTAATAAATTATTATTGGCCAATACGTTAATCATGTTTATTTCAAATAATTATAAAAATTTATTTGCATCTTATATTTAAACTTTACAAGTTATTATAAAGAATTTAATTTCTTTTCTCCATATTACATTACCTAAATGGTATATTTCTTTCATTGGATTAAAAATATATATGATTTCAATAGATAACCTTACTTATTTATAAAAACCCCAAATTCCTATTGAAACCCTAGTTCGCGTTTAATCGTTAATATTACCTTTAACCTTAACCTTGAAATATATACGTTAGGTATCTTGTAAAAGGAATCGTTGGAGCACCGTTTAATTCCTTGTTATCATCTTATATAATGTGAGTTTTCCATGCCCCTTTTTACTTTATTTCACACCTTTTGGGGTGAAACATGTTAACTTTATGAACTTGCACTTGTAAACATCTTGCTACTTGTAAATGCACGAGCAATTCATTTATAAACTTTGTCATGGTTATTTGTAATATTGTGAGCTTTATATGATGAATATTATATGTTGACAATCATTAACTATTGCTAGCCTGGCGACGTCATAGATCTATGGGCCTGACAAGCCTATTTGGTGCTAAAGCCGAGGTTATTGCCGGCTCCTAGTGTCGTATTCTTGAGCACTATGGGAACCAAGTACACTTAGCTAATCGTTAAACTTGTAAATGATATTCTTGGTCAAGGTTTGATTGTAGCGATATGTTATCTATAAACTTGCTTTATTCGTAACCATTGACATGAATTGCTACTTGTAAACTATATATATATATATATATATATATATATATATATATATATATATATATATGTATGCTTAACCCATGGAAACTCACCAACTTTTAAAGTTGACCCTTTTATTTTTAACATGTTTCAGGAAATGCACAAGGTTGATGATTATCTTTTGAAGCATGCTTACACCTAGGATTTGGACCTAGGAAAAATAAATAAAATAACTTGAGACTTGAAAGTTGAACTTTGTTTATTTTTGTTTGTTGAGACATTTGGTTGTAATGTTTATTTCAACTATGAATTTTATATTTACAATTTATGGTAGTGTTATGTGGCTGTGAACAATCTTAACCCTCACATCTCGACGTTTCCGCCGTTAAGGTTGGGGTGTGACAGATTGGTATCAGAGCCCATAACTATAGGGATTTAGGTTATTAGAAATGGTGACCTAGACTATAGTTGATGCATGAACCTCATAAGAAAAATCTTTATGATCTTGTAATATATCTTGTTGCATGCTACATAATGCTACTTGTTAAGGATGGCCTCTTAATGTGCAACTTGATGCCTTTAGTTAGGATTACCTTATAATTGAGAAACTTGGTTGCCTTGTCTCCTCTAAAACTTATTCTTAATCCTTTATTCTCTCGACGATGAAATATCTTAAACTTATTCTCGACGACACGGGGGAACGTAAGCTTTATATCAAAAGGTTCAAATCTTTAGACTTTATGACTAATCCATGAAAATCTCATCAAGGTTTTAATTCCATGAACCTAAAGAAATATTGTGTGACACATAGACACCTGTATTCTGGATTTCCTGGCAAAAAGCCTTCGGGCTAAGGTAAGCATTTCGCATAAATCCCGTGGGACTAGTTATGCTTACCTGGGGATTTCTGGGATGAGTGATAAACTATGGTCAATATACACAAGTTTCTAAGGCAATTGGAGTTAACTCACCTTGACGTGTCAACGTTTCCAAATGGTAATGCGTACCAAATGGAATCATTCCATGTGTGTTTTACAAGTCTTGAAAATCTTTGTTGATTTATTATCTTCTACCTCCAAATTTCTGTGACTAACTTATTTTATATCCAGCATGTCTCGTCATCATGGAAAGCGTGGTAGCTCCGACCGCAAATTAGCCGCCATGATTGCCCGTCAAATGGCTGCAGTCATTCCGACCATGGTTGCCGAACTGAGTAGCACCTTGATGACCAACGCTAGTAACAACACTAATGGCAATGGGCAAGGAGAGAATAGTGCAAATCAAGGAAGAAACAACCAACCTGCACGTTTAAGCACTTCAACTCGTGCAAACCCACTAGCTTTAGTGGGAAGGAAGGAGCCACTGGACTTCTCGAGTGGTTTGAAAGCATGGAGAACACCTTCATCAACTGTGAGTGTCCCGAGGCACTCAAAGTCCGTTATGCCACAAGTGTTCTTCAACAAAGAGCACTTACGTGGTGGAATAGTGAGAAGAGGAATCGTGGTGCTGATGCTGTGTTGGCACTCACTTGGGAAGAATTCAAGAACATTGCCATCCAAAAGTTCTGCCCGAGAAGTGAGCTGCAAAAGCTGGAGGAGGAGTTTTGGAATCTCAAGCAAGATGGTGGAGATCATTTGGCCTATTCAACTAGGCATCACGAGTTGAGCATCCTGTTGCCTCACATGGTTGACACTGTTCCTAGGAACATTGAGAAGTTCATCAAGGGGGTGCCACCTCAAATCCAAGATGCCGTGGTGGGAAGTAGACCCACAACTTTGGAAGATGCCATTACCATCACCGCTCAACTCACTGAAAACCATATTCGAGCGGGCACCTTGTCTGTCAAAGGGGCTAAAAAGACTGAAAAGGCGGTCCCTGAAGCAGCTAAGGAGAATAAGAATGAACCGTCTTACAACAACAAGAAACGCAAGTTCACACCGGCGCGTAATTTCGCTGTGGCTACACCCAAGGTACCTCAAAGACAACCCGCTCCTGGTACACAAGCACCTGCTGCTAGAACCTATGCTGGTCCTCTACCATTGTGCAATGTCTGTAAGTATCATCATGCGGGTAATACCCCGTGCCGTATCTGTACACTGTGTGGTAAGTATGGACACTTGGTGGCTACTTGTCACCGTGCACCAAACAATGCTGCGTTAGTTGCTAATCGTGCTTGCTACAACTGTGGGGAACCTGGTCATTTTCGCCCACAATGCCCTCGTCTTGCGGGTAACGTACCACAAGCCCGAGGACGTGCCTTCAACATCAATGCAAACCAAGCACAAGCAAACAACGATGTGGTGAACGGTATGTCAAATCCAACCCCAACTTTATGATCCAAGTTCTTTTGTTGCTTTACCTGTATCGTTAAACGTCTTTAAAAACTGAACAGGTATGTTCCTTATTAATAATTCTTATGTCTACGTTCTGTTTGACTCTGGAGCCGATAAGAGTTTTGTCTCGATAGAATTTGAGCCTATACTTGCTAAGCCACATACGAAACTAGAAAGACCTCTTACTGTCGAAGTCGCCGATGGAGAACCCATCACCGTTGATGTCGTTATTCGTGATTGCATTTTGAGCCTAAACGAGCATGATTTCTTTATCGACCTTATTCCTATGAAACTTGGAAGCTTTGACGTTATCATTGGCATGGATTGGCTAGCCAAACATCATGCTGAAATTATTTGTTTCGAGAATGCATTCGAATTCCTTTGCCTTCGGGGGATACATTGAAAGTATTCGGCGAAAAATCATCCAAAGGACTCAAACTCATGTCATGTACTCAAGCCCGAAAATGTCTAAGCAAGAATTACATGGCTTTCTTGGCTTACGTGGTCAACACGAAAGTCAAAGGGAATGATCTTAAGGATGTCCCGATTGTACGAGACTTTCCTGAAGTGTTTCCCGATGACCTTAGCGGTTTACCTCCCGTGCGTGAAGTCGAGTTTAAGATCGATTTAATTCCGGGAGCAAACCCTGTGGCTAAATCACCATATCGACTTGCACCGTCAGAATTGCAAGAGCTGGCTAGTCAACTTCAAGAACTGTCCGACAAGGGCTTTATCCGACCTAGCTCATCGCCTTGGGGTGCACCTATTCTGTTCGTGAAGAAGAAAGATGGATCATTTCGTATGTGCATCGATTATCGTGAGCTTAACAAACTTACCATCAAGAACCGCTACCCTCTTCCTCGCATCGATGATCTTTTTGACCAACTTCAAGGAGCTGCTATTTTCTCAAAGATTGACTTACGTTCTGGCTATCATCAATTACGAGTTCATGATGATGATATCCCAAAAACTGCGTTCGTACCCGATATGGACACTATGAGTTCATGGTGATGCCCTTTGGTTTAACGAATGCTCCTGCTGTCTTTATGGATCTCATGAATCGAGTATGCAAGCCGTATCTAGACAAGTTCGTGATTGTCTTTATTGACGACATACTTATCTACTCCAAGTCCAAAACCGATCACGAACATCACCTGCGACAAGTTCTTGAGCTATTGAAGAAAGAACAACTATACGCAAAGTTCTCAAAGTGCGAATTTTGGCTTGAGGAGGTCCAATTTCTAGGACACGTGGTGAATAGTCAAGGAATTCACGTTGACCCTGCAAAGGTGGAAGCTGTGAAAAATTGGTGTGTTCCCACAACTCCAACCGAGGTTCGTTCTTTCCTTGGTCTTGCTGGGTATTATCGACGTTTCATTGCCAACTTCTCTCGAATCGCGAAACCGCTTACTTCCTTGACCCAAAAGAATAAACCATTCGAATGGGGGTCTGAACAAGAGGGAGCCTTTGAATCCTTAAAGCACAAGTTGTGTAATGCTCCTATCTTGACTCTTCCCGATGGAAACGATGATTTCACCGTATATTGTGATGCATCTAAACAAGGCCTTGGTTGTGTTCTCATGCAACGAGGAAAGGTCATAGCATATGCATCGAGACAATTGAAGGTCCATGAGGTGAATTATACGACACATGATCTTGAACTTGGTGCTGTGGTTTTTGCCTTAAAGATTTGGAGGCATTACCTTTATGGGACACAATGTATAGTCTACACCGATCACAAAAGCCTACAACACGTCTTCAATCAAAAGGATCTCAACATGAGACAACGACGTTGGATCGAGTTGATTAGTGATTATGATTGTGACATTCGTTACCACCCTGGAAAGGCAAATGTCGTAGCCGATGCACTAAGTCGTAAGATTCATAATAAGATGGTCTCGTTTCAAGAAATTCGCGATCGACGACAATGGTTTGATATCTTGGGAGAATTTGATACTGAGATTCGTCTGGATGTTAACGAGACTACGGTGCTGCTACAAAATTTGAGGATTGAGAATGACATCGAGACTTGTATCATGGAGGCTCAACAAGCAGTCAAGAAGGAGGAAAAATGGGAGAGGAATTGGAGTACAACCTTCGAGCTCAACTAGAAACGAAAGCCAATGGGTTGATGTATTTCTTGAATCGAATTTGGGTTCCAAACCGTGATAATCTTCGTACCTTTATCATGAATGAAGCTCATCAAACTTGTTACTCAATTCATCCTGGTTCCGATAAGATGTATATGGATCTGCGTGGTCAATACTGGTGGCCTGGAATGAAGAAAGACATAGCAACTTACGTAGCTAAGTGTCTTACGTGTATGAAGGTTAAAGCTGAACATCAACGTCCTAGTGGATTGCTTGAACAACCCGAGATTCCCATGTGGAAATGGGAACACATATCCATGGACTTCATAACCAAATTACCTCGCACCTCTCGTGGTCATGATAGCATATGGGTGATCGTTGACCGATTGACCAAGTCGGCACATTTCATACCCATACGTGACACTTACAAAACGTCAAGGTTAGCTCGTATATACATTGATGAGATTGTGAGTCGTCATGGCGTACCTTTGCATATCATATCCGACCGAGACGCTCGTTTCACTTCGCACTTTTGGTCGTCTATGCAAGAACTTTTGGGTACTCAACTGGATTTAAGCACGGCTTACCATCCTCAAACGGACGGTCAAACCGAGCGAACCATTCAAACCCTAGAGGATTTGCTACATCTTTGTGTCCTTGACTTTGGTGGTGACTGGGATACGCATTTACCTCTCGCGGAATTTTCGTATAATAATAGTTACCACTCGAGTATCAAAATGGCACCTTTTGAAGCACTTTATGGTCGTAAATGTCGTTCCCCGATCTGCTGGACTGACATTGGCGAAAATTTCATCACTGGTCCTGAGCTCATACAAGAAACAACCGATAAAGTTTCCATGATTCGCAAGAACCTTGAAGTGGCTAGAAGTCGACAAAAAAGTTATGCCGATAAACGGCGCAAGCCGTTGGAATTCCAAGTTGGGGATATGGTTCTTCTTAAAGTCTCACCATGGAAGGGAGTCGTTCGCTTTGGGAAGAAGGGTAAATTAGCTCCACGATTTGTAGGACCTTTCAAGATCCTGAAAAGGATTGGGAAAGTGGCTTATAAACTGGAACTACCTTCCGATCTTAGCGGGGTTCATCCTGTTTTCCATGTCTCAAATTTGAGAAAATGTTTGGCTGATGAAAGTCTGTATGTCCCATTAGATGACATCCAGATCGACGAGTCATTACATTTTGTTAAGAAACCCGTTGAAGTCATGGACCGTATTATGAAGAAGACTAGGACCACTACTACCCCAATCGTCAAGGTTCGTTGGGAAAATAAGCGTGGACCTGAGTTTACTTGGGAGCGTGAGGAGCATATGAAGATGAAATACCCGTATTTGTTCGTCTAGTTCATTCTTAATTTCGGGACGAAATTCTTAAAAGTTGAGGAGACTGTAACCTTTCGTGTTTTCGTTAATTGATAGTTAACCTTGTTATGTTCTTGTAAGGACCATTTATGTCATTTAAGAAACTATATGGGTTGTTTATGAATGTTTCTTTTATGGTGCATTAATTTATTAATTTAAGAGTTAATAATTTGTTTTAATATAATAAACATAATAATAATAGTTAAAATAAGATAAAAATAATAATAATAGAAATGATAAGTTATAAAAGTTAAATAATTAATAAGTTATAAAATAGTTAAAACTTAAAGTTTAATTAAGTTCAGGGGGCTTTATTGTCAATTTAGAAACTTTAAAAAAATAAAGTTGTATTTAAAATAACAAAAATTAAAACTACAGGGACCAATTGTGTAAAATTCAAAAACCCAAACCAGATTTCCCCCCAACCCCGTGATTCCGGCGAGGGCCCCGGCCAAACTCCGATCGACTCCGGCGAGCCTCAAAACGGCCCTAAACTGTTCAAATTTCGACTGCAAACCAGTCTAACCGGTTTGTGAACACGAATCGAACACGGTTATGTACTTTAATTGGGTTGAAATATCGGTTATGAACCCAAACAACTCGTGTAACCGATGCCATTAATCGTTGAGCCGTTCGAACATTAAAATTCAATAATAATCAAATTAAATGAATCATAATCGAACGTTTAACTAATCCTAAGCTATTATCGAACTCAATTTCACCTGAAACACACTTGAATCTCTCGAACAATTCACACCTTTCATCGCGACCACCAACCGAGGTGTTCGTCAACTTCGAGCGATCTTAATAGAATTTGACAGAGGGCTTTTGATCATTGTGACCATTGGAAGCTTCCGGTGCAACTAATTTGGATAATATCAACGATTGCAACCTGAATCACTTTCACCACAGTCGTGACTTGTTCTTCATACGTGCACATCGGTTTCGTTTCAATTCGGGTAAATAAAACATATACATATACTCGAATTTACATGGGGAATCAAAGCCCCATGTTCATTTCAGTAATCGTTATCGTTTTGATGATCAATTTGGTCCTAAATCATTCTAGGGTTTATGCGATTTGGGGTTTTTCCAGAGATTGTGTTTATAAAGTAAGGAAGCCGGCTTTTAGCAGGCATAGGCTACCCAGCCTAACGGTAAACATCACTTCCCACAATTGTGAGGTCCCGGGTTCGAACCCGGGCACCCACATTATTTTTTTTTAAAGCCTTTTTTTAACAAATTTAAATACAGAAATATTTTAATAATTATAAAAATCATTTTTGTAAACTTTAATTATTTTTAAAGTCGTATAATTAATTTCTGTAAATTTCTTCATTTAAATATTTTAATATTTTATATAAAACGTTTTTTTTTTACAAATGTCATACTTAGATTATTTTTATAAAATAGACTTTAAATAATAGTTTAAATTAATAAATTATTATTGGCCAATACGTTAATCATGTTTATTTCAAATAATTATAAAAATTTATTTGCATCTTATATTTAAACTTTACAAGTTATTATAAAGAATTTAATTTCTTTTCTCCATATTACATTACCTAAATGGTATATTTCTTTCATTGGATTAAAATATATATATGATTTCAATAGATAACCTTACTTATTTATAAAAACCCCAAATTCCTATTGAAACCCTAGTTCGCGTTTAATCGTTAATATTACCTTTAACCTTAACCTTGAAATATATACGTTAGGTATCTTGTAAAAGGAATCGTTGGAGCACCGTTTAATTCCTTGTTATCATCTTATATAATGTGAGTTTTCCATGCCCCTTTTTACTTTATTTCACACCTTTTGGGGTGAAACATGTTAACTTTATGAACTTGCACTTGTAAACATCTTGCTACTTGTAAATGCACGAGCAATTCATTTATAAACTTTGTCATGGTTATTTGTAATATTGTGAGCTTTATATGATGAATATTATATGTTGACAATCATTAACTATTGCTAGCCTGGCGACGTCATAGATCTATGGGCCTGACAAGCCTATTTGGTGCTAAAGCCGAGGTTATTGCCGGCTCCTAGTGTCGTATTCTTGAGCACTATGGGAACCAAGTACACTTAGCTAATCGTTAAACTTGTAAATGATATTCTTGGTCAAGGTTTGATTGTAGCGATATGTTATCTATAAACTTGCTTTATTCGTAACCATTGACATGAATTGCTACTTGTAAACTATATATATATATATATATATATATATATATATATATATATATATATGTATGCTTAACCCATGGAAACTCACCAACTTTTAAAGTTGACCCTTTTATTTTTAACATGTTTCAGGAAATGCACAAGGTTGATGATTATCTTTTGAAGCATGCTTACACCTAGGATTTTGACCTAGGAAAAATAAATAAAATAACTTGAGACTTGAAAGTTGAACTTGTTTATTTTTGTTTGTTGAGACATTTGGTTGTAATATTTATTTCAACTATTGAATTTTTATATTTACAATTTATGGTAGTGTTATGTGGCTGTGAACAATCTTAACCCTCACATCTCGACGTTTCCGCCGTTAAGGTTGGCGTGTGACACATGGATATACAGATAGTGATTATGGAGGATGTTGTCAAGATCGTAAATCTACTACGGGTGCTTGTCAGTTTTTAGGTCCTAGATTAGTCTCATGACAATGTATGAAACAAACAAATGTCTTTGTTTCAACCGCAGAAGCTGAGTACATAGCTGCTTCAGTAGGATGTTCTCAAATCCTTTGGTTACAAAACCAACTGCTAGATTACGGGTTCAATTTTCTTAAAACTCCTATTTACATTGATAACACTGCTGCTATGTTTATTACAGCTAATCCTATCCAACACTCAAAAACAAAACATATCGAGATTCGATATCATTTTCTCAGAGATAACTCTGAAAAAGGTTTAATCATTTTGATTCAAATCACAACTGAAAAACAGTTGGCTGACCTATTTACAAAAGCCTTTTTAACGGGTTGATTTGAATATTTGGTCGAGTCAATTGGACTTATTAACCATGTTTAAAAATTGGTTTTGAGTTTTCAGTTATTGAGTCATAAAATGGTAAAAACCCTCCCTTATTTGAATGAGAAAACTAAAAGAGAAACTGTCAAAGTTAACTGCCTGATTGTATATATTGTGTGTGTATGTTCAATAGAAAATGGAAAAGAAAATACCAAAATAGAAAATTGCAAAATCAAAAGAGAAAAATATAAAACAAAAACACAAAAAATAGAGTTTTTCTTGTCAGTTAATTGTTTAGGACTGAATCTGTCTTTCCAATTTGTGAGAAATGATAGATACATTAGTTTTGATCAGTAGCATACCTCATTCATTACTAAAGTCTGACGTGATAAGATATGATGTGCAGGTAAACTCATGCAATTATACTAAAAAAGTAAATTCTTGTGCTTAAACTAAATCAATCATGCATTCATGTTTGTCCATTTTAGTACCAATGATTGTGTTGACTTCTCAAATTGATTGCTTGTTAAGTCATAATCTCACACCTGGTGGTGATATGAATAACCATTGTGCTCTAATTAATTTAAAGCATCTAATCACTTCTTTGTTATGAGTCATCATAGACCTGAGGTAATGAGATATCCTTTGTTGTAAGTAATTACAGACCTGGATATTCTCACTTGATGCAAAAAAATGCCAATATGCACAATCTCAACATGAGATCTGGTTATAAGTATATGTCAGGTTAACAAGTTGAGAAAGGTGATTTCTTGCAGATCTTTATGAGAGTTGAACTCTCTAAGTCTAAGTGTGACTTACATAATGTCATATCTAATCGTACCTTAATCAATCAAAGAATTGAAAAAGTAAGTGTGCTGAGTATCTTGCCAAGAGCACTCATTTTCTGTCCTTAGATCTCGTGTCTCATTTGCTGCAAAAATGCTGACCTGGAACACACTTGATCAGGATTTAATCACTGTCTACGACTATCCATTATATTTTTATTTTAATGTGCTGATCTAAACTAATATGATCTCACTGCAGGCATGTGATTCAATTGTATATAGTATATTTTCTATTCTGCTTTAGTTTTGATTTTTGCATGATTTTCTGTGTGCAGGCATGTTAATAATGATTAGTTGCTCTTCTTGCAAAGAAGAAGAAACTTCTAAGTTTGTTAAACTTAAAAGTTTAGGGGAGTAAAAAATGTCAAAGAGAAAATAAATGAGTTTCATGTTTGATATGATGTAAAAATAAACTTGAAAAAGAATCAAATTCAGTGGAAAAGCTCTTGTAAACAAAATGAGATTATTTGTTTTTGTAAAAACTAAATAGAGACTAAAATAACGGGAAATTAATTTTGAAAATTTAAAATAAAAATAATGGTCAAATATATATATATATATATATATATATATATATATATATATATATATATGTCAAAAATGTTAAAATTGAGATAAATTAATGAAAATTTGAGTGATAATCAAACAATTTTGACTAAGTGTTGAAAATTGAGTGTGAACAGTGATAATATGTTTAAATAGTGTTCAGATGGATGATGAGAAAAATTACAAGTGTCAAGACTTATGAAAGTATCCTCATGCGCCTGAACAGTACACTTAAGTCCAATTCAGGAGTATGGTGATTTTTTCAGAAATTTGTACAAGTGTTAGGCGTTTCAGACAAGCTCATGCGCCTAAACAGTTGTCATGTGTCTGAAATTTTGGTTAAGTGTTGGGCGTATCATCTTATGCTCATGCACCTGAACAGTACCTGGCTTCTAAGGGTTAGACGTTTGAAGTGAAAAATTACCCAAGTGTTTGGCGTTTCATCTAGTCTCATGCGCCTGAACAGTGCCCAAGCGCCTAAACAGTGCTTATGGGCCTGTACAGTGCCCATGCGTCTAAACCTCATGCGCACAAACTGTGCTCATGCGCCTGAAAAACATTTGTGATTCTTTCATTCATTCACTCATTCACAAACTCAGACACTCTGATGCACTCACTCGAACACCTGATACACTCATTAATTAAACATTTGATTGTTACCTGTTAATCTTTTTGATATATAGGTACAAGAGAATTTGATTGCCAAGGAGTCGTCACTCGAATTTATCAAAGTTGTTGCTGATTCACCTATTCATATGCTAGATGAAGGTGGAAGATCAACAAAAATACTAAAGTCCTTTCTAAGATCTCGAATGCTGAGCAGATCATAGAATCTTTGAAAGAAGTTCAAATCTGCATTCAAGAAGGCTTTGAGAGAGTTGGAACTCTACAAATAGAAGCTCGTGTTCAAGATCAAAGATGAGACAAAAGAGTTCAATGTGGACTGAAGACAATGTAAATCTTAGGGGGGGAGTATTGTTGAAGCCTCTAGAAGATTAACATTTTGTATTTATGTGTTTTTTGTCATAGTATAGGGACTTATTTGTAAATATATGTTCCTTAGTTTCTTGATAGTATATATAGGATATTTTATGTATGTGTAGGGTAGACTTTAAAGGATAGAGACTTGAGACTTGAGACTTTAGAGAGTTTAAACAGAAGGAATTCAGTTAGAATCAGTTGAACAAACTGTAACCCTACGCATTGTATCCGTGCATTTGCTATCAATGAATCTATGAATTTTTTAATGTAATTGCATGTGTTTGATTACTTTGTGTTTGAATTGATCATTACATCATGAAATCATCACAGATTCGATCCTTTTGAACCGATCAAGAGACTACCCCTAGATCGGCAATGAATTTCTTTAACCATGCAGCTTCTTGTGCTGCTAATGAAGTGGCGATGTATTCTGATTCTGTAGTGGACAATGCTACCACATCCTGCTTTGAACTCTTCCAGGACACTACCCCTCCATTCATGATGAAGACATACCCGGTTGTGATCGAGAATCATCTCGATCAGTTTGGAAACTCGCATCCGTGTAACCCTTTACAACGAGTTCCTCTTCACCAGATCCGTCTATTAGAAACATATCCTTAGTCCTCTCAAGGTATTTCAATATACTCTTAGCAGCCATCCGATGGCTATTTCCTGGATTTTGTTGATATCTACTCGTCATGCGTAAAGCGCATGACACGTCCAATCTAGTGCATATCATTGCATACATGATGGATCCTATAGCAGATGCATATGGGACTTCCTTCATCCTTTCTTGCTCATCCTTTGAGCAAGCTGTAAGATAATCCCACAACTCCTAAGATGATCTTGAAAGGCATCACTAAGGTATTCACCTCCTCTATCATAACGAAGAACTTTGATTGTTTTGTTGAGTTGATTTTCTACTTCATTTTTGAAGATTTTGAACATTTCAAAAGCTTCATCTTTGTGTCTTAACAAGTACACATAACCATAACGACTATAATCGTCGATAAAGGTAATGAAGTATCTTTCACCATTCCTTGTCATTGCTTTAAAAGTACCACATACATCCGAATGTATGATTCCTAATAAATCTTTTGCCCTTTCATTAGTGCCACTAAAGGGTTCCTTGGTCATCTTTCCTTGTAAACAAGATTCATACTTATCAAATGAACCCTCTTCATTTGCTTCCAAAAGACCATTCTTTTGAAGTGTTTGAATGCGATTCTTGTTTATGTGACCAAGATGACAATGCCAAAGATATGATTTACTTAAACCCATTTTAAGTTTCTTGGTGCTTGATTGGTATAACGAGTTATTAAAGGATGAGTCATCATGAACCAATTCATAAATACCATTAGAAGGCATAGCCTTAAAATAAAGCATATCATCCATAAAAACACAAATACCATCGTTGATAAATTTCATAACATAACCATATTGTTTCAGAAGGGAAACAGAAATTATATTCCTAGTCAAACTAGGAGCATACAAAATATTCTTCAAAATAACTTCCAAACCACTTGGAAACTTCAAGATATAGTCTCATGGGCTTCGTCATCAACTTTTGCTCCGTTGACCATGTAGAGACCAGTATCTCCCTTTTTAAAATGTTTATTTCTTTTGAACCCCTGCAACGAATTTCAAATATGAGTTCCACATCCGGTATCCAATACCCATGTATTTGAAGAAATAACATTAAGTTCAATTTGGATCATGAAAGTTGTACCTAAGATCTGCCCAGTATCCCTCTTGTTTCTCAACTCTTTGAGATAGGTTGGACAATTCCTCTTCCAATGTCGTATCTCACCACACACAAAGCATGGATCGTTCTCCGTAACCTTTGGCTTTTTAAGCTTTGGTTTTGGTGGTCCCGCTTTAGCCTTTCCCTTACCCTTCCCTTTGACGTATCCCTTGCCTTTGCCAACATTTGCCTTGGGTTCAGGGTGATGCGTTTTCTTGTTGCCACCCTCATTGATCGTGAGAACCGGTAAAACCCTTTTACCCATCCCTGCCTCAGCTGTTTTGAGCATTGCATGAAGTTCCCTAATTCTCTTGTCCCATCCATTCATGTTATAATTCATGATAAACATCTCAAACTTCTTGGTCAAATCATTGAGGATCAAATCCGTGGCCAACTCTTTTGAGACAGGACAGTTTAGCCTTTCGAGGCGATCAATGTGGCTTTTCATCTTCATCACATAAGATGACATCGATTGGGTTTCTTCCATTCGACATGCATGAAGCGCTCGAACAGTTTCAAAGCCCTCTACCCTCGCTTGTTGAAGGAACATTTCCTTCAATTGGGTAATCATGCCGTATGCCCCATGATGTTCAAAATCCTTTTGAAGCTCGGGAATCATGGTTCCTAACATGAGACAAGAAATTTGCACTGAATCCTCAGTGTACTTAACCCAATCGTTGTAGGCATCATCATCATTAGTGTTGGGTTCATCGGGAATATGATCGTCCAACACATATGATTTCTTTTCTTGCTTGAGAACAATTCTCAAGTTTTGAAACCAATCCATGAAATTATTGTGGTTAAGACGATCCTTTTCCAGGATAGTTTTTAGTGACAGGTTATGGACGGTCGGGAAGGTAGCGTTGTTGTTGGCGGCCATTTCTACAATATTAACAAAGTTCAATTTTAGTATTTACAAAAATGAAACTTTTATTATTAATACCCTTTCATGTCTCATAGACAATTAATAGTTAAAATCTAGAATCTAACGTTACATTTAAATATTGTTTAGGTGACCTTTATCCCATTATTTAAATTAACTAGGTACTCCACATTTGACAATTTCAACCCTTGCAACTTCTAGTTTTATGGGATCGGTTAAACATCTTTATGTTTAGTTGGCATGTTTAATCCCATCAACACCATTGTACGCCATTCTTCGGTGACCCTATTCATATGGTTTCCAACTCAATTCGTCCTACTTACACATATGTGTGAGTTTACACATACAAGTGGTTAGGTGACCTTTATCCCACAAATATGTTAACCCCACCTCAAACATACAAGTTTTCTAAATGTGGTTAGGTGACCTTTATCCCATAAAGAGTTCTCAAGTGATTTGAGTGTTGTATAAAAGGATGGTGTTAAACTTGTTTAAAAGAGATTTTTGTTTCCATTAATTCTAGTTTTTGAAAACATTTTGCACCTTACATTTGCATGCATTCAAACGCATGGTACATTAGTAAAACCAACTTTCAAGGCTCTTTTAATAGAACCCAATTTTATTGCGAAAACACTAATCTTTAATAAAACCATTTTATTACCCATGTTAATGTTTCCAAAAGAACCGTTTAAAGGTTGTTGTTGATTTTAAATTGTTTAACAGTGCATATCCAAATATCACATAAACAATAATATAGCAACACATACATCAACAAGTTCATAACCATAGTCAACTAATTTAACATCACTTGTTGACCGAAACAAGTGAGTTAATTAGGTCTTTCCTAAAGGTAAAATTGACACAACACTTGTGTCGGTGAACTCCCAATTGATCCCGCATCCAAATGATTCAAGCGTCCATTTTGTGTTGTGATTCTTCTATTCAATTTGGGCTTCCAAATGGGCTTAATTTTTTGCACCAAACTCCTTTGGGCCTTCAAAATATGTTTTCGGTTATTGGGCTTAAATCCCATTAAGAGCTATAAAGCCCTTTGGGCTCAAAATTGGCCCAAACCCAAAGACAACCTTGTTGCATCTTCTTTTACAAAATATATCCTAAATACATTTTTTCTAGTAAAAGTAAAATGCAACTAACCTATTTCTTTTACATACCAAATGAAAAATAAATAAATCACATACACAAAAGGAAGAACAAATACATGTAATTATTACAACCCTTTTGAATAATCAAATACAAATCACAACACATCCAAACATAAGGTCTCGGCTAGGTTATGAACATCAAAATACATATCCAAATATGTAAGCAAAAACCCGAGAGCTTCCCCTTGAACCACTGATTTTCGGTTAATGTATAAACAAACCGAATATCATGATTCTTGTCCAAACAACTAAATCATCCAAATGATTAAATTTTTCAAGATTACAGTTTGCATGTAAAGTAGAATCTTGAAAAATTCAGGGTAAACATTTCACCAAAACTCTCGGTCTGTTGGTGAATCAACAGCAAGAAATCGGGATTTCAGTCTAGATGAAGCATGTATCCATATAATCGGCTCTTGATGCCATTATTGGGTTTTGAACAAGTTTATCAGAGTCATTTTATCCAAATAAAATGATAAACGCAGCGGATAGAGAGATTAAAACTTGTTACAGTTAATATATATAAACCATTTTATATATCTGTTAAAACCCGTAATGGATCGATATATAAAAACCATGCTTACAAACAACCATATGATGTTTAGAAGACTACCTCACGTATGGGTTTGAGGAAGATGATCGATGAATGGCAGCTTCCAAAGAAGGACGCCTCAAGAAAGTCTACCCTTAAGCCTCTAATAAACACCCGGTTGCTAGGATTTTTTCACTTGAACAAACCTCTGTTCTTGGTTTTGTTTTCGACCGATCGAGAGAATACCAGAAAAACGGAGATCTGCACTTTTAAGTGTCTTGTAAGTTATCAGAGCGAGTGGTTGATTGCAATCACATATTGCATGTCCTGTGAAACTGAAATTTCAGACGATGAGAGAGAGAAAAATGGGCGGGGCCCAGCCCCTTGTCTGTAACGCCCAAAAATTTCGAAAAAAAGAAGCCAGAGTGAAATTCTCGGGTGAAGAAAATTTATCGCGCGAGAACCTCATGCGAGAAGTCCAAGCGTAAAGTGGAGCTGCGTATAAATAGCTGAGAACACCCAGTCTGACTCCATTTCGCGTGAGAAGTTCAGCTGCTAGAGAGAGAAATCGGCTGCGTAGAGATAGAAAGTGAATAATCCAAGTGTTTAAGGTATGTAACTCGTGTAGTAACTCCTATTATGTACTAAGAATGGATTATTGATGAATGTAACGCATGGTTATGTAGTTTTTGCTCAGCAAAGGCTTCGGGAAGGTTGCGTTTGTGCTAGAACTTCAAGAGGTGAGTTTCTAGTCCCCTTTTTACGCAAGTTTTATGTTTTGGGGCTATTATGCATACTAGAACGTTTTAAAGTTCTTGTCTATGCTTGGTTTGATGATGTTTAAGATGTTAGCGTGTTAGAACAGCCTTAGACGTGATAAGTTGTGATTGGGCGGGAAAACTCTGTAGTTTTCGCGCGAGCAGTTTTGATGTACGTTAAGATTTTGAACTCTGGGAAGTTTTTGTGCGAAAGGTGTAGTTTTCACATGATATGCATGTTTTCGCACGACAGGTAGTTCTCGCACGATAGGTTGGTTCTCGCGCGATGGGGTAGTTTTCGCTCGAGATGCTGTTGATGTATGTTAAGTTTTCGCATGTGATGTTGTTTTATGTGATGTGATATCCTTTCACGTTAAATGATTTTTAATACTATACGTTTTATGATGTGGCTTTACTTGCTATGTACGTATTGTAAGTAAAGTATTATGTAACGAAGTGAAAGATAACGAAGGTGAGTCATGATGAACATAATGAACGAATGAAAAGTCTTGCAAGCAAAATGAGAGAGGTTCACGACTCATGAGGTAGTTGTATGTTCCAACTGTGTGCGGTTTAGCTAACACTTGATGATGCGCACAGGGGTCTAATCCTTGAGATTGGCCATGATGTGATGGGATTCTTGTCGCGTACCCCGGTACTGTGTCAGCTTCGGCATGACGTGGGGGTTTATTTATAAGCCCTGGCACAGTATCAGCTTTTTAAAGCATGACGCGGGGGTATTGCATGAGACAGAATCTATATAATGATGAACGAAGTAACAAATGATGATGAACGATGATGAAGATAATAATTAACTATTATCTGATTGTACGTATGATGTGTGATGACAAGGGTATTTATATGTTTATATAAATGAAGTATTTTATTTATAAAACTAGAACTCACTCAGCGTTGCTGACTCTTTGTATGCATAATAGTTGGCAGGTGATCGTATGATGCTGAGGAGGTGCAGGCATGGATGCATAAGCTACTGGGAATGATTTAAGTCTGACATCACATTTTTGGAAAAGATTATTGTATTAACAAAATTTTGAGATGTACGTGAATGATTTAATGTATTGACACGATTTTAATCATGAATGAAAGGTTTTAATTCCGCTGCAAATGATGTGTTTTAAATATTTTATGCGATGATTGACCGACTGTAAGCGTCTTGGGAAGGGGCCTTACATTGTCCCATTCTTATTTCTCAAACATTCACCAGCATTAGTAAATGCGGATGAATGGTCTCCTTCCGCATTTGTAAATGCGGATGAAGAAATTCCATCCGCATTTCCCAAATGTACATCCGTATTTGTAAATGCAGATGAGTAGTTTCATCAGCATTTCCTCAAATGCTCATCCGCATTAGTAAATGCGGACGATCAGTTTCCATCAGCATTTCCATAAATGCACATCCGCATTAGTAAATACGGATGAGGAACCTTCATCCGCATTAGTTAATGCGGATGAGTAATCTTCATCCGCATTTCCTCAAAAGCACATTCGCATTAGTAAATGCGGATGAGTAATTAAGAAATGCGGACAAAAGACTATATTGTTCAACCATTTGAATAACAATATAAAATACTCTCTCTAAAATAAATTATCCATATAGTTTATTTACAACACAAGTACAAATATTTAGAAAACCCAATTTCTAAATACTCAAGTGTTAATATTTATTTATATGATCATATCATAAAATAAATATTATAGGTGTTTGTCTAGCTTGTTATTGGGTACGACCCGACTTGGATCATAACGTACTAGCCACATCAATTCAATATGTGTCTTGGGCAGACCGTTTCCAACAAAGGAACCGTATGGCTGCGGCACGTGACCGACAGAAAAGCTATGCAAACAAGTGACGGAAACCTTTGGAGTTTCATGTCGGCGAAAAAGTTATACTGTAAGTGTCACCGTGGAAAGGTGTGATTTGATTCGGCAGAAGAGGCAAGCTTAATCCGAGATACGTTGGACCATTTGAAATTCTAGAAAGAATAGGTCCAGTGACGTATCGATTAGACCTACTTGACTCGTTGAGTGGAATTCACAATGTATTCCATGTCTCAAATTTGAAAAAGTGTTTATCGAATGAGATGATGGTTGTACCACTGGAGGAAGTGCAAGTAGATGAACAACTACGATTCATTGAGGAACCAGTTGAGGTGATGGACCGTGAAGTCAAGACTCTTAAGCAAAGCAAGATAATCATAGTCAAACTTCGTTGGAACTCGAAACATGGACCGAAATTCATGTGGGAACGTGAGGATCAGATGAAGCTTAAGTATCCTCATCTGTTCGAAACGACGACGACAGTCGGCGAAGGTAATGATTAAATTTCGGGACAAAATTTCTTTCAACATGGGGATAATGTGAGAACCCACCCAAAACTCACTCGATTTCTTTGTGCCAATGAAGTAGACAAGTGATGTAACACAACCACGTAACGCAATTTTCGGGACGAAAATTCTTTCAACATGGGGATAATGTGACATCCGGTAATTTTCCGTTACCAAACTCCGTTAGTTCCGTTAGATCTTGCATACACGTGTCGTGAGCACACACTAGTTGTCATTGAACGTTGGTGACTTAATAACAATTAAAAATGATTATCAGATAATAATTAAATTAATCATGTTGATTATTAATTTGTAGTTACGTGATTTGTGAATTTAAATATTATTTATGAATTTTACCTTGTAACGTGATAACGTGTTATAATTATTTCATGTGTTTTGTAGCTAGTGGAAATTGTATATAATTATTATTGTGAATTAGTAATGCTTGTGTTTTTAGTTAAAAACAAACTAAAAAGTGGAAAAGACTAGTTTTAATAAAAGTTAAACAAGGGAGGTTTATTTTTTAATTATCACAAAATTAAAACTTAACAAAAATTAACCCTAATCCCCCTTCCACACCCACTTTCGGCCGCGACTTGCACACACGCATACACAATTTGATTTTGAGCAAGAACAACAATCAAGCATCAATTTTGATCTAGTTTCAAGCATTCCAACATGTAGCAAGCATCAATTCTTGATCATTACACGATTTAAGGTTAGATTTTGATTAGATTTTCATGGTTTTGATACTTGATAGAACCCTAGGCCGAAAATTGTGATGAATGTTGAAATTGATGTTGTTTGATGATTGTATGATGTTAGTTGTATTGTATTGATGTTAGTTTACATGGATTGTGCAAGAAATTAATGAAATTGAGTGGTTGTTCATACCTTACTATTAATAGTAACTTTTATGAATGAGATTGATGAATTATGATGAATTGATGATGTTAGTCATGTCTAGATGGTTGTTATGGACTTGATTAGGCATAAAGTTGGTGAATTTACGAAAGAATTGGATGTTAGTTTGGTTTTGGGTGTTACATTCCCAAAAGGGAAACTTTATTTATGTAGATCATTGGATATTGTTAATTGAGCATGTTTATGATGTTAGGATCATGTTAGAATGTTTGTTGATGATGTCTAAGGTGGTAGATTGTGTTGTTTGGGTTGTATGAATATTTGATGCACAACTTTGGAAATTTAGGCTATTATGGAATATACATGATAATGGATGTTGTTAGGTGATTATGGAGCTATGTTGGGATTATGATAGAATCATGATGATGCATGATGTGTTAGTTAAAATTGTAATTGTGGACTTCTTGGGATTTATATGTGTTGTTTGATAAACCATGGTGTATGATGAGCTTTATAGCACTTAAGGGTTTGTAATGTGGCATACGTGAATAACTTGTGTGATAACCATGTATGATGGGTTGCTATTCTTGATCAAACAAGAACTTAACTTGACATGTCATGTCCGGGTCAAACGGGTCAACTAGGTCATATGAGTCTTGTTTTCCAAAACCATGGGTCAATGTGTTTGTTGAGCACTTAGGGTTGTTAAGCTTCTATGTACAAGTACTTATGTACTTGTGTGTTCTAGGTAACCTTTGAAGGGTTGTCTTTCCATTCATCATTAGCTTTTACAAATGCTCGTTTACGCACCAGGTGAGTTCAATGCCCCACTTTTACTTCTCTTTTTGGGGGAGAAAGCATACTTGGTTTTAAAATGCTTTACTATTGTAACATGTGTTTGGTAAGACATACTAGGTTATACCATAGAAAGCCCTCACACTTTAGGGTCGTTAATTAAGGAACCTAGCTAGAAGTTTTGGGTAGTACTACTGGGTCTGACAAGCCCCACCCGTGTGACCGGAAGTCAACGGGTGCAATATTGTCCTAAACTACTAACAGCGTCACGACCTGGTATGTCGTGACGGGAGGTAAACAGACAAACATAGTCAGCTTCGATCTCGAAATCACTATTTCTCATTACTAATGAAATTAGACTAGCTATCTATTTCAATGCACTTGTTTATATTTTTTATATATATTGTTTACGATGATTACAAACCCTTGAACTCACCAACCATCGTGTTGACACTTTTAGTATGCTTTTCTCAGGTCATTTCTAGTAGCTGCCCATAGGAGCACACACGTGTCAAGCATGCTTTGTTCAAACATTGTTTACTTTTAAATTAGCATTTACTTACGTATTTTGGTTTGGGTGCGTGTTTTGCGCAGTTTACATTTAGTACATTGTGTTTGGGTTATTTACAAAACACTTTCGTAAATATTTTAAAGTTTCAAACTCTGAATTATTTTAAATGTTGCATATACTGTCGTTCTGAGTAACTAATGACTGAGATCCTGGTTTGTTCACTCGCCTTGCGGTAAAACCCCGCACGTGGATTTTGAGGGTGTGACAAAAGTCTCTATCCACTATGGATGAGCATATTAGAGTGATCAAGTAGAAGATTAAGAAGGGTGAGCTAGTAGACTTGCATTCTCCATCAAGTCAGGCAGCACCTGAAGCTTAGGTCAAGGTTGAACCCCAAGAGACAACACTACCTGGACCTAGTGTTGTATCTCAGCCAGCTTCATCTTCTGACCCATAGCAGGGTCCTGATTCTTCTTCTTCTAAACCTATGAAGGAAAAGGGCCCAGCTAAGAAGGACAAACAAGAAACATCTGGTACTCAAGACCAACCTCCTCAGTTAAAATAAAGAAAAAGGAAGATGATGGCCATCAGAAGGGACAAGAAGAAGAAGAAGTCCAAGGCATCCACCTCTACACCTCAGGATGGGTCAGAACATCTTGAGGGTGATCAAGAAGAGGCTGCTCATCCAACTCCAATCCAAGTAGAACATCTTGCTGCTGAGAGACCCATCTTGTCTTGGGCATTTGCTACTAACCCAAACAGATGGTATGTCACTAGAGATCAAGGGGGACAACATGTGTACTTTTGGCAAAACATACTTGACCTTCCTCTACATGATCTCTATGACATGAGAAGATACTTTAAGAGTCTGAGGAATCCTGACGAACTGATTATAAAGGGAATGGTCTTGATTCTGATGAGGACTGTCAACAGATGAAGATCAATCTTCAAAGCTTTACTTCAGTTTTGGTAGCATCAGCCTAGGGGGAGTTTGTAAGGATCACACTTAGAGGCTAATGCAACCAAAGAGCTCTCAGCATGCACATGTGAAGTAGAATGAAAGTTACTTCGCAAGATTTGACACAACTCAATGAAATTCACTAAGTATCAAATCTTCCGAAGCCAAAAGACCAATTCTTCCTAAGCCAAAGATGAAGTCTTCCGAAGCTTTAAGACAAAGTCTTTCAAAGCCAAGAGACTGATTTCTTTCACTTTCCGCTGCCATTTTTTATGACTTACCAACTTATACAAGTTGGCAAAAAGTCCATACTTTTGTTAAATGTAGATTATGGTCTTAGAGTCTATAACTTTCTACTTTGTACTTTTATCCTTTTTGTAATAAATAAGGATGTGAGCTATGGCATGTCATAGTCACTAGTCAAAAGGCAATCTGTCTTTTGACTGTACATTGATCTTGTTGTCTAGATTAGTGTTCCAGCTGGCTTTCAAAGTATGGCCGGCTGTAGGATGTAGTATAAAGTATCTCAGGTACCAGTCCTTAGAAAAAAAACTTTGTAACATTTTTAAAACACTTGAGAGCAATATACAGCATTCTTGAAAACCAATTGCTTGTGTTCTTTTTGTGTTATTTACTTGTGTTCATTGTTTCATTTAGTTGGTTCCCTATTTGATCTGTTAAGTGTTCTAAGTCTCTTCAACCTTGTGAAACTGTTGCATTGACCCCCTTCAACGGTCCTGTAGTATGAATGACACAACGATATACCCAACCCAACAAAGGCAACATTTTATATGAACCAATCATCAGTCTTATATTACGTAGAGTTTATCATAATCGACAAGTCAAGACGAATACCATCAAACATCATAACCACCTATGCGATGGTGTCTCCCCTTCCTTAATATTCATTCACAAATCGTAGTAGAAATACCCCAACATATACGTATACACATGTGTATAAGTATACATCAAACCATTAAATCATGTCTTTCAATTCAATTCAATTTCTACGGTAGGTTTTCTCCTATACCCTCTTATAATTTTCTTCATTTCCCACTCAATAGTCCGGTTTGGGGCAAATAGTTGATAAGATCTTTCTTCTTATTTCCCAATTTCACAAACCCTTTATCTTTCTACATCTCATGATACAAATCAAGATTTCCCAGTAGGTCAATCTTTCGTTGTATATTCTTATGGGTTGTGATCGTTAATGAACATATATACAGAGAAATAACAACAAAGTCTCAGATGGGCTTATCCTCATTATCATCGACACAATAAACCATCAAACATTTTCACCCCTTAAGAAAACCACCAAAATGACTAGCAATAAATATAAGGGTTTACCTTAACAGGGGAGCAAAACTAATCCCTGCTATTAATAGTAACCGATGATGCCAACTCCGCGCATGAACAGCCACCCGAAACCCATCGACCGTGCAAACAGAAGCATCATCGGTGACAACAACAAAAAAAACTTCAATAGGTGTCGATCTAAAAACCCTAAATGGGAATCGAGAAGAGTCAGCGACGAATGGGCAAGAATGACGATTGCACCACCACTGCCATCCCCCTTTACTCGTACAAGACCACCACATGCTCCACCCTAACCCAAAAAGGGTGGTGGAGTGGCGACTAAGCCTATCTCCGATGCCACCATCACAAGCAACACATGAATGGACCTAACCACCATCAACATCTAATGGAAGACGGGGGTGAGCCATAACTAGTGAGAACGGTAGAGGGCAAAGGATTGATGGTGCACCAACTGGTGAACAACCACCGCAAAGAAGGGACATCCATGCGCAGTTGAACAACAAAAAAGACACGTCACGCCATCGCTGGCGACAGTGTCGGAAAACCCCCACTTGAGGGAGAATGAGATCGAGAAAGCTAATTAAAGAAATGGAGGAAGAGTCAGTGGTGCAAATGACAATTGTATCATCGATATTGAAAGTGATAAGGAGAAAATAATTGTTCTGATTAATAGTAAGGTAAATATGTAAAAAAGTTTTATACCTAAAACCATATTTTTTTATAAAAGTGTATAAATAAGTGCATGTTTGGGATTGCTTATTTTCCTCTTACTTTTGACTTACTAACTTTTGAGAAGTTAATAAGTAGAAAAAAAAAGTGTTTGGTAATTTAAAAGTACTTTTCAAACTCATTTTTCATATAGGGTAAAAAGAAAGTTTTGAAGAATGGGTTATATATTAACTTTTGAAAACTCTTTTTAGTTCAATTTTCTTTTACACTCCTCTGTTATTTCATATTAACTCCTCTCATTTTTAAAAGTATGTCGTTTATGGTCCTTTTACAACCTTTTAGTTTATAAGCTAATTCAAATATTTTTTAAAAACTCCTTTTGAAAAATCATAAGTTAATAAATCTTTTTTTTTTCAACAAAAATAAGCAATCCCAAACATAGCCTAAGATGTAGTATCATATTAACTTATAACTTTTCAAAAGTAGTTTTTAAAAAAAATATATGGATTAACTTTATAAACTAGAACGTTATAAAATGACCAAGAAAGACATACTTTAAAAATAAGGGAAGTTAATAGTAGGTAGTAGAGAGCTATAATAAAAAAATTAGACTAAAAGTAGTTTTCAAAAGTTAATAAATAATCCACTTCTTGTTTTCTAAAACCTAATTTTTACAAAAAGTAGTTTGACTTTTGGGATTGTCAAAAATATTTTTAACATATTAAAAAGTTTTTTAAAAGTTAATAAATGAAAAGTAAGGATTAAATAAGCTAACCCAAACATGCCGTGTACCAAAAATCCTAACAGCTTGTGGATTTTCTAGTCATCAACCCATCCGAAAGTTGTTTCGACGCAAAAAGTGTTTGGTAATTTAAAAGTACTTTTCAAACTCATTTTTCATATAGGGTAAAAAGAAAGTTTTGAAGGATCGGGTTATATATTAACTTTTGAAAACTCTTTTTAGTTCAATTTTCTTTTACACTCCTCTGCTATTTCATATTAACTCCTCTCATTTTTAAAAGTATGTCGTTTATGATCCTTTTACAACCTTTTAGTTTATAAGCTAATTCAAATATTTTTTAAAAAACTCCTTTTGAAAAATCATAAGTTAATAAATCTTTGTTTTTTCAACAAAAATAAGCAATCCCAAACATAGCCTAAGATGTAGTATCATATTAACTTATAACTTTTCAAAAGTAGTTTTTTTAAAAAATATATGGATTAATTTTATAAACTAAAACGTTTTAAAATGACTAAGAAAAACATACTTTAAAAATAAGGGAAGTTAGTAGGTAGTAGAGAGCTATAATAAAAAAATTAGACTAAAAGTAGTTTTCAAAAGTTAATAAATAATCCACTTCTTGTTTTCTAAAACCTAATTTTTACAAAAAGTAGTTTGACTTTTGGGATTGTCAAAAATATTTTTAACATATTAAAAAGTTTTTTAAAAGTTAATAAATGAAAAGTTAGGATTAAATAAGCTAACCCAAACATGCCGTGTACCAAAAATCCTAACAGCTTGTGGATTTTCTAGTCATCAACCCATCCGAAAGCTGTTTCGACGCAAAAAGTGTTTGGTAATTTAAAAGTACTTTTCAAACTCATTTTTTATATAGGGTAAAAAGAAAGTTTTGAAGGAATGGGTTATATATTAACTTTTGAAAACTCTTTTTAGTTCAATTTTCTTTTACACTCCTCTGTTATTTCATATTAACTCCTCTCATTTTTAAAAGTATGTCGTTTATGATCCTTTTACAACCTTTTAGTTTATAAGCTAATTCAAATATTTTTTTAAAAACTCCTTTTGAAAAATCATAAGTTAATAAATCTTTTTTTTTAAACAAAAATAAGCAATTCCAAACATAGCCTAAGATGTAGTATCATATTAACTTATAACTTTTCAAAAGTAGTTTTTAAAAAAAATATATGGATTAACTTTATAAACTAGAACGTTATAAAATGACCAAGAAAGACATACTTTAAAAATAAAAGAAGTTAATAGTAGGTAGTAAAGAGTTATAATAAAAAAATTAGATTAAAAGTAGTTTTCAAAAGTTAATAAATAATCCACTTGTTATTTTCTAAAACCTAATTTTTACAAAAAATAATTTGACTTTTGGGATTGTCAAAAATATTTTTAACATTTTAAAATTTTTTAAAAATTAATAAATAAAGAGTTAGGATTAAATAAGCTAACCCAAACATAACTCGTACCAAAAATGCTAACAGCTTGTGATTTTCTAGTCATCAACCCATCCGACGAAAAAGAGAAGCTTAAACCCTACCGCTGTTTCGAAAGCTTCCTGCCAAATCTCCGGTAAGATTCGGTCTCTGTGTGTATGTGTGAATTCAGCCTTTAAAGCTGCTTTTAGATTGAAGTTCATCTGAGTACGCTTGCACTCAGTCATGTTCGGTTAGGGCTAATATTGTTTATCCACGATGCTCAATCGCTACATCATTTTCTGATTTACTAATATTTTCGATCAATTTGTTCAGGTAGATTTCAGTCGCTGTAATGTCAGTTGCAGATTCATCACCTCCATTGGAGATCCTAGGTAATTTACTTCGCAGCTACTGAAAACCCAATATATGAAGCTCTGTAGCCAGCTTATACTAGTATATATTATTCGCTTAATAAGCGCCTATGATCATGAATTTGATTAGCTGCTAATAGGCATCATGTTATCAAGTTCATAACAAAGCATTTTAGATAGAAACAACTTTTGTTTGCATATTTTATGACTCGCTTTCTCTATTTTTAAATCACTGTTGTGCTCCCAGTTAGAGAACCAGAGGGTTTTTCTATATGGAATGGGCCACCATTTAGCAATAATCAGCCAAGTATTAAGCTTGATAAAGTTCCCTGCACTAGTGCAAAATTTAGTGAAGATGGATCCAAACTGATGGTGATAAAGTCTGAGTCTTCGATTAGCATATATGATTGCAAGACCTTGAAAGAAATAAGGTGTTTTGAATTACCCAACATTCTTGCTGCTGCGTTGTCGCCATGTGGGACTTATCTTCAGACCTTCCAGAAAGCGTTATCACCACAAGAAAAGAACATCAACTTATGGAAGACGGAAACGGGGGAGTCAGTTTACACTTTGTCTCAGAAGAACATGACTAAGGCGACATGGTAAAAGGTTATGCTTTGGGTTTGAATTTTTAATTAGCAAGCAAGTTTAATTCTCTTGACCTTTCTTTCTCTAGGCCGTCAATCAGATTTAGCTCTGATGAAGCAGTTGCTTCTCGTATGGCAACAAATGAGCTTCAGTTCTTTGATGATGGTGATTTTTCCAAAGGCATTGTGCACAAGATCAGAATTCCTGGAATAGCTTCAGCTGAGCTTTCTAAGAGCCCAGGATCCCATGTGGCTGCATTTGTTCCAGAATCCAAGGTGTGTAATTAGCAGCTCTATGTTTAAAACGAGGGCTGCATTCTTGATGATTTCCCTCAAATACCTTGATTTGCAGGGGATGCCAGGTAGTGTTCAGATATATGCTTGTGCACCTGATTCCCAGAGTGAACCAATTGCTCGAAGAAGTTTCTTCAGGTGCTCATCGGTGCAGCAACACTGGAACCATGGTTCTACAGGACTACTGGTTGTGGTGCAGGCAGATGTCGATAAAACTAACCAGAGTTACTATGGAGAGACAAAGTTGTATTACTTAACATTGGATGGGAGTCATGATGGGCTTGTATCCTTACGTAAGTTTCTCTTTCTTACAAGCGGAATTTGACATCACATTTAGGCTATCATGATGCAAGCTAAGAACATTTTCAGATATTCTAGAGTTCTACTGAAAGCACCATATAAAAAGCTACAAGAAATATCAAGCAAATAATTTGTTTCTATTAGTGCTTGATAGGTGATTACAAATTTCTGCAGGTAAAGAAGGGCCTGTACATGATGTTCAGTGGTCGTACTCAGGAAAAGAATTTGCTGTTGTTTATGGATGTATCCGTCTCTCTTACTCTAATAAATATACATGTCTACTGACATTTAAGGGGGACTTGAATTTGAGTTTTGTTATCTTATTATAGTGATTTAAAATCACAATAATAAGTTTCTAATGTTTATTTAAACAAATTTCAGTTTTTATTATGTGATAAAGTAGGGGTCAAATAACTGGTTTCTTTCCAGCTGCAATGTGGTTAATTGTCAAATACTATACTAAAATTGCCTATTACTTTCATTTCTCATTGTACCTCTTTTACTTTCACTAAAATATGACTTTGATTGTCTTATATATTAATTTCATTAAAAGTTATTATTTACCAAGCACTCAAAACATCCAGTCATCTGATAATTACAACTTAAACAACAGAACTTGCAAACACTGTCTTCTGAACTTCTACAACCCATTATTTCAGTTGAATATAATATTTTGATTACAATTGATAACATAATCACTTTCAAAATGCGCATCCAAACCTCTGTTGTCAGTAGCGGCTATAGCGACCGCTATAGCGCGCTACATAGCTTATAATTATGTTCCTACTATTTGTGTTTTGCAACAAAATAACGACCTATAGCGATTTTTTATTTTTTATAAATTTAAACTCAACCTAAATAGAGTATTTTTAGCTATTTGGTGTTTGCTTAAATTTTCTACTACTTTATCGCTATACATGTTAGTTTATTGAATGTAAAACATTTCTTAAATTTTCTTCTATCTTATAGCTAAACACAAAATTGCGGGCGCTATTTACCGCTATTCGGTACGTAGCATATAGGTGTCTTTTCGCTATGTACCGCTATTCGCTATTGACCACTATGATCCAAACACCCCCTAAGATAATTATATCTAATATTGAGATCTGAAACTACTATTGATGGAGAGAACAGGTGTTTGGAAGTTGGCCGGTGATTTTCTTCATACAACTGCAAATTGGAACTTGGGATTGTATTTAAGCGTTTCACAGAGCTATATAATTAATTTTTAACTTATTTTGTTTTAGTTCTTAATCATTTCTACCCATTTTTGTTGACTTGACATGCCTCAGTTATGCCTGCAATGGCAACAATTTTTGACAAGAAGTGTAATCCTCTCCTAGAGCTTGGGACAGGTCCTTACAATACCATTCGTTGGAACCCAAAGGGAAGGTGTATCCTTTAAGATATTGTTTGTTGCTTAAATTCTGCATGGTAAAATGTTATTTCAAACCACTTCTTAAAAGAGGAATTGATTTCTCAGTACTGAGGGTGCAAATTGTATCAAGGGTGTTTTGGCCTTAACTGTTGTGTCTGCAGTTATATTAGTGGCAGGCTATGGCAATCTACCAGGTGATATGGTATGTTTATAAATGGTCAACAAAGCCTCTTTGGTGGTTTATTTGATCTGGATGAAAATGTTTATTTTTTCTCTCTTAATTTGTAGGGCAGTAAAAACAGAGTAGCTATAGGCGATAGCAAAGATGTAACACATTATTATATGATCCTTTTTGGTCATATAACCCACTAACTTATTACGCAATTTGCAGGCATTCTGGGATTATGTCCAGAAAAAGCAGCTTGGGACCACCAAGGCTGAATGGTCAGTGACGAGTGAATGGTCCCCTGATGGGCATTATTTCATGACCGCCACAACAGCTCCAAGGCTGCAGGTAGACAATGGGTATGTTCCTGTTGGCCTATATTCTCCAACTACAGAAAACTATATTTATGGTAAAAATATTCTTGCAAACTAGTAACATACATTGGTGCTTTTCAATTGGTAAAATAAATTGTTGTTTGAAGTAGATAAAGCAAATTTGTGGATGTAATATATTTCATCTCATATGATGTAATAGCTAATAGTTCATGTAGGTGGTAAAATGGGCGGGTTGAACGGGTTATGTGACGTGTCAAGAATGTGTCATTTTTAGTTTGGCCCAACTTGCAAACATCTTTCATCAATCTTTTTGAATTCTATTAATAAATTATTTGCTAAATATGATTACAAAAACTATGTTAGTACCAAAATAATCCAACCTTTAACTGAAGCAGTTTAGGAGCTGGCTATACATTTGATAGCTCAATGCATAGCTTAATGCAAATCAAGGTCCATTTGCTTACACCTTTGTAATTACAGGATCAAAATCTTCCATTACAATGGAAAGTCATTCTTCAAGAAGAAGTTTGATAAATTATATCAGGTAAGTTTTTATTTTCTTTTGGTAATCATTTCCCATCTACTGCTGCTATTCTAATCCTTGTCACAGGTCGATTGGAAAACAGATTCGCCTGATAAGTTTGGTGACATTGAAGAACTTGTAAAGTCTGTTGACTCGTTAAAAGTTGAAAGCAAACCACAAGGTTCTGTGTGCTTAGACTTTTTAAAAATTATATAGTAGGATCCATGTTTTTTCTTCATGTTTCTAGTTGTAGAACTGAAGTCATATGGTTGCCATTCAGGACAAGGATCAAAGTCTTCCCAGCCTAAACCTATCAATCCGCCTGTGCAGAAGAAACCAGCTGCATATCAACCACCTCATGCAAAGGCTAAAGCTGCCAAGGAAGCAGAGGTGTGACAAACACATTCATCTTATATTATGTGGCAGTTAATATTATAACTTATACAGTTCAATGATTTTGATTCATTTCCTTTTGAATGGATTGATTCAGGTCATGTTTAATATAATGCGTAAAATGAATAAAAGATGACTAAACAAAAATTCTCAGGATCAACCCAACCTGTACAAAATAGCCATTATCAGATCCCGCATGTTTTACTACCTGTAATAAGTTTCTTGCTGATTTTTTTTCTTTTGTGGTACTTCTCACCCGGTTTATGATGGATGCTGTCAAATTAGCTCTTTGGAGGAAGTCCTTCAGTGTAAGTACCCTTAGTCTCTTACATTTACATTCTATACCAATCATACAAACAGGCAGAATATAGATTCTTCTCCATATTTATAAAACTTGTAACCCCCTTGTTAAAGTTCTTGTATAAATTGCAGAGATATGAGCAAGAATGCATTAAAAAACAAGAAAAAGAGGGAAAAACAGAGGGAGAAGAAGGCTGCTGAAGTGGCTTCTGCTGCTAATGGTGCAGATTAAGAACATGAGGTATTTTTGTTACTTTAAGCAAAGGAAGGACCAAGTTTTGGGCTCTCCTCATGCATGTCAAGTTGTCAACATGTAGTCATGTACCAATAGTTTTATATGATAAACTTTTGTTCCTATTACAGCTGGTTCCTTGTAGTTAGTATTTTGCATGCAGATTTGCTAATAATCATGCCTACTTTCGGTTAAGTGATATCAGTTATGTGAGTGCTGGAACAGCCCGTCACCAAATGGGCAAGATGGAACGGCACTGGTTTTCTGCAGAAACAAAAAAAAATGTAATGAAAGAATCATGATATAATGAAATGAAATTTAAATATTAAAAAAATTTACCAACAAACGAAAAATAAAATACAATAACAGAATGGCTAACCTCTATAAAGCTTCAAATCACATAGAATTTATTTCTATTTTTATAAATATTTCAAGATGGTATTATGGTTAACTTACATAATAGGTTTTACCAGTGGCGTATATTGAGTCAAACCAAAAAAATGTAGAATAGTTTGTGTTAATTGAATATATGGTTAAGTTACATAATAGGTTTTACAATTGGCGACATGTACTATGTTATTGTTACTATGGCTTACAGGTAATGTTCACCTGGTTTCTATTTTGACAAGACGAGATTGTTAGAAAAAATCCGTTAAAAGATACAAGGCGTACCTGGTGTTTGACTTAGCTATCGTTTTGCGTAGGGTCTAGAGAGATAACGATTTGATGTATGCAATCTTACCCTATACTTTGTATAGGAGGCTTTTTCCACAAAGTTATGAAATCCAAATTAGAAAAAGAACAAAGAAAACTCAAGTTGGATCTTATACGACACAATCATCTTTCCTTTAACCATCTCTCAATTTCCTCTCCATCCCCTCCCTCCTCTCGGCCCACCATCTCCACCTTCACTGTCATAGCTAATAAACATATATATTGACCCCATCCAAATATGCAAAGGCAATATGAAAAAGAAAACCCAAAGACATGAAACTCGAACAAACCACAAAGGGGTCTAGTATAGTGCCAGTTACAAGGGTCGTTTAGGTCGGACTTGTAGGTTGTTTGTGATAGTGAAATGGTGAGAGAAGGGTGGGACAGAGAAGATGACAGTCTGACTATGACCAACTGATATCAAACAATGCAGCGGAATATAAAACTAATATTGAACATTACAATGATGAAGGATGCATAATTAAATTTAAGAATCCAAGTGGCATTACAATTAATTGTTTGAAATACTAATAATTGTCATAATACTATTAGTCTAAGCATAAGATAAGGTGATAGGTAGGCGTCTATTCTCCCTCATCCAACTAGAGTGCTCCTATTCATAAGTTACTTGTTCTTTATTCCTCCTCTGACAGTACACACCAAAAATATGTCAATATAAAGTTTTTGATTAGGGTTATGAGGTGATGGCCGAGAGTTACAAGGGTTTATATATCATTTTTGATATTTACACTTTAGTCCCTGAACTATTTATGAATTAAATCCTTTTAGGGTTTGCTAATAAAATTTTAATTTGGGGCTTTTATAAGGGTTTTATTAGTTTTTGATGTTCTTTCTTTTGCACAAAACCTCTTTGTGGGATTTTTCCGGGCGCGACAACTATGGTAGCCAGTCACGTAACCATGGTGGTTTGTGATGGCTGTAGTGGCGGTGGATGTCACTCCCTCTCATTTCACTTGCGGAGTTCTACGGAGAGGCGTGTGACAAACTAGAATATCATACATTAGTCATATGAAACGACACTGTATGAATTTAAAATAAAACGTTTGCTCCTGAATTAGAGTAGAATACTATTTTCAATCTAATCAATAAGGAAGCGTAAAAGTAAATTTAAAACCGTAAGTAGTAAATACGCAAAAAAATGGCGCCCAATTAAAGTATAAATGTAAATATAAATGTTTGACATGCATGAACCTCAGCTATGCAACCCTAGCCTTAAGAGTGACGGCGACTTGAGAAAACATGCTAAAGTATGTCAACACAAGGTTGGTGAGTTTATAGGTTTAAATAACAAATTATATGTTTGAAATGTTGCAAGGTAAAAGTAAATAAAGATATATCATAGGTAGCTAGTCTATAGGCTAAGTTACTTAGTGTTTTGAAACCAAGGCTGACTGTTTGTAAGTTGTTTACTTTTCCACCACGTCTTATCACTAAAAAGTGGTAATTTTTAGGTCAATTAAACACTCGTTAGACCTCCATTCAAGTTAGCGTGACTAACATGGGTGGGGTTTGTCAAATCCAGTAGTACTACTTAGAGTTTTGTGATAATGTTTTCACTACAGTAATAGATGATATAATAATAATATTAAAACCAGATAAAACAATTTACATGCTTTTTCCAAAAGCAAAGTAATTAAAAGTGATACCGTGAAGACTCAACTTAGAGTGTGTAGATTAAAGTCAAAGAAAATGCCAAGTAGTAAACGTTACCTAACAAATATAGGTTTGTGAGTGTGTCTACATAATGGTCTATATGAACTCTATTGTATCCAAATAACGTAAATTGTTAGTGTGTTTGTGAAAAGCTTAACATGTTAACAAGTTTAACTTTTTGACCAAAATTGACTTTTGTTGACCAAAGTTGACCAGCTTGACCCGATGACTCATTGGTAACTCAAATAGATGAAACATGTTTAATCATACTCAAATAGTTCAAATAAGGTTGCACATAAAGTTTCCATATCAAAATTTTATTTTTAAAAAGTTTCTATTTTTGAAAGGTATGACTTCGTTACACATATGTAATCCATTTTCAAAACTATGTGTCATATCATAAAAGGTATCCTAATTCATGTGTAATCCATCTAATACTCAAACATAGCATGTTAACATAAACTAAAACATAATCATGATCAAAGTTTCCTAATTTAAAACTGTAGAAACACAAATTGTACAATTTACGTCATGATCTCCCAACACATTCCTATGATCATTCTAACACCATTTTAAGCATGGCACATTGTCCTACACATACCAAATTCAACATACAAAACACTTTTTAGACAAAGTTTTCATAAATAGCAAGTATGATAACATGAGATGTTTTTCACGATTCAATGATTCACAATCCATTTTTAGGTTCTAAACATCACATATCATTCACCATTACCCATCAAACATGCATAAAACTCAATCTGGAAAGCAAACTACCTGAAAAAGTTACTATTAATAGTAAGTATTCGAAAAACAAGCCGAATTCACAAGTTCAAAACATCAAATTACATTAATTAGCATCAAGTAGCATCCTAGTGTTAATAACAACTCATTTTCATCAAATTCATCTAATTTTCACAAAACCTAAATGAAAGTTTCCTTTACCGGCAAGTTTTGGTTTTTGACCTAGATGCAACAATTTCATAAAACTAAACTATACAATCATCTTATAATTGCATACTAAAGCATAATCAACCGTTAATTTCATTCACTTTCAAGTTGTGATGCAAGTTTGGATAATCTAGGGTTCGTGTTGATCATAAAAATTAAAGAATACAATTAAACCATAAAACTTACTTGTTGATGCAAGGAATCAAGTGCTAAACATGTTTTGATGTAAGGAACTTCAATTCCACAACCAATTTGCCAAACAAAGTTAAAAAATGTGAGTTTGTGTGTGTTTGAAAACGCAAAGGGTGAGGGAAATGATGTTGGGGCCGCACCCGATTAGGGTATAGGTGTAGGGGTTTGGGGAGTTACATTTTCTTTTCTTTCTTTTTTTTACACAATTAGTCCTCATCGTTTTATAAAACCGTTCAAACGTTACGTGATTGGGATCACTAATTTGCTAGAATATTTATATAACTTCAAATAAAAATTAAAAGGTATGAAATAATATTCATTTTATCATTTGTATGCGTTCTTATAATAATTAGACTATAAAAGTCGTAAATGCGCGATAATGCGTGAATGTCCCAAAATTTTTAATTTTCAAAACTAAGCTACACATTTAATCACATAACATATTGTTGGGTTTTTACAAGTTTATCAGAGTCATTTTATCCTTATAAAATGAAAAATGCAGCGGAAATGGAAAGAAAAACTTGTTACAGTTAATATATAAACCAATTTATATATCTGTTAAAAGAAAAACCCATAATGGATCGTTATATGAAAAATCATGCTTACAAACAACCATAAGGTGTTAAGAATTCTACCTCTCGAATGGGACAGAGAAAGAAGATCTTTGAACAACAGCTTTCAAAGCAGGAAATCTCAAGCTTGTCTACCCCAAGCTTCCAACAAAACACCAGGTTGCTAGGATTTTCTTTTCTTGAATCGGGTTCAGTTCTTGGTTTTCTCGACCGATCGAGAAAAAAGCTACAGGAACACCGATTGCACCTTTGTGTGTGTTGTAAGTTATCAGAGAGAGTGGTTGAATGCAATCATATATTGCACGTCCTGTGAAATTGAATTTCAGAGTAAGAGAAAAGTGGGTGGGACCCATCCCTTTAACCCATCCGCATTTCTCTAATATTCATCCGCATTAGTAAATGCGGATGAACAAACTCTATCCGCATTTGTAAATGCGAAAGAAGAAACTTCATCCGTATTTCCCAAATGTACATCCGCATTTGTAAATGCGGATAAGTAACTCCATCAGCATTTCCAAAATGCACATCTGTATTTGTAAATGCGGATGATCAGTTTCATCCGCATTTCCTTAAATGCTCATCCGCATTAGTAAATACGGATGAAGTAATTCCTTCAGTATTTCCCCAAATGCACATCCGCATTAGTAAATGCGGATGAGGAACATTCATCCGCATCTCCTCAGTAACACATCCGCATTAGTAAATGCGGATGAACAAAAGGAAATGCGGACAAAACACTTGTATTGTTTGTTCAACCATTTGAATAACAATACAAAGTATTCTCTCTTTAGAATAAATTATCCATATAATTTATTCATAACATTAGTGCTAATATTTAGAAATCCAATTTCTAAATACTTCAAGTGTTAATATTTACTTACATGATCATATCATAAAATAAATATTGTAGGTGTTTGTCTAGCTTGTTATTGGGTATAACCCGACTTGGATCATAACGTACTAGCCACATCAATTCAATATGTGTCTTGGGCAGACCTTTCCCAACAATCTCCCACTTACACAAGATACATAGAGAATTGATGCAAGCAGTAAACACCGCCTAACAACGGTTTACTACCCCTAATACGCATGACGAAGTGCCATTCAATAACATCATCTTCCTCAAGTCCCTTACTTGAAATGATTTAGGTGAATCTATCATTTATCCTTTCATTACAGATGTCATGTTAAATCCAGAGATACAGAATGATCATTCTCTGTTTATTTATCTTGATCAGACCTTAGACATCATACTCTCAATGAATAAGAGGAACAAATCCCATCTTGACTACATACGTTTCTCACAATCACCTTGTATCACACCTGAAACTAGCCTTATGTACTGTCCATTATTTCAGAACAGCGAAGAACTAGATCAAAGTATAATATTTGGTGAATATCGAAGCCCAATATGTATCTCAGGTCGGAGGATACAACGATATTCGAATTTACTCAAATTTACTTATGATCAATTACATAATTCCATGCAGTAAAATTTGAGAGCGTGTCTGTCCAATATTTGTATCCCACAAATATTTATGAACCTTGGTAGCAACCTCTTGCTCTATATTCATACCATATGAATATCCACCAATCCAAGTTCATAATAGTCTTACTTCATATTTGTTCCCACAAATATGACCGACTATGGACATTTAGAATAATAAACATATTTATGGATTTAAACATGCTAAAATGGAACATAACTCATAGTATCATAATCATATATATATATATATATATATATATATATATATATATATATATATATATATATGAGTCAAAATAATAATTTTCCGATATTTAAATACAAAATAGATCAAATCCAATCTCTAGAATATCGAAGTCCTAAGGCACAAGTATGACTCTCATGCTTTGGCCTTTCAAGGAGCTTAGTGAGTGGATCCGCAATATTTTGATCAGTGTAAAAACTTTGCGAATACATATCTTTCCCTTTTCAACTTCATCCCTTATGTAGTTGAATCTCCACTCAATGTGCCTTGTCTTTTGATGTGCACGGGGCTCCTTGATTTGAGCAATCGCACCCTCGTTGTCACAAAAGATCTCTAGGGGATCTTGAATGGTAGAGACAACCCTTAGATCGGCAATGAATTTCTTTAACCATGCAGCTTTCTGTGCTGCCAATGAAGCGGTGATGTATTCTGATTCTATAGTGGACAATGCTACTAGTTCCTGCTTTGAACTCTTCCAGGACACTGCTCCTCCATTCATAATGAAGACATACCCCGATTATGATCGAGAATCATCTCGATCAGTTTGGAAACTCGCATCCGTGTAACCCTTTACAACGAGTTCCTCTTCACCAGATCCATATATTAGAAACATATCCTTAGTCCTCCTAAGGTATTTTAATATACTCTTAACAGCCATCCAATGACTATTTCCTGGGTTCTGCTGATATATGCTTGTCATGCTCAAAGCGCATGACACGTCCGGTCTAGTGCATATCATCGCATACATGATGGATCCTATAGCAGATGCATATGGGATTTCCTTCATCCTTTCTTGCTCATCCTTTGAGCTTGGACATTGAGATGCACTCAATATTGTCCCTCTTTGAATAGGTACCAAACCTTTCTTAGAGTTCTCTATCTTGAACCTTTTCAAGATTTTATCAATGTAAGCACTTTGGTTTAAACCTATCAACCGCCTTGATCTATCCCTATAGATCTTTATTCCTAAAATATAAACGGCTTCACCAAGATCTTTGATGAAAAAACAACTTCCAAGCCAGGGTTTAACACCTTCCATGGTTGGAATGTCATTTCCAAACAGTAATATATCATCAACATACAATACTAAGAATGTGATGATACTCCCACTAGCTTTCTTATACACACAAGCTTCATCAGCATTCTTGATGAATCCAAACCTTTTGATCTCTTCATCAAAACGTTGATTCCAACTTCTTGATGCTTGTTTCAATCCATAGATTGATTTTTTTAACTTGCATACTTTATTAGGATATTGTGGATCGACAAAACCTTCGGGCTGAACCATATAGACATTCTCTTCGAGATGTCCATTAAGGAAAGCAGTTTTGATATCCATTTGCCAAATCTCATAGTCATAATATGCAGCTATGGCAAATAATATCCTAATTGACTTTAGCATTGCCACAGGCGAGAAGGTTTCATCATAGTTTGAGTGAAACCTTTTGCTACAAGTCTTGCTTTATAAGTATCCAAGTTTCCATGCATATCAGTTTTCTTCTTAAAAACCCACTTACATCCAACCGGTTTGGAGTTAAGCGGTGGCACAACCAATTCCCACACTTGGTTGTCATACATGGATTGCACCTCTAGGTTCATGGCTTCAAGCCACTTGTGACAATCCGAATTGGACATTACATCATGGTACGTAGTTGGTTCATCCGAGTCAACTACATAGCATCCATTCATAAAAAATCCATATCTTTCGGGTGGATAGCTAGTTCTACCAGATCTGCGAACGTTTTGTGTGTATTGATCAACCACTTGATCATTATCAACAACCTCTTGTTGATTGCTAGTATCAACCAACTATGTATCGGCTTGTGGTTCTCGATCCTCATCAAGTTCCATTGTTCTATCGGTAGTTCCTTCCATAAGGAATTTAGTTTCTAAGAACTCAACTTTCGAGCAATAAATACTTTTTGCTCTGTTGGATTGTAGAAAGTAATATCCCATCGAGTCTTTGGGATATCCTACAAAGATACACTTAGTGGATCGACTTTCTAACTTGTTTGGGGTGTTTTGCTTAACATAAGCCTCACAACCCCATACCTTTAAATATGATAACGATGGAACCCTTCCATGCCATATTTCAAAAGGTGTCTTATCCACTTTCTTGGTTGGGGCCATATTCAGAATACGGGCCACGGAGAGCAATGTGAAATCCCAAAATGACAGAGGTAGTATGCTTCTAGCCATTATAGATTGAACCATGTCCAATAGGGTTCGGTTTCTCCTTTCAGACACACCATTATGCTGTGGTGTTTCGGGTGGAGCAAGCTGTGAGACAATCCCACAACTTCTAAGATGATCTTGAAAAGCATCACTAAGGTATTCACCTCCTCTATCCGAACGAAAAACTTTGATGGTTTTGTTGAGTTGATTTTCTACTTCATTCTTGAAGATTTTGAACGTTTCAAAAGCTTCATCTTTGTGTCTCAACAAGTAGACATAACCATAACGACTATAATAGTCGATGAAGGTAATGAAGTATCTTTCACCATTACTTGTCATTATTTTAAAAGGACCACATACATCCGAATGTATGATTCCTAATAAGTCTTTTGCCCTTTGGTTAGTACCACTAAAGGGTTTCTTGGTCATCTTTCCTTGTAAACAAGATTCACACTTATCAAATGAACCCTCTTCATTTGCTTCCAAAAGACCATTCTTTTGAAGTGTTTGAATACGATTCTTGTTTATGTGACCAAGACGACAATGCCAAAGATATAATTCACTTAAACCCATTTTAAGTTTCTTGGTGCTCGACTGGTATAACGAGTTATTAAAGGATGAGTCATCATGAACCATATTGTTTACAAAAGGCATAACCTTAAAATAAAATATATCATCTATAAATACACAAATACCATCGTTTACAAACTTTAATACATAACCATATTGTTTTAGAAGGGAAAAAGAAATTATGTTCCTAGTTAAACTAGGAGCATACAAAAGATTCTTCAAAATGACTACTAAACCACTTGGAAGCTTCAAGATATAGTCTCCTTGAGCTTCGACATCAACCTTTGCTCCGTTGCCCATATAGAGACTAGTATCCCCCTTCTTAAAATGCTTATTTCTTTTGAACCCCTTCAACAAATTGCAAATATGAGTTCCATATCTGGTATCTAATACCCATGTATTTGAAGAAATAATATTAAGTTCAATATGGATCATGAAAGTTGTACCTGAGGTCTGCCCAGCATCCCTCTTGTTTCTCAACTCCTTGAGATAGATTGGACAATTCCTCTTCCAATGTCCTATCTCACCTCACTCAAAGCATGGATCGTTCTCCGCAACCTTTGGCTTTTTAAGCCTCGGTTTTGGTGGTCCCGCTTTAGTCTTTCCCTTACCCTTTCCTTTGATGTACCCCTTGACTTTGGCAACATTTGCCTTGGGTTCGGAGTGATGCCTCTTCTTGTTACCACCCTCATTGATCGTGAGAACTGATAAAACCCTTTTACCCATCCCTGCCTCAGCTGTTTTGAGCATTGCATGAAGTTCTAATTCTCTTGTCCCATCCATTCATGTTATAATTCATGATAAAAGTCTCAAACTTCTTGGTTAGACCATTGAGGATCAAATCCGTGGCCAACTCTTTTGAGACGGGACAATTTAGCCTTTCGAGGCGATCAATGTGGCTTTTCATCTTCATCACATAAGATGATACAGATTGGGTTTCTTACATTCGACGTGCATGAAGCGCTCGAACCGTTTCGAAGCGCTCTACCCTCGCTTGTTGAAGGAACATTTCCTTCAGCTGGGTAATCTGTCGTATGCCCCATGATGTTCAAAATCCTTTTGAAGCTCGAGAATCATGGTTCCCAACATGAGGCAAGAAACTTGCACATGATCCTCAGTGTGCTTAACCCAATCCTCGTAGGCATCAACATCATCAATGTTGGGTTCATCGAGAATAGGCTCGTCTAACACGTATGATTTCTTCTCTTGCTTGAGAACAATTCTCAAGTTTCAAAACCAATCCATGAAATTATTGTGGTTTAGATGATCCTTTTCAAGAATAGTTCTCAGTGATAGGTTATGGATGGTCGGGGAGGTAGCGTTGTTATTATTTGCGGCCATTACCACAATATAAACAAGGTTCAATTTCAGTATTCATAAAATAACATCTATTAATACCCTTTCATGTCTCACAGACAATTAATAATTAAAAATCTAGAATCCAACGTTACATTCAAATAATGGTTAGGTGACCTTTATCCCATTATTTAAATTAACAAGGTAGTCAACTTTTGACAACTGAAACGCTTCGCAACTTCTAGTTTATGGGATCGGTTAAACATCTTTATGTGTAGTTGGCATGTTTAATCCCATCAACACCATTGTACGCCATGCTTCGGTGACCCTATTTATATGGTTTCCAATTCAAGTCGTCCTACTTACACACACATGTGAATTTACACATACAGGTGGTTAGGTGACCTTTATCCCACAAATATGTTAAACCCACCTCAAACACACAAGTTCCCTAAATGTGGTTAGGTGACCTTTATCCCACAAATAGTTCCCAAGTGATTCGAGTGTTGTATAAAAGGATGGTGTTAAACTTGTTTAAAAGGGATTTTGTATCCATTAATTCTAGTTATGAAAGCATTTTGTACCTTATATTTTCATGCATTCAAATGCGTGGCACAGAGTGAAACCAATTTCCAAGGTTCTTTTAATAAACCCAATTTTATTGCGAAAACTAACCTTTAATAAAACCATTTTATTACCCATTTTAATGTCTACAAAAGAAGCGTTTCTAGCTTGTTGTTGATTTGAAATTATGTAAAAGTGCATATCCAAATATCATATGAATAATAAATTAAATCAACCATACAAGCAACACATACAACAACAAGTTCATAACCATAGCCAACTAATTTAACATCACTCGTTGACCGAAACAAGTGAGTTATTAGGTTCTTCCTAAGGGTAACACTTGTGTCGGTGAACTCCCACTTGATCCCGCATCCAAATGCTTCAAGTGTTCACTTTGTGTTGTGATTCTTCCATTTGATTTGAGCTTCCAAATGGACTTAAATTATGCACCAAACCCCTTTGGGCCTTTAAAATATGTTTTTGGTTACTGGGCTTAAATCCCATTAAGAGATATGAAGCCCTTTGGGCACAAAATTGACCCAAACCAAAAAACATTCTTGTTGTATTTTCTTTTACAAAATTATATATCCCATATACATTTTCTAGTAAAAGTGAAATGCAACTAATCTATTTATTTTACATACCAAATGAAAATAAATAAATTACATAGCTAATAGGAAGAACAAATAAATTTAATTATTACAACCCTTTGAATAATCAAATACAAATCATAACACAACCAAACACAAGGTCTCGGCTAGGTTATGAACATCAAGATACATATCCAAATATGTAAGCAAAACCCTAGAGTATTCCCCTTGAATCACAGACTTTCAGTTAATGTATAAACAAACTGAAAATCACGATTCTTGTCCAAACAACTTAAATCATCCAAATGATTAAATTTTTTAAGATTACAATATGCATGTAAAGTAGAATCTTGAAAAACATGGGAAACATAGACCAGAATTTCTGATTGTTGGTGAATAACAACAAGAAACCGAGAATTCAGTCCAGATGAAGCATGTATCCATATAACCGGCTCTGATACCATTGTTGGGTTTTCACAAGTTTATCAGAGTCATTTTATCCTTATAAAATGAAAAATGCAATGGAAATGGAAAGAAAAACTTGTTACAGTTAATATATAAACCAATTTATATATCTGTTAAAAGAAAAACCCGTAATGGATCGTTATATAAAAAATCATGCTTACAAACAACCATAGGGTGTTAAGAATTTTACCTCTCGAATATGACAGAGGAAGAAGATCTTTGAACAGCAGCTTCCAAAGCAGGAAACCTCAAGCTTGTCTACCCCAAGCTTCTAACAAAACACCAGGTTGCTAGGATTTTCTTTTCTTGAATCAGGTTCAGTTCTTGGTTTTCTCGACCGATCGAGAGAAAAGCTATAGGAACACCGATTGCACCTTTGTGTGTGTTGTAAGTTATCAGAGAGAGTGGTTGAATGCAATCATATATTGCACGTCCTGTGAAACTGAATTTCAGAGTGAGAGAAAAGTGGGTGGGACCCATCCCTTTAACCCATCCGCATTTCTCTAATATTCATCCGCATTAGTAAATGTGGATGAACAAACTCTATCCGCATTTGTAAATGCGGAAGAAGAAACTTCATCCGCATTTCTCAAATGTACATCCGCATTAGTAAATGCGGATAAGTAACTCCATCAGCATTTCCAAAATGCACATCCGCATTTGTAAATGCGGATGAGGAACATTCATCCGCATTTCCTCAGTAACACATCCGCATTAGTAAATGCGGATGAACAAAATGAATTGCGGACAAAACACTTTTATTGTTTGTTCAACCATTTGAATAACAATACAAAGTATTCTCTCTTTAAAATAAATTATCTATATAATTTATTAATAACATTAGTGCAAATATTTAGAAACCCAATTTCTAAATACTTCAAGTGTCAATATTTACTTACATGATCATATCATAAAATAACTATTATAGGTGTTTGTCTAGCTTGTTATTGGGTATGACCCGACTTGGATCATAACGCACTAGCCACATCAATTCAATATATGTCTTGGGTAGACCGTTCCCAACACATGTAACTTCACATAAGTTATAATTGTTCGAAAGCCATTTTGATAAATCAACAACGTTCGGGGATAGACTTGTGTGTGATCCGGAAATCGCCAAATTATCGGTACGTTTCATACAATAACTGACACATTCAATTAAACATCATTAAATGCATGCATGTATGATCAGAAAATAGTATTCGTGCTAGTCAGAAAATGATCTGAAATATCAGGTGTCACATACGAGGTCGGCTTCGCCTTCCGTCTTTGATTGAGGTAAAGTTGGTGGACGTGATGCTTCTGTCGTTTACCCTTCCTTCTAATGTTTACGGTTGAGGTAGATTTGCGTTGCGATTAGGGTGGAGACAACATTGGCTTCGCCTCCCATTACGGTTAACGTAGAGTTGGCTGGAGTGATGGTGCCAACTGCAATGTAGAGAACGGTCACTACCCGTCGTCACCGACATTATGCAAGGTGGCCACGTTGGGTTTGTGACGGCCTCTCTGCGTGATGGTAAGGTTTTTTGAGTTGTTTCCTCATTTTGGTTTTTACTGATTCGTCTCTGATGTTGCCTATTCTCTGGTTTCGTATTATGATTGAATTTTTGATTTCTCCATGTTCGTATTGATGCTACGTTGATGATGACATGCTTTGGTTTGCCCGATACATCACAGAGCTGCTCATACTTGTTCTATCTGATTCGCGATGATTGAATCCATTTACGTAAACCTTGGCCCGGCTCCACTTGATAGGTGATAAGGATGGCAAGAAAGGATTGGTTTGTTGACATGGCATGGTAAACCAAAATATTTACAAGTACAACGAACTGTCATTGACATATTAATAGGCGGTTATCTGAGCCTCGATTTATCCCATCTGTCACAAAAAATTGTTATGATAGTAAGAACACGATAACTAAATGATATGTGTTTATCTAAGCTTCGATTTATCTCGTAATTCCCAAGCACAGGTAAAAAAAACACTAGCTTCATAAAAAAAAGATCTTTCCTAAGCATATATTGAAATAATTATTATAAAATACACATTGTTGAATTACTATTGCTGAGAAAACAACTTTAACATAGATAGTATTTATAGACTTTTTATAGCAACAATGAAGGGAATAAAGTTTTTTCAGAAAGCCAAAAAGACAAGTAAAGACATACAACCAACCCTGTTCATGATCGAAACTGTTGTTTCCAACCAGACAACTTTTGGTTCTTGTCGATACAAGAATAGCCAATGTTCTCACAAAATATAAACCCTCTAATTTGTCAAATTATGATAGTTAAGAAGCTGGTTTTAATTAATATTCTATTTGAGTTTTTGATTGTTTCAAATTTCAGTACACACAATAAACCGTGCAATATACAATTCTAGAGAGAGAAATCCAACATGCTCCCCTGTTTGACCCCTCTCCTCCAACCCCAATTCATTCCTTAGTTTTCACCTCCTCCAAATCAACCCTCATTTCTTGAAGAATTGAAATGGGGTTTTTGAGAGGATTCAGGACGGTGTTCTTCTTGATCACCATGATCATATCCTATCTGGTGTTCTCTGCCCCGGTGCTGATAGCCATCGCCGATGCTATTGTTCCAACAGCTTTGTTATCTGCTTCACTTTCATCGCCCTCAGGCGATCGGAGCTTCTCGTTCCTACACACGCTGTCGTCTCAGTTGAGAGATTACGACTTCCGATACTCGCTCATCGACATCCCTCTCATCTCCATGATCAGATCGGGCATCATCCTATGTATGTTAAGTTGTTATTTAACCACTGAATTAGCGTTACTTGGATCGAGATATTGAAGGGAATTGTGCAGGTGTGTATGGGTCGTGTGATGGACCCTGGCTGTCCACGGGGCCCTACTTGGGAATAACGACGGTTTGTTCGGTGGTGTCGCTGTTGTACGTGTCACTAAAGGCGTCCTATGTGTTCGGTGGTGTCGCCGGAGCGACCGAGTGGGCGTTGTTTGTCTGGTCTCCGGCGTTGGCGATCGGTCATGTTGTGGTGGCGTATCGGACTAGTTGCAGAGAACGACGAAAGCTTCTGGTTTACAAAATTGATATCGAAGCTGTAAGTGGAATTATTTCTTTGTTAAACGCATGCTTGTACAGCCACTGGCGCATAATGTACAAGCTGTAATGCATTTTAAAATTTTTAATATGCCGTCTTTAGCAAGGTTTTTTAGATGAACAGCAGAAATGTGATAGCTTTAACAGCATTCGCATTAGGCATCTCGTTTAACGGGAGTTTGTGTCTTATATTATCCGAATGGTTTTGATTGACTTTGAGTGAATGAGAGAGAAAATTTATGGGGATTGTATCGTGATTTCTCATATTTGAATAAACACGATAAACCTCCATAGACTTTTTAACATTTTAAAAATGATTATAAGTGAAGTAGAAAGAAAATGTAATGATAAAAATATCTTATTTAATTGAAATAGAAGTGAAAAAGTAATGTTTTTAATGTAAATATGAACATAGGGACGGGTAAGCTAGTGTGAATGCTCTAACGAAGTTAAATTTGAAATTGATTTATTTTTACTACTTTAGTACCTTTTTTTTTTATTTGAATCAACTGTGGCGGGGCTTTGGCTTGAACGTTTTTCTTGTTTTAGTCGTAACAGAAATTTATATTTTTAATTTAGTTTGTATGGGTCTGACTAATCCTGTTTTGATAAAAGCATTAGGATTCTAACTAAGGTTTTTAGAACTTTATGAACGACAAAACAAACTACTTGGGTTGGGTGGGTGTACTGGAGCAACAAATTCTAATGGTTTGACGGGCGTACGGTTTAAATCAATTCGTTTTTTTATAAAATTATTAGTTATTAAAGTTTTAAAAATGATAAATATGATTGATGAATATTATTATGTCTACACTAGAATATGTTTTTAAAAATAAAAAATAACTTAATTTTGTTTAGACTGGCAGATTGTAAAATTCAAACCGTTAGCCCCATAGTTCAACCATCAAAATCAAACCATAAACCGAATTATATAAATCCAAAATTTCTAACTTTTACTTTTTTCTTGTAACCTAACTTATTGCTAGTAATATTCTTTATAAAAAATCATATAAATCTAGAAACGGTCTATCTTGCTTGCATTTGAAAAGTTTTACACAGTGTCATTATTTGATACTTTTAAATTCGCATGTTTTATAATAAATTTAGTAACCATGTGTTTATATTCTTATTAGAGTAAATTACCATTTGTCTTCCTGATATTTGCCTATTTAACCACTTGCATCCCTGCAGTTTATAAATTGTCATCCGCCCCTGACGTTTCATATTTATTTTCATTTGAATCCAACACACTAACGTCGTTATATTTTTCCGTTAATTATTATGAAATAACAAAAATACTCTTATTAATTAAATAAAATACTCACATCCCACTCCATCCTTCTATCTTCTCTCTTTATCTCCTCTCTCTTCTTCCTTTAAATCATAAGATCCCCATCTCTCCTCTTCCTTTTTTTATTATTCCATCTGTTCCATAATCCACCGATGGTTGTAATTTCAATTGCAACCACATCTGTTGCTTCAATTGAACAACCGATTTGTGGAAAACACAACCCCCAAAGCTTCAATCTCGCTGGTAATCAAACTTTTTCACAAATGTCACAATCAGGGGTCGATACACTCTTCGATCGTCTCCGCAAATCACTCACCCACGACGGCAATAACACCGATATACCCGACTTTCGAGAACTCGAGTTGGGTCTGGGTTCGGGTTCGCCCATTTCGTCGTTGAGGGTCGAACCAACGGTTAGCAGCAACTCTACTTCCCCGGCATGGGCCTCTCTGGCGAGCTCCTGGACAACACCCTCAGCAACCTGACCCAACTCACCAGCCTCCGGTTCAACGCACTCTCCAGTCGACTCCTTCGGTTAACCGCCCGGTTCTAGGTCGGATTGATTAGGATCCAGCTCAGCGTCATGTGGGTTTCAAGATCCGATAGCAGAGTCCGATAATCACCGGAAGCGGAGGAGGGGAGTTTCGTCGGCGACAAGACGAGTTCTTTGGGTTGAAGAAGGTGGTGGTGACGTTTGGAACCAGTCGGTGAGAGTGGTGTTGGTGGATTTGACTTTGGAGAAGATAAGTTGTTGGTGGTATTTGAGGTCGACGGAGGAGATGATGTGGGAGGTGGGATGGGGTGGTGAGGTGGTGGTGGTGAGGCGGTGGGTGAGGGCGGAGGAGGCATCGGAGAAAAGGTCCGGTGGGCGGAGGAGAAGGCGGAGATGGCGGTGGTGTTTAGTGGGTCGACGGTGGAGGGGTAGGTGGTGGTGGAGATGGTTGACCAAAGGATCTGATCGGAGCAGAGGGTTTGTAGGTGGGTTGGAAATAGATGAAATTATGAAAATAATAAAAAAATAAGATTAAAAAAAATGACAAAAATACCCTTACAAAAAACAAATAATGTGGGGCCTGTTAACAGACTTGACTAACACCGTTCATCATTTTAATTCAAATGGTTACATAATAAAAATATTAGTGATGCAAACGATTAAAACTATAAACGTCAGGTATGCAAATCGAGTCTTTAAAACTACAGGGATGTAAACGGGTAAAATGGACAAATATCAGATATGCAAATGGTAATAGAACATCATGATCCCAGTGTCCAACTTTGACTTTATTTATTTAAAACAAAAGATAGTACCATGCATAAATAATTTAGTTAATAAGTTTATTAAAGTTTAATGTATAAAGCTAAAAAGTCATAAAAAATTTTCTTATGTGAAATAATTTCACATACCAAATCTACATTCACGAATTTACAAAGTTTTATAACATATATGAACAGCCTATCTCCGAATAATAATCTAGATGTGATAAATAGATTATTACAAAGTTAACATACCAAAAAACGTAGGTACACCACTAACATATCACGTATCAATAAATAAATAATTAAGTCAAAGGCTGATTAGTTTTTTTTATAGTTTTTTGCATCCAAAATGTTTATGTTAATACACAAACATAAAGTAAATACGCAATATCATTTCACGCATGTCATGGATATGAAGTTAATATCTTATTGACACTTATAAATATACAAAAATATAATTATTGTGTCTTGGTGATCAAAATATATTTGGTTTAATAATATTGATGGAATTTGCAGGTATCCATATTCAAAAACGGGTTTGACAAGTACTCCAAGATTCTTGACGATGCAAGGGTCAAAGTGAAAGGAGATTTAAAACAGTTACATTTGTAAAACCATTTAACTTTTCATTATTTCATCTCTTTTCTATGCCCACACCGGTTTTCCACATCCAAGTTGCAGGTACCCCATCTTTGATCTTTCCCTTGTCACGTTACGCATCATCAGCTTGTACAGTACAACCAAATAATGCATCAGGTACCCCTTTTTTGAACGAGTCAACCACCCATTCGGAGAAACAAAAACCTACCCTACCACGTGCATTAGCGGCTTGTACCCTACAACTTACCTACCAAAAAAGATTCCATTTTCAAACCATAATAATACTATGAAAATGAAACTACTCAACACCCATCTGGCTGTTGTGATATGATATTGAGTCCTCATGCGTTAGGAATATGCACCGTACAACTCAACACTGCATGGAAAGGTTGTTAGGGAGAAACCCCACATGCATTATGGAGTTGTACCTTACAAGCATTGATGCAAGAAAGAGTTGTAAATGTCTGATAAAAAAATCTACAAAGAATCTTTCTTTCCTCATCCCTACTGCATTCCCCGTCTTTTTATTAAACCAATTTCAGTCACGACCATGTGCCACAATTTGACTCGAGTTCAACGTGTAGAGTCGTTTAATTAGGGATGTGCTAAGATGTATCCCTTTTATTCGTGACATCTTCTAAGCTTGTAAACTCATCATTTAACCATTTTCGAATGAAAAAACAAAAAGGATACGTTTGATTTATTAATTTTTGGTATGTTAAAAATATAAGAGGATATGTTCAGCCAACACTGTTTAATCACTAAGAATCATCGAAATAGTCAATTTACATGACATGTTAATATCTGTAGAAATATTCCACATATCTCCTCTATCTTGTGTGTGCTCACTCCATAATTAAGAGAATTCACAGGTAGGGTTGCAAACAAACTGAACGTTCAGCAAACAGTTTATGAATCGTTCGGTGAGAAGTCGTTTATGTTCGTTCGTTTAGTAAATGAACGAACACGAACAAGAAAATTCCATTCGTTTAATTAAACGAACGAACATGAACACAAGACGCGTTCTTTCCCTTATGTTATCGAACGTTCGATAATATGCTCGTTAATGTCTGTTCATGAACATTCGATAATGTGTTCGATTATGTTCGTTAATGTGTTTGTTTATATTCTTAATTTTTGTGTCAGATATTTTTATAACAATCATATCAAGTATTTTTTGATATTTATGTTATGTATTTATTTTTTTTGATGGATTTTATGTAATGTTTGTAATGAAAATATAAATTTTGTTCTAAAATAAATCATGATCATTTGTATTCGTTTTTGTTTATGAGATTCTTTGTGTTCGTCATGCTCATGAACAGTTGTTTGTGTTCGTTTGCTTTTGTTCGGTAAGTGTTCGTGAACAGTTCATGAACATGTCATTTTCTTAATGAACGAACACGAATAAAAAATCTCGTTCGGTAAGTTTTCGTGAACAGTTCATGAACAAGCTTATTTCTTAACGAACAAACACGAACAATGCCTTGTTCGTATTCGTTTTTTTCGTTTGCACCCTTATTCACAGCCCATTCTCTATATACATCTGTGAGTGCGTTCTCTATATTATAGAGAATAGTTATGAGTGGTTGTGAGTGGAGGATAATAAACATATTATTGTTCATCTCTATATTTGGTAAAACACTATTTATCTCTATTAATTTTTTAATATTTGTTAAAAGTGTGTTAGTAAATGAGAGTGAAAATGCATTGATAAAGTTATAAAAAGTATTATTTAATTGAAAAAGATAGTAAAAAAATAGTGTTTTTTAATGTAATTATAGATATGAAGATAAATAGTGGGTTGTGAATGCTCCAAGACAAAAAGTGAGCAATAGACATTCCATAACATGCATTTCAGAAGTAAAACATGTATGTCATATAAATAGACCTGAAACATGACAATTTTGGTGATTTCCTGTTAATTATATAATAGATACAAATAAGAATAATGATCCTAGGTACTCAAAAGGAGATCGATAACCGGGTAAGGGTGGGAGGGGCACCAACGCCGTGAGCCCACGGGAAGGTCCAGCACTGAGCGGCACCACCGCCGCCATTTCCCTTCACGCTGCATTTTTCCTTTTTCATGTCATATACTGGCCGTGACCTTGCCCCATATGACCGTTGCTTGTGTGTGTAGTATAGTGGTGTAGTATGACATGGTGTGACAACATTGTTGGACTATTTGAAGATGATACTTACCAAAACCTAAGTGCCGAATCTCATGATGATTACCAAAACCGACACGGTGAAGAATATGCTAAAGATATGATCAAAACGAAGAAAATTGACCAAAGTCAAACTTGATCAACCGTGGTCAAAGTCAACAGTCAACATCAACGGTCGTCCGATGACGTCAGCACCCGGTAGTTGCGCATCAGCAACAGAAGAATTTATCAGACTTAGAACTATATTTGTGTAATCATTCTGTGCTTAAATGTAATATTTTCTTATTTTTGTAAAGGGTATAAATGACTAAGTGTAGTCATTTATATTAAGAAGAACAATTAGAAGAATTAGAGGAAAATCACCAACAATCCATAGCATAGACTAGAGTGAGAAATCAAGATTGAGTGTGTGTGAGAGAGTGTTCTTACAAACTCTCTTGTAATCCTCTAGCATCATACACATGAATGAATGAAATCTTTATGATTATATGTTCTTGAATTTGTTCATCATTCATTCATCATCATACATGTTCATCTTGCATATAGATCTTCACTTGAAATCATCAACGGGTTTGTGAGTTTCCGCATCATAAATTCGATAAACGACAACAATATGATTGCAATATTCGATCCACTAGCAGAATCAGTGGTTTTCATAATTGGTATCAAAGCCTTGGCTCCTTGTTTTTCAATTTTTTCTCAAAAATTTGAACCACAAGTTTGATCTGCAAATTGTTGTTGTTTTTTTTGATGAAATCAAGCTACTATTAGCTTAGATTTGTTATTTCGTGAAGATCTGCAAGTTATCATATCAATTGAAGTTCATTTGAGCCACTAATTTGAAGATTTAAGCAAACTTGTTTTTCAAGTCTTCAAATGCTTATGAACATGAAATTTTGATTTTGATGTTGTTTGATCGAATTTAAGCTTCTAATAGCTTTAGTTTGTGATAACTAACGCATCTCAAAGTTTCATATCAATTGGATAAACAAAACTCTTGAATTTGAAGATTTTTAAAAATTTGGTGTTCTTGAGAAAATTTTACTGTTCTTAGTGAAAAATCATCAAAAATCACGAATCTGATGTTGTTTAGCTGAAATTGATAGTGGTTTTAGCTTAGAAACATCAAATCTAAGGTTCGTTTATCATTCACAACATCCAAATCATACATTTTGATCATTGATTCTTAGATCTGGGTTTTTGTTCTTCATTGTGTTCTTCATGGGTTTATCATCTAAATCCGAGTTTAGATGATAATTATATGAAATTGATTGTTGTTTTAGCTTAGAATCACTTATCTACAGTTATTATAACCTTTGATTTCACCCAATTCCATCAAAAATCCAAGAATCAAAAGTTGGTTTATTCAAGAACATGAAGTTTGACTTTTTCAAAGACAAACTGTTTTGAAATAAAAAATCAGCCAAATACATGATTTAATCTTGTTTTTGATTCATTGTTCATCATACATTCATTCAAGAATCATTCATAATCATTCAACAAACATACATACAACAAGTGGTGAATTTGAAAGTGAATTTTCATTCATAATCAAGTTTACAATATCATACAAATTACACTTGTAGTTGATTTTTGATTAAGTGTTCTATCATACACAGCTGATGTTCTAATTCTACAGCTAAAAATCTTCATAACATTTGCAACCAAGTGTCCACAGCTGATGTATTATTACATCCACAACTGATGCACAAGTTGTATTGCTGATAAACATCAAATTTTACCCAAATGTTCACAGCTGATGAACAAGATCATATGTGTTAAGTTTTTCTTAACCTTCACTTAGATTCAAGGATACCAACACTCTCATCATCATCTCAAAGTTCACATCATCTTCATCACACAAAACCCCTCAAATTTCAGATTCATCTTCAATCAACATACACCCTCATCATCTTTCATAACCTCACACATTCACTAACATCATCTTTACATCATCCAAACACCCATAAACATCATAATCATCAAACACCATCATCCTATCACAATCAACTGTGAACAAACACAATCAAACATGCTGCTGAAATTCACATTCACAGCGGACGAATCACTAAAGTGCACAGCGGACATGTTAATTAGAAGCCACAACGGATAGACAAAAACAAACTTACAGCGGACAACAACAATCTGTCCACAGCGGACAAGCAATCTGTCCACAGCGGACAGCAACATCTGTCCACAGCGGACGAGAAATCCGAAACATACAGCGGATAAGCAATCTGTCCACAGCGGACAGCAACAAAAAACATCCACAGCGGACAAAATTTTCAGCTTACAGCGGACGAATCACCAACTGTTGGCAGCGGACAGCAAGAATAGTTTCACAGCGGATGAACTGCTGAAATTCACCAAGTCCTGAACCCACAGCGCATGAATTGAATTTCACAGCGGATGTTTAACAGAATTCGCAGCGGACAAGTAAACTTGTCTACAGCGGACAGACAAGTTGTGACCACAACGAACTCAAATCCTGTTGTATCACACAGCGGACAAGCCAACTCATCCGCTGTTGACCAAACCATCTTCGGTCGATCTTATACCACCATCGACCGAGACCCCCAATCAACTGCTTCGGTCGTCCAAACACCCCAAAGCAACCTCTTGAAGTTTGACCGAAACCCCCAAATCACCCCTATCGACCGAACACCTCATCACCTGGCAACCATCGATCACCGGCAACTCCACCGAAAACCCACAAAGGACTGAAATTATTGATCGATTTGGGTCAGAGATTGTTAATTTGTGTTCACCGGTTGTTCGATTGTATGAGAGACAGAGCATCAGGGTTGAATTTTGGGATTCTATTGTGTCTCCTTTGCGAGAATTAAACTTCAGGGAAGAGTTTTTGTGTTTCTGAGTTCCCTTGACCGACAATGAGTTTTGTTTGGGTTATAAAATTCTAATTTTGACTTTTGTTTCTACATTGATCAGCAAAATATAAATAATTTTTTTTAGTATTTATATTTTTATTAAAACAAACAAATCAAAGTTTCTTAATTGATAAATTTTTTAAAATTGTGTCTCGGAAGATTTTGATTATTCAAAGCTTTCAACTTGTCAAATATTAAAATTTGCTCGCGGAAGTTTTAAAGAAGTCGATTTATTTGGAATCACTTCACCAAAATCATTTAATTTTAATTGATACGATCCAAATTTTATTACTTTTAATTAAGCTTAATTAATTGTGAATCCAAGGATCGCAATCAGGAATTATCAGTGTTACATTGGTTCGAATTAATGATCGCGGAATTATCATTAATCGTTAATTGATCAATAAATAAATATCGATGCCAGATAAAATAAACAATAAATGATCAAACGATATCAATAATATGCAAAGAACAATGATTTGAATCAAACGTAATTCATTAAAACCAATTAATGATTACAAAAAGTCAAATAATAATTGCTAACAAAATTCTATGCAATGATTGTGTTTATGATTTATGGTGTGTTGATGTGACGACTGCTAGGGTTTATGTTGATCGTGTGAAACGATGTAATGGTATTTTTGTTGCCGTTTCTCTGTGTGTTTGATATGAAACCTAGAACTCATATTTATAGACACGCGTGTTTCTGTTAAGGAAATAGCGAATCTCTTGGAGTCTGTGATTGACTTGTTGACTAGAAACACTTGTATGATTTACGTATCTGGTTCTTCCGCAGCTATTTGGTCTTCCGCAGCTATTTGGTCTTCCGCAGCTACTTTGTTCTTCCGCAGCTACTTGGTCTTCCGCAGCTACTTTGTGTTCAGTGAATATCCATATTCATCCGTAGAAGATCTTCTGATGAATGTCTTGTAAGAAAGATATCTACGGAAGAACAAAAATGTACATCCGTAGATGTTTTTCACACTTAGTCAATTTCACAAATTGACTAAGTATAATGTTTGTACCTGTAATCATACATATAAATCAACGCACATATGGGTTAACCTATATATATATACATAATGAATTACAAATATTCATTACATCAATTGATTAAAGTTTTGAGCCTATACAAAATGATCTAGACCTATTATTTCTAGATCTAACAATACTCCCCCTTAGGCTTAGAAACTTGTATTCAGTGCTTCAAAACTAAAAGCTCTTTCACTCTTGCTATAATTTTGTTATAGAAGTATGAGACAGCAGTCTTCTGATCATCATACTTGTAGTTGATCTTCATTTTGCTGATCTTTTGTAATGTTTCAAAACTAAGACCCAGAACATCTTCTTCAGTTGTAAGAGTTTCCAAAACATTATTGTTGTGGACTATTTCTAACTCATCTTGCTCTGAGATCCTCAGCTCACTCACTTCCTTGATGTTTGATCCTCTCAAAATCCCTGCCTCATATCTTCTTCTCTTGTAAGCCTTGGCATGCAGTTTATCAATCACTTGAATCATATGAACATGTAGGCATAGATCATTCTGAGCTCTTTCATCAGTCAGCTTTGGGAAGAATTTGTCATGTAAATGTGAAGTGTAGCTGGGATGGAGTAGCTTGATTTCCACTGGATCAAAGATCTTGATTCGATCAGCTCTTTTGTTCTCTGTATTCCTCAGCAGCACCAACTCTTTTGTTTTCTCAACATATCCCCATTTAGTTATGGGTAATGTATATTGATTGCCATCAAAGCTTTTAGTAGTTGCTTCCTTCCTGTTTTGGTATCCAACCCTCTTTAGAAACTCATCATCTACCAATGTAGAGGAGTTGGATTTTGATCTTTTTATTCTCTCTATTCTTCTTTTGTGCTCATCATCCTCTCTCCTAGCTTCGTTTAGCACATCATCTCTGAATTTTGTCTTTAACTTACCCATAAATACAGAGAAGTCTCTTCCTTTTAGGTGAATTAGGTAGTTAGTCATGATTATGCTTTGTAGATCTCTGATGTCACATTCAGGCATGCACAGGACTTGTTCAAAATCATGAAAGTACTGCACCCTCCCAGATGATATCTTTATGACTGCACAATCCCACTCTTGATCATATTTCCAGGCCATAATCCTGTTGTCTTCCACAGAGTTGGGAGTTGTGAGGTGATCAAACAACTCTATCAAGGTAGACTTCTGTTCAGTTATTTCTCTGACTGTTGTTCCAAGTGGCCATACTTTGCTAGGTATCACTTCTCTTGGTTCTCTAATAAGTTAATCTTTCCCTTTATGCTGGTCTTTACTTTCAACAGTGACACGCTCAGCAGGGACTTTGTTGTGATGCTCAGCAGCTGGATTTGGAGCTTTAGTCCGGAATTTCACACCAGTTTCAAGCTCAACTTTCATTACATGCTCCATCATCCTTTTAAGCTCTCCCACTGATCTTCCTTTCAGCTCATGTATCTTGTAGTTATGACTTTGTAACCAACAAGCCATATTGTATTTGTTCAACTTTCCTGTATCACAATGGCCTAGTTCTTTCTTTATTCTCTGAATTGATTGGAAGGTTGTGAATGTTTCATAATCGCAATCTGGAATCATGAAGCTTTCTAGTTCAAATTCCTTCAGTACTTCCTTCATTTCTGTCATGTTCATTCTCTCAACCATGTCATACGGAAACCCATGATTGATTAGAGTCATAAACATAGTTGATTCAGGCCTTTCTTCCAATATGTCTTTGATGGACAGTAGGTCATCAGCCTTTGATTCTTTTTGTTCTTTGGGAGACTCATCTTTAGTAAGCTCATCCCATTCAGCATCACTCTCAGTTTCAGCATGAGACTTAGTCTTTAAATTGGAAACATCCACTGAATAAGTGTGCTCTGGAGTTGTAGGCCTTGATCTGTTTGGTGAATCTTTAACATTAATCACCTCTTTCTCTACATACCCCAAATACTTCCTCTTTCTTGAGTACTGAATGATTTGCTTTGAAGCTTCAGTAGATTCTTTTATTTTTGTTGATGGAGCAACATTTGATTCAAGTGCACAAATTTTCATCTTGAACTCATCAATTAGTTCATCTTTCCTTTTCAACAAAATAGACTGAGCAGAGAGAGAGAGAGTTGTTTGCTTGTTCAATTTCCAATATGAGCTTCTCTTTTTCAGTCTTCTCATTCTTCATAGAGTCTTTAAGTTCTTCAACCAGCTCATGCAATGCATCAATTACTTCATTGTTGGTTTGAGCATCTTCTCTTAATCTGATCAGCCTGGATTCTTGTTTGTTCATCAGCTCCTCTTTTTCTTTTAACATTCCTTTGAGCTCTCTAATTCTTTCCAACCTCTTATTTGATTTGATGATAAGTTTGTTATACTCAGCAACCAGATAACTTTTGCTCACATCTATATCATCATCTTCCAGGTCATCTTTATGATAGGCTATAACATCAACATAGTTAGCTTCTTCTTCACCTTCTTGATGATCTCAACCTCATTACCTACAGCAGGAGCTATACTTGCTGAGCTTGAAATACACTCAACTGCTTGATCTGTTTTCTCTTGATGAGGTTGTTATTGATGTTAAGGATTAATGATTGGAGATATTGGTTTAGTTTGGTTAGACATGACAGGGGTTTGTGGGCTGGTGATTGTGAGAGGAATGGTACTTGCTTGAGATACTATCTCAGTCTCACCAGTGTGTACTGAGTTTTGAGATTGAGTAACTAAGATGGGTTCTATATGAGTACTCTCAGGTGATAGATTTTGTGGAGTTAGAGGTTGTTGATGAATGGGTGATTGAGGGTAATTTGGAGAGATTGGTTGGGTGTGTTGACTGGCTGGAGATTGGATTTGTGTAGATTGATGATGGTGGTTTATGGGAGATTGAGGAGTGGAATGTTGAGGTAAGTCTTGCTCAGCATCAGTAGATTGACTATCTTGCTGATCTTCCCACATCAGTTCTGGTGGAATGTTGGCATTAGCATCTGCCACATGTGCAAACATTGGCATATCTTCTGCTTCATATTTTCCACTGATCTTATTCAGTACAGATCTCCCCAGATGTGCTTGAACAAACACATCACCTTCTCTCGCTATCCCAGGCAATTCACCATTAATGATTAGTTGCATAAACCTTGGAAACATGTACATCTTATCAGCCTTTTGCACTTTGATGTGATCACACAGACAACTGAAAATGTACTTTGAGTAGTTGTATGTCCTTCCCTCAAAAATGCCAATAATGCCAGATGAAATGTGCCTTGAGAATCTATCAAGCCCAGACTTCCTGTTGGAGATGCATTTTAAATATGTGTGACACAAGAATCTATATGGCTTGCACAATATCCTTTTCTTTATCTCACCCTTGTCAAAGTCACCATCATATCCCATCAGATAGAACACTTTCTCTATGTACTCATTCTAAAAAACATCCGGGTGACCAACTTCTTGTTCTCCCAGCTCAAGTGCCCTTCTGATAGTTTGTTCATCAACTCTCATCCTTTCATTCTTGATTTCAGCAACTATCATCTCAGATTCTCCAACTTGCTCTATTCGAGCTGAATTCCAGAAATCAATGATGCGTGCTTGATGAATCACAGGCTCTGCTGATAAAGCATAGTAAAGCCTGGATCATCGTAGGTATCTGATGATATCTCGACATCCTTCTGCTACAGGGTCATCAGGATTTAAGAATGCACACACATTGTGCTCTCTTGCAAAACGATTAGTCATCTTTTGCTTTCTGAATTGTTGAAGTTCTTCTTGCATGGCTTCAATCCAGCTATTATCTTTTAGTGCAGCTGTAATGTTTGGAGGAACCACTTGTGAAAGAAAACAAGTGAAAAGACAGATGTTTGCAGCTCCCCCTTGGCTTCTTGTGGTTATTTCATTGAGATCTCCAATGATGTTATTTATTGGATGAGTCTTATGAATTTTTGTTGTTGGAATGTACTTAACTGGAATAGATGATTCCAAGTTAGTCATATGCATTGATGCAGATATATCCAGCTGAGATGATGAATTTATGAAGTAATCAAATTGATCATCACTGGAAGCTGAATGATTTTCGTTTTGTACATCAGCTGCATTGTGAGTTCCATCCGCAGGAGTTACAGGAACATCTACGGATGTATTTTGTGCTTCCGCAGGTGTTACAGTAACATCTACGGATGTATTTTGTTGACTTGCAGACAATGACTCTGTGGAATGCAATGGACCATCTCCAATATATGGAATATCTACTAATGTGAATGGAACATCAGTTGATCCAATAATCACATCTCCGGATGTAGGACACTCATCTGCGGATGCAGAGTCAGCAGCTGCTGATGAAGTGTTTGCATCTGAGGATGTAGATCCATTTGCTTGGTCTTGTGTTGCATTATTGTCATTATTTGGTGTTCCTTGTTCCATGATACTTGAAGTTTGTATTCTTGGAGGATCAGCAGATAATGACACTTCATTCATGTTTGGAGGAACAAATGGATAGCATGTATCTTCAGTACCTGCAGCATTCAAATAACCAGAGTTAAATGAGTTTGTGAGTGCATCTATATCAAACAACCATGATGATCCTTTTGCAGATTTAGAAAATAAGGATTCATCAAAAGACACATTAGGAGTTTCTTCCACAATGTTTTGTTGTGGAATGTAGATCCTATATGATTTAGATGTTGAAGAATATCCAACGAAGAAACCATCATAGGCTTTCTCTGAAAGTTTTCCCAATTGTTCTTTTGTGTTTAAAACAGATACATGACACCCAAAAGCTCTAAGATATCCTATGTAAGGTTTTCTTTTAAATAAAAGCTCATAAGGTGTTTTATTGTGTTCTTTGACAATTAATGTCCTGTTTTGAACATTGCATGCTGTGTTCACTGCTTTAGCCCAAAAGGTGATTGGCAATTATGAATCAGCTAGCATTGTTCTTGCTGCTTCAATGAGAGTTCTTTTTCTTCTTTCAGCAACTCCATTTTGTTGTGGAGTTCTTGGTGCACTGAATTGCCTTGCTATGCCTTTATTCCTGCAAAATGAATCTAAGACAGTATTAACAAATTTAGTTCCATTGTCACTCCTAAAAATTTTAACTTTTAAATCAAGTTGATTCTCAATCTTAGTGACAAACTCCATTAATGTTTCTGATGTTTCACTCTTTAGTTTTAAAAAAAAGACCCATGTGAATCTAGTGAAGTCATCCACAACCACTAAACAATATTGCCTTTTTCCAATGCTCATCACATTAGTTGGACCAAAAAGATCCATGTGAAGCAATTTGAGTGGTGTAGTGTTTGTGTTCATTATTTTGGATTTATGTGACACTCTATATTGTTTTCCTTTATAACATGAGGAACAATGATTTGAACAAGAAAATTCTTTCTTTGGCAATCCAATGACTAAGTCATTTTTCACCAATTTATTCATGTTCTTCAAGTTGGAATGAGCAAGCCTTCTATGCCACAACTGAGATTCATCTTCTGATGACTTAGATAGCAGACATGTTTCATTGTTTGTGAGTGCTGTATTATTCATATCCAAAACATATGTGTTTCCTTTTCTTGATGCTTTAAGAAGAATCCAATCTTCTGGAACTGCAAAACCTGGCTTAAGAATGTAACAATTAGTGTTATCAAATAATGTGGTATAATTTTGATCGCAAATTTGAGACACACTCAATAAATTATATTGCAAAATTTTACAATAATTTACTTTCTCAAATTAGAGCACACCATTAGTTACCATTCCTTCACCAACTATTTTACCTCCCTTCTTATCCCCACCAAATGCCACATAAGAAGCATTTTTATGTTTGAAGTCATGGAAAAGAGAACAGTTTCCTGTCATATGTCTGGAACAACCACTGTCAACATACCACTTGTTGTCAACTCTCCAAGATTGTTCCTACACAACTAAGGAAATTAATTAGATTTGGAAACCCAAGTCTTAATGATCTTGGGTGATCCTATGGAGTCTAAAATTTGAACTTCCTCATGAATGAGTCTTGAAGATTCAGTATTAATTTTAGATTCAATTGATTCATTGTGTGTTGTTTGTGGTGAGGATGATTCTGTTGAAGATGAACTTGTGGAATTTTCTTCTGATTGTTCAAACTCTTCCTCAAGTATCTTCTCTTTCTTTGTTTGCTGTTTTGACTTTGATGACGATCCTTGATTATTGAAAGTTTCATCATCCTTTGATTTTGAATGTGAAACATGAGTTCCTTTTTCAAAATTATCAAAGAAAGTATCTTTAGCATTTGACTTCTTATTGTTCAAATCCACCTTTTTGTGAGGTGTCTTTGACTGTTGAGGAGTCTTTGATTTCTGTTCAGGTTGTCTTCTCTTCAAAGGTTCACTATCAACTGATGATTTCTCTTGTGGTTTTGTCACCTTTTGTTTTTGTTTTTGTTGTTTCTTTAATCTTGAATCTTTTTGATCTTCACTTGATTGAGATTCTGATTCATCCTTCTCAGTTTGTTTCTTCTTTGTGCTCTTTGTCTTGTTCTTTTTGTTAAAATAACATTCCTGAGTGGAATGGTTATTTTTGTTACAAATGGCACAATGTTTGTTGAAGTAACAGTCTGAAGTCATGTGATTGTTCATATTGTAGATGGAGCAATAGCTGCTGAAGTAACAGTCTTCAGTGTTGTGATTTTTCATATCACACCATTTACAATACTTTTCTTCTGACTCTCAGACTCTTCTTCTTCTTTTGCTGTTTTGAGTCTTCAACTCCTTCTCAAACTTTACTGAAGCTGACTCTTTTCCTTTTCCTGACATGATGTCAGAAGGTTCACGTTTATCAGCTGAAGTTTGTTGCTTTGAGCTCATACCTTTTTGAGTTTTCTTTTTGATCGTTTCATTTGCCTTCCGCAGATCATCTACTGATTCAGTAGATTTGTTTTTCCGCAGATCTGCTACTGAAGAATGTTTCTTCTTCCGGGGAAGTTCTGCTGATACTCGCTTCTTTTCAGTTTCTAAGGAAGATTTGTGAACAGTAGATGTACACTTATCAATCACTTCAGTTGAAGGTTTTTGTTGCTGATGAAGTACTTGAAGCTCTTCATTTAGCTAAGCTATTCTCTTGCAAATAGTCTTCAACATGTTTCTTTGCTTAGGAGGATATGGAAACTTTGTTTGCTCAAGTACTTTGGGAATGATTGTTTCAACTGAAACATTCTTACCAATGTTCAGCTAATCCGCACAGATATCATCATGTTCATCAGAATCATCCAAGTCATCACATCCATCAAAGTCAAATTCTGATTCATTTTGTTTGATTTTATCTGATTCAGAAGACTCAGTTTCACTCACCTCAGATTCATTATTATTAACTTGTTTAGTACAGTTTGTTTGGAACTTGGTGCATGGCACAAAATGATTTGACAAGCTATTTGTCATTGATTCAGGCAAAGGTGTATAGTTATCATTCAAAGGAGGTGCAACAGCATTATATCCCAACCCGTACCTGTTCTTTGATTCAATATGAGAATTCAATAATTTCTCATATTGCTGAGATGAAAGTTGAAATTTCTGAAGTTTCACTTCAGTTGATGCATGATCAGCCATGGATTTAGTTAAGGAAGTGGTCAGATGCTCAACTTGGGCTTTTAAGCTGTAATTTTCTGAAACAAATTTATCTAAATCTTTTTGTAAAGAGTTAATTTTGAATTGATATAATTTATGTTCTCTTACATGAGATTCATTCAAAATCAAAATTTCTTTAACTTTATGAGCCAGTTGTTGAGCATGGACTCTATATCTTTCAACTTTCTCAACACACATTGATGAACACAATCTATCTCTTACCTCTCTAGCCATAGGTGGAACTTTGTTCTCCATGTGGGCCATTAAAGCTTGATTTTCATCCAAAACTTCCTTCTCATACATGCTCCAGTCACAGGTTCCATCTTGGAGAATGATCATCCCAGTTTCTTTAGAATTACTAGGTCCTGCTGATGCATTTGTGGCTGGTGGGGATGAGTTGGTTAGCTGTGGTTGTCTATAAGATCTCTGAGATGTTGTTGTTTGATAAGATTGATGCTGATGAGACTGATGTTGCTGCTGTTGTCTCATGTCAGGATTTGATTGTTGATTACATTCTCTTGAGAAGTGCCCATAGAGATTGCATTTAAAACATCTTACCTTTGACTTATCAACACCAATCTTTGATGTTTTGCTTGCTGCAGCCAAACTTTTATTTCTTCCCAAGTATTGTTTAGCTCTATAAGCAATCATTGCCATTTGCCATTGAAGATCCATCTCCTCTACTACATCTGGATGTAGTTCTTCCAAGTCTTGTTGGCAGATATTTGCAGGTGTTAAGGTGCTTCCTAAGTAGGCTTGAAAACTTGAACTAAAAGCTGTAAATGCTGCTTTTTGTTCTTCAGAATCCAGAATCACAGTAATAGGCTCTGCTTGGTTGTTATTTGTTGAAGACTTTGCTGCTGATGTAGATGCATCTTTTCTATCATCAGGTCTTTCTTTATCTTTTCTTGATTTACTTTGAGAAGATTTCTTTGAAGGCTTTGATGCATAAAAGCTCACTTCTTCTTCATCTTCACTCAAGGTACAAGAGTTGTCACTATCATTGTTAGAGATAAAAGCACTTCCAGCACTTTTGGTTTCTTTAAAATGATAAGGTGTGACATGAGTTCTCACACTCTTGTTTCTTGATTTTTCATCCATTTCAAGAGCCTCAACTTTAGCTACCAATGTATCTAAGCCAGTTGCTTTGAGATCAATGGTGTTCTTGAACATGGAGACAGTTTGCTTCCAACTTTCAGGCAATGTATGGAGCATCTTTTTGTTCAGTTCCTCATTTGTATACTTCAATTCCATGATGTTCATCTCGGTTACCAATTGCATAAACCTATGGAGTTGTTGAGGAATTGATTCACCCTCAATATGATGAAATGTTTCATATTGTGTGCGAAGTGTGTCCTTCCTAATGCTTCTGATTTCATCACTCCCTTCACAAAGAGTATGAAGTATCTTCCACAAGGAATTTGCTGTTTTATAATTCTCACACCTGATTTGTATTTCTTCTGGTAAAGCCATACTGAGCAAACTGTATGCTCTAATATCAACTTTAACCTTTTTAACATCATCAGGTGACAGATCTTTTGTACTTATGGGTTGATTTTTGTCATTATAATCTGGCCCAAGGGTGGGTGGAATATAAGGACCTTCAGTTATTGATACCCATAAGTCAGAATCAGTGTAGTTCACATGATTTCTGAACTTGATCTTCCATGACTTAAAGTCTGCTTTTGTTTCCAACTTTGGAGGCTGGTACGATGATCCACCGACAAAGCTACTCATTTTAATCAAATATTGAAGTTTTTAACTAAAACAAAGTTTCTTATGAACAGTTAATAAGAGTCAGCCAATAACACAGATCTATGTTTCAATTAATTTGAATATAGATCAATGTTAACCGAGCAATGTAACACTACTCGCTGAATGACAAATCACTGATTTATTGAATTTCAAATCTTCACACCAAATACTTTTGCTTAAAAAAAATTATAGATCTAGTCAGAAAACTGATAGATCTAATTTTTCGAATTAAACAATTCTAACACCGATAGATCAATCGATCTAGATCAATGAGCATTTGGCTCTGATACCACCTGTGAATCCAAGGATCGCAATCAGGAATTATCCGTGTTAGATTGGTTTTGAATTAATGATCGCGGAATTATCATTAATCGTTGTTTAATTGACCAATAAATAAATATCGATGCTAGAGAAAATAAACAATAAATGATCAAACGATATCAATAATATGAAAAGAACAATGATTTGAATCAAACGTAATTCATTAAAACCAATTAATGATTACAAAGAGTCAAATAATAATTGCTAACAAAATTCTATGCAATGATTGTGTTTATGATTTTTGGTGTGTTGATGTGACGGCTGCTAGGGTTTATGTTGATCGTGTGAAACGATGTGATGGTATTTTTGTTGCCGTTTCTCTGTGTGTTTGATATGAAACCTAGAACTCATATTTATAGACACGTGTGTTTCTGTTAAGGAAACAACGAATCTCTTGGAGTCTGTGATTGACTTGTTGACTAGAAACACTTGTATGATTTACGTATCTGGTTCTTCCGCAGCTATTTGGTCTTCCGCAGCTACTTTGTTCTTCCGCAGCTATTTGGTCTTCCGCTGCTACTTTGTTCTTCCGCAGCTACTTGGTCTTCCGCAGCTACTTTGTGTTCAGTGAATATCCATATTCATCCGTAGAAGATCTTCTGATGAATTTCTTGTAAGAAAGATATCTACGGAAGAACAAAAATGTTCATCCGTAGATGTTTTTCACACTTAGTCAATTTCACAAATTGACTAAGTATAATGTTTGTACCTATAATCATACACATAAATCAACGCACATATGGGTTAACCTATATATATACATAATGAATTACAAATATTCATTACATGAATTGATTAAAGTTCTGAGCCTATACAAAATGATCTAGACCTATTATTTCTAGATCTAACATTAATATTAATTGAGCTTAAATAAATTGTAATTGAACAAAGTTAACTATTTAATTAGGCCGATCTAATTAAATTGAGTTTCAACGTTCTTTGGATTTCATTAAAGTTCATATTTGATTTTGATTTAAAACACAACACAAATTTTCAAATCATTTTTCGTTGATCAAACAAAATGGAAAATTTAACATCATTCACTAACACTCATGTTTCAAGAAACCGAGCTATCTTTCTTGCTGCAGGTAGAAAGAGATTTCAAGAATTCAAACAAAGCAAACCAAGCTGCAAACAACCAAACAATAGCAACAAATCAAACAAAAGCTGCAAACAACCAAATATCAGCAGCACATCAAATAATAACTCATTGTTTGATAACATAAACATACAGTTGTACATCAGTCACATTGAAAAAGAACTGATGCACTTACACTTATATGATCTTGCAAACTCAAACAATACATTGTCTAATGATTTGTTAAAATACAGGTTAGAGATGGAACAATCTCAAAGAAATGATCAAGAACAAATCAAGACATTGAATGAACAAAACACCAGTTTAACTCAAGAAATAAACCAGTTGCAAGACATTATGGTTCAACAACAAATTAAAATTGAAGAGTGAACTGCTGAGCTTGCAAAAGTGATAAACATCAACAACACAAACATTCCTCCATTGCCTGAAATTCCTGAAGATAGAAAGATTAATCTATGTTCATCAGCATGCATAGATGAAGTTCAGGCATATCGAAAATATTGCAACAATATATCATACATGATAAAGGAGGAAAGAGCTTCACATGTAGAGGAACTACAAACTTCTGCAAAACAAATCAGTTCACTAGAGAAAGAAGTTGATAAATTGCTTAAAGAGAACCACAAGCTGAATGCTCAATCAACTGAACTCGCTGTGAAGTTAACAAACACAAAGGCTGAAGCTGAAGTCAAAATATCAGAAGCAAGTACAACCAAAACAATCAGTAACTTGCAACATTTCGTTGAGCGTCTAAATCAAGCAATCATAACAGAAAAGGCTACAAATGCAGAATTAAAGATGCAACATAAAGCCTTTGAAGATAAAATCAATTCTCTTCTAAAGGATGTAGACAAACTCCTTGGAGAAAGATTTAGTCTTCAAGCTCAAGTTACAAGACTCACTGAGTCTTTAACAAATACCAAAGCATATCATGCATCAACAGAATTTGAACTTGAAAACTTAAAGATAGTTGCCAGCAAGTTGGAAGAACTACTTGATGCATAAAGAGATCAAAAGAAGAGTGCTGGAATTACATACCATGTTGTTCCTCCACCTTACAATGACAACTACACAGAAATGCCAACTTCAATGACAAGTCCAGTTGAAGAAGATTAAAAGATGCATGATCATCATCAAACAGACAAACCATCCACTATCACTCAAATCACTTCTCCTGAAACGGCACCAAAGCTGTATCTTAAACCAGAATCACCACAGAATGAAACCTTTTATTCTTGTGATGATCAAGATGGAGATTCTGCAAGTAATGATAGTGATGAAGAAATCAACCAACCAAACAAACAAACATTGACATGTATTAATCATGTCATTGAAGAAATCATTCCAAAACAAACACAACCATAGAAATCCAAAGTAGCAAAGCCTGACAACAAACAAAAGGCTATGGTTCTCTATGGGACATTCAAACCAGCAGGATTTCTTGAACCAGAATTGTCTAAGACTAAACAGAAGACAAAGATCAAGATGGAGTTAAAGAACAAACAGAAGCCTGAGGTACAAGAAATCAAAGAACAAGTCAAGAGGAAGAAGACACAATCTAAAAGAAAGAAGAAAAGTCAAACCAAGTCTTCTAATCCTGATCCAAACAAACCATCAATCTCAAAGGCTACATTAGAAACTCCAAAACAATAACCAATTCTCTATGAGTCATGTAATTCAGATTCACACAACACTTTAGAGTGTAAAAACACTGATAGTGATATATATATATATATATATGTCCTCACAAGAGAAAGCAACAAAAACAAACAAAACAATAGGTTGTAAAGTTCCAAGAAAATCCATCTTCCTCATTCAAGCCTAAGGAAAGAAGATCCAGACCTACTCCTTACTGCTTACATTATGACATGGAGAATCATAACACTTCTGAGTGTTCATACAACAACTCTTCAACATCACAACACAGAAAAGGTCAAAGATCTTATCATACATCAGAGTCATACTCACCAAGATCGGAGCATGAGTACTACAACATACATCATAACTACTCTTCTCCTCGATCACATCGGCATGGGTATGATTTCAAACATTATAATATTCATGATTATTGGACACCAAGACATTATCCTAGGTCATACTCATAACATATGTATGACAGATATAGGAACAATACTTGGCATAATAGATATCATAAAAGATCTTATCCATCAAATTATTATCATCAAAATTATAATTCTTATGATGAATATGATCACATGCCCAGAAGAAACAAACATGATCATGACAAAGATCCTTTGCTACACCTCCACAAAACTTTCAAAATCAAACTAGGTTTTCTAAACCAACAAAAAGATTTTCCAAAGCCAAACAAACTCCTTTTGTTAAACAAACTAAAGTTGAGTCAGTTGGTTTAAAATCAAAACAATGTTGGAGAAAGAAAATAATTTCAGGAGGTGAATCTGATATATCATCAGATAAAGCAAAATCATACACATACGAGCAAGTCACATATAAAAATGCTAATGGACAGCTCAGGACAGTAATAGCCTGGGTTGAAATATCTAACTGATTTGCTAGTGTGATAGGGACAGTTATGGAGGCCTGTCAACCTAAGAAAAATGAGCAGTGGCTGATCCCTTCCCATGACAGGAACGTTCTTCCTGCTCATGATGTTTATAATGCAACTGAGCCAAATAGAGTAGAAATTAACCATGATTCAATACAGGACATCAATCATTCACAGAAACTATGATGGCAATGCAAGAAACAACAGATGTTTCATTCCATCTGCTTAGTCTGATTACATTGCTACATAAACTAACTGTTGATGATCTCTATTGAATTGATAACACATATGCCATTTCTTTATTTTCTCAAAAACAAAAATCTTAAAAAATTAGAAAATCAGAAAAATCCAAAAAATATTTCTATTGAATCTTCCTGCATTTACATGAGAAATGATAGTACACTCATCTTCTATCTTCTACATCTATTTTTCAAAATCAATAAAGACTGATAAGACTCTATTTAATATGTCAGCAAGCTCAGCTTGGATTGAAGATAAGCATATTTATGATGAACTAAATCAATATGTATTGTGGAATAAAACCATCTTTGGGTATTGGTAAGCAATGACTTTTCTAAGTGTTTGCGTGTGTGGTTACCTAAACACACCATGCGAAAATGGTTTATAAACTTCTTATTGATAAAAGCATCTATTTCTCCTTTGTTGTATGTAAATACAGACCTGGAGTAAACATAAGGAAAACTTCTGTTGTGCTGAGCACAGACCTATTTGACCTTGCATTAAAAGTGCTGATGCATGCCAAAATGGCAAAGAAAAGAATCCTAATAAGGATCAAAGCTAAACGAATCCCAATGTGGATCAACATCCAAAGTGAAGTATAAAAGAATCCCAAAGTGGATCATATCATGAGAATTTATACTCTAAGTAGCCTGGTTCAAGTTGTGATAAAGTGCCACCTTGCATTTCATGAGGAGGGTTATTCTTCCATACTTCTGAGTGTGGGGTACTCAATTAGTATATCTAATCAAACCTAAACATGATAAATATCACAAAGTATTGGAAATAGATCCTTGCATGAGTTTAAGTGGACAAACATACTTACAATCAACTTTGTTCTTTGTCTATGTCTATTCCAACTTTAAATTTTTAGATGTAGAGGATTTTGGATTAGTATGATCTTATTGCAGTTGAAGGATTCATGCTTGTGTATATCTTAATTTTAAAAAATCTAAAATACCAAAAAGATTTGTCATTTTTAGCATTTTTCTTAGTTTTGGCAGATTTACATGTGTTATTCATTTAGGAGTGAAACTTCCATGCAATACCTCTACCGAGAGGATTTAGACTTTTGCAGGTGATGAATTGCATGACATGCCTGAGTTTCTTATTCAGTTCAAGATATCAAGAGAACACTCCTGCTTCCTTCAAAGATCTCCTGCCAGTTGCTGAGAACTAAGAATCCTCCTCTTGGTGTCTCATACACAAAAGTTCCTCCCCCTCCAAATCTTTTGTTGAGGGAGAGCATTTGTCAAGTCTGAAGAATTTCTGATGCTTCTCCTTCACTTTTGAAGTTGAGATAAAGCTGCTGATATTGCTACCTGTGCAATCCATAGTGTATGCACATGGGTGTATTTTCAAGTCTTAAAAACAAGACTAGAAGATCAAGTTGATGAAACATCCATCAAGTGCCGAACCAAAGTCTTTATGTGCCGAAACAAAGTCCTTTCTCAATGTCTTTTTATGAAGCTTCTAAGAAGATACTACTAAAAAGGGGGAAAAGACTGCACTTCACGACTGTACTTCAATCAACATCAAAGGTTTTGATAATCATGAGGTTTTGGCAGCATCATCTTAGGGGGAGTATTGTTGGACTATTTGAAGATGATACTTACCAAAACCTAAGTGCTGAATCTCATGATGATAACCAAAACCGACACGGTGAAAAATATGCTAAAGATATGATCAAAACGAAGAAAATTGACCAAAGTCAAACTTGGTCAAACTTGGTCAACCGTGATCAAAGTCAACATTCAACATCAGCGGTCGTCCTGATGACGTCAGCACCCGGCAGTCGCGCATCAGCAACAGAAGAATTTATCAGACTTAGAACTATATTTGTGTAATCATTCTGTGCTTAAATGTAATATTTTCTTATTTTTGTAAAGGGTATAAATGACTAAGTGTAGTCATTTATACTAAAGAGAACAATTAGAAGAATTAGAGGAAAATCACCAACAATCCATAGCATAGATGTCAGGATCAGCGATCTAAGTTTGATCAATTAGAGTTGAATCACAGCGGAATTAGAACAAGAATTAGACAAATATAGCAAGAACACAATAGATATTCAATGGAACAGTACACGGTTATAGAGAAAGAGGGTTTTCTGCAAAAGGGATAATATCATTCATGCACAAATGCTTCGGTATGGCGGCCGCTAAGCTTCTAAGCTGCGCAGGGCATCGCGCCTTACAATTAGGTCAACATTCCTTATATAAAGGAATGTGACGTCTGCTGATGTCACTTGATAGTGACATCTAACAGAATTATTACAAACAACTGAAAGTAAGCAAACTACTGAGAATGTTCACAACAACTGAGAACATCTCAGAGTATGCTAAGTACAAGATGAAACTAAAACTACTAAAACTACAAGTACTGATTACAAGAAACATAAAACTACTGAAAGGAAACCATCACAACTACTGAAGAGATCTTCTTCAGCTGTTGTGACAACATCTGAAACTTGGTCTTCAGCTTTTGTCTTTAGACTTTGTCTTCAGCTTTTGTCTTCAGACTTTGTCTTCAGTTCTTTTGCTTCAGACTTTGTCTTCAGCTTTTTCACTTCAGACTTTGTCTTCAGCTCTTTCACTTCAGACTTTGTCTTCAGACCTTGTTATCAGTTGATGTCTTCAGCTGTTGCAGACTACTTCAGTTGTTGTAATGTCTGTGGGACTTAAAGGTTTTTCTGATCAGGCTCATTGGTTCTTTTGGTCCAACAAACTCCCCCTGAACCAATGCAGCCAAAACCTTTAAGCTTATTGAGGTCCCACTTATTCTTGGCAGAAATACTCTCTTGATCAGCTTCAGAGATATCAGATAAGCACAGGCCAGGGAACAGGTTTCAGTAGATGTGAATGTCAAAGGATGGAAGGGAACTCTGTCTTGGGGAACTGGACACAGAGCTGTTATCCCAACCATGAAACCTACTTCCCATTGATGAGTCTATAAGACTCTCTGACGTAGGCCTCAAGGAGAACAACTTGTTCCTCCTTAGTGAGTTCTTCTGCTTCTCCTTCGAAGAAGAACTCTGGGCCATAGTACTCTGATAGGTACTTTATTGTCTTTCCATTTTTCAACTCAACAGTTGTTATCTCTCTGTAAGCAAATTCATCTGGGTGAGTCCCTTCTAATAACAACTGGAGTTCATTTTTCTTGATCTCTTCAAGCCTCTTGTATAACAACCCCTTCTTGACCATTTTGTTCTCCATTAGAGTTTGAGGGGTCATCTTTGACTTGTAGGCTCTCTTGAAGTCTTCAAGTATCTCCCAGGGTGAGACTACAATGGCCAACATAATAACAGCATCTATGGTCTTTCTCACTTGGCCATTGTATCTACTTGGTATGGATTTCTTATGAATTCTAGAACTAACCCTGGGGTCTGGCCAAATCCTTACTCTCTCCTTTTGATATTGAAAGGTATACCTGAGAGCATACAGCCTTTGAGCGTGTTTCTTCATGGCTTGTATAGATGATGACTGAGGAAACTCTTTGTCAACCATCTTCAAAAGTTGCTCATCGTGCTGTTTCTGCTGTTCTTCTTCTTCAATCTTAACTTTCACCATTTGCCTCTGAAAGTCTGGTGTGATCATTTGTTGACTTCTGGGCTCAGGTATTTTTAGAACAGCAGAGATTGGCAGACTGTCTTCTTCATCATCTTCTTCTTCTTCTTCCATCCTCAACACCCTTCTCCTCCTTCTGGGTGCATCATTGGATGTGGTTTGAGGTGGTTTTTGGGGTAAGGGAGTTGGTTTTGAGGGTTGAGTTGGTTTAAGTTTAGGTTTAGGGATTGGTTTGGAGAGTTGTGGGGTTGGTTGTTTTTGAGTGGGAGTTTGGGAAGGCTGATCTAGCATTTTTGTGGTAAGTTTGGCTTTGGAAAGCTTGGCCATATCAGTTCTCTTCCCAGCACCTGCTTCATCTAAGGCTTCGATAATCAACCCTTATTGAATGCTTCAGAAGCACAGATTCTGGTGGTTATTGCCAGAATACTGTCTCTGGTCCATGATTTAATCTCAATTAATGATCTTCCAAGTATTTTGCAATAAACCTGATCATTATCTCCAACCTCTCCCTTTCCATCACACTGTAACTGGCCCATCTCTCTTGTATCTCTTTAATCTCCAGCCTTCTGATCTCAGTGTCTAATGTAGCTGTATCAAAGCCCTGTCTGAAGAGTTGGTCTATTATTCTGTCCATTGATCTGCTGTGAGCTTCATCAGCTTCTTTAATCAGATCTTCCAATGATTTCTCTTCATCAGGCTTTTGAGTTTCAGCACTTTTCTTTCTCTTGTATGTGATCAGCTGTTTTTCCTTTTCTAACTCCTTTTCTTTCTCTTGTTGTTTTCTCTTTCTCTTTCTTTCTTACAATGCCTTAGACTCCCCCTTTTTGGGTGCATTGGGTTCAGGGGTTTGAATGGCAGAAAGCTTCTTTTGCACAGCATCATCAACAAGTGTTTGTAGATTTGAGGAGATCCTCTCATCAATGGCTTTATGCAAAATCTCATTGATGATGGGAGTGATGAGAGGTAAGGAATGTTGAAAGGTAGCAACCATCTGCTCAGAGGGGTTCTGTCCCTGAGAGGTGGTGCCAAAAGCAGTGGCTGGTGGCTCAGTTGAGTGTAGTGGCTGAGTGTTTGGTGAACCTTCAGATGAAGGTGCCATCTGTGGGTTTATTGGGGCAGATGGACTTTGATCCTGAGACATTTTGGCAAGCAGTTCTTTGAGTCTGCTCACCTCAGCCTCAAGGATTGTGTTATGGGCTAAGACATCGAAGAAAAAGCCCAGGTCATCATCAGTCTTTGCTGAATCACCTGACCTCCTGATTGAATCAGGATGTACATGCCCTGAGTGTAGATCAGTTGTAGCATGTGCCCCTTGTTCTTGGTTCTGGGGACTTCCTGCCTCAGGACTGAGTCCTTCATCGGCAGTTGCCTCTGGTGAGGTCTTAGAGATGTTACCAACTGCATCCTGTTCATTTGCTGAATCAGTAGAAGTGGCAGCCTCACCAGATGTTCTAACCTCCTCCTCTACACGGGGAGATTGAACATTATAACCCCTGTGCTGTGGGTTATCAGCAGCATTTTGGTCCTCTTCCTCAGCTGTTGAGGTTCTCCCCATTGTAATTGGTTTCTGGGGAGGAGGAGAGGAATGCAGCTGACTCAGCACTTGTGCAACTATAATGGTTGGGCTTTGAGGGGCGGTTGCATTTGGAGATAGGTTTGAAGCAGATTGCACCCGGGGTGACTGGTGCTCTTCAATGGTAACCTTCTCAATTGAGATAGGTTCCAGCATTGTGGTATCCCCAATTATGGTTGCATCAGGATCCTGTTGAGAGGATGCCTGAGCGGCTAGGGCTGGTGGAGTCTTTGACACTACTGGGGGGTTAGAACCAGTAAGTGTTTCCTGTATTGGTGTTACAGGGGCATCCTCAGGGGACTCATCTCCCTGAGTAGCCTTTTTGGGCTTTTTGTGTTGGGTTTGGTGGGGACTTTGGATCTGGAAGTGGAGGCTGTGGGTTCCCGCTGCTTGGGTTTTAGCAGCCGGGCAGCCCCTTTCAGTGTAGGGTCAGAGTTGTGCCTGGAGTATACTTCAGGCAATACAGCCGGAGCAGGGACTCCAAGGCCAACAAGGCCGTCTGATTTTAGCTGATTTAAAATTATGGCCATGAGAAACCTGGGATATAATATCCATCTGTTTGCCACAGGTTTCAAAGCCAGATCCTTTAGTTCCATGAAAACTATCTCAGAAAAATTTAGATTTTGTCGTTCAAAGATAGAGTATAATACCTGTTGCCATCGGGAGGACATCTGATCCCATGAGGAGGTTTTTGGTGCAAGGCAGACATTCACCATGTGGAATATAAGACGTTCAGCATCATGGAAGTGCTTCTTCAGAATGGTGGTAGCACTTAAGTCTCCTTCATACCCGTTATTGATGAAAGACATATCAGTTGTGCCTTTCGGGTATTCTGTGACACAGGTGGCATCATGTAGATTTAGGGTTTGTCGAATGATGTCTGGAGTGATGACCACCTGTTTCTGGTTAACCAACGACTGGAGAGTGATTTGGCTATCATTCTCACCAGTTTGCACAGAGACGTTGGTCCAGAATTGGCTTAGGGAATCGGGGTATATGGTAGGATTCAGAAGAAAAGCGGTTCGGTACTGGGAATCTACCATAAGATCGATGGCATTATCAAATTTGTTCCAAAAGGCCGATTTCGAGAGGTAGGCAACACAGTTGTGTCTGGGTTTGAGTTTCATGGTCGCCATTGTTGAGAGAGTGAAGGACATAAAACGGCTAATGAAACGTTTGAAATTAGGTTTAGGTATTTATAGGGTAAGAAAAGGCTGATATAAAACGACTGAAAGTGTTGGTGCTGTCATCAGTTGTTTGAAAACAACTGAAGACCTGGTTTTAACTTTCAGAAGTTGTAACAACTGAAGACTTGGTATTAGTCATCAGTAGTTGTGAAACTACTGAAGACATGGTTTTGGCTTCAGGTGTTGTAAACAACTGAAGATTTGGTGTTAGTCATCAGTAGTTGTAAAACTACTGAAGACATGGTTTTGGCTTCAGTTGTATGAAGTGAAACAGCAGTTGTAGAAACAACTGAAGAGAAAAGTTTCTCATCAGCTGTTGTCGTCAATTCTTAGCTCATCAGCTGTTTCATTCTGACCTCAACACTTATCAGACTTTTTGTCTGATTTTCAGACGTTTCATTGGTCATCAGTACTTATCTGTTATACTGACATCAGTAGTTGTAACTACATCAGTAGTTGTAACCACATCAGTTCTTTTCAACAGATAGAGTACTTCAGTACTTTTAAGTAATTTAGTCTTCAGTAGTTATGAAAACTACTGAGGATAAAAGAACTTATCAGTACTTATTTGTGACAATAGTATACGAATGCTCATCAGTACTTGTTGACTGAGATCATCAGTAGTTGTCACTTATTCTAGCTGCAGCATACCAAGCCTTAACACTAGGTTTTGGAAAGTTGAACTGTCCAAAGGCTTAGTAAATATGTCTGCAAGCTCATCAGCACTAGGAACAAACTTTGGATCAATCAGACCTTTTTCAAAACAATCCCTAATAAAATGGTGTCTGATCTCAATATGTTTGGTCCTAGAGTGCTGGACTGGATTCTTGACAATACAAAGAGCTGAAGCACTATCCATTAGTAATGGAGTCTTAGTCTCTGTAATGCCATAATCCAATAATTGATTCTGAAGCCAGAGTACCTGAGATGTACAACTTGCAGCAGCAATGTACTCGGCTTCAGCAGTGGATGTAGCAACAGATGTTTGTTTCTTACTCTGCCAAGAAACCAAACAGTTGCCTAGGAATTGACATCCACCAGAAGTTGATTTTCTAGTTAATTTACACCCTGCATAGTCACTATCAGAAAAAGCAACTAATTTGCAAGAGTGCCCAGTGGAATACCAAAGACCTAGAGATTGAGTACCTTGCAGATATCTAAAGATCCTCTTGACTGCAATCAAATGAGACTCTTTAGGAGCAGCCTGAAATCTAGCACAAACACAAGTTGCAAACATAATATCTGGTCTAGAAGCTGTTAAGTACATCAAGGACCCAATCATACATCTGTAAAGTGTTTCATCAACAGCTTTACCTTTCTGATCTGCATCCAGTTGTGTGGTGCTGCACATGGGAGTAGAACAGGGCTTACAGTTTTGTAAATCAAACTTTTCCAAAAGACTCTTTGTGTATTTTGACTGATGAATGAAAGTTCCATCAGCCTTTTGTTTGATTTGCAAACCTAGAAAGAACTGTAATTCTCCCATGGCACTCATTTCGAATTTTTGTTGCATCAACTTTGTAAATGCATCACACAACTGTGGATCAGAGGATGCAAAAATAATATCATCAACATAAATTTGAACAAGGAGCTTATGCTGACCCACTTTCTTAATGAACAAAGTTTTATCTATGGAGCCTCTAGTGAAATTATTCTGAAGAAGAAAATTTGACAGTGTTTCATACCAGGCTCTAGGAGCTTGTTTCAACCCATAAAGAGCCTTATCAAGTTTATACACCCAATCAGGATGTTTATTATCCTCAAAACCTGGTGGTTGACACACATAAACCTCTTCTTTTATTTTACCATATAAAAATGCACTTTTGACATCCATTTGAAAAACTTTAAGATTGTGGAATGCAGCATAGGCTAAGAACAATCTAATTGCCTCCAGTCTGGCTACAGGGGCAAAGGTTTCATCATAATCAATACCTTCTTCTTGTGAAAACCCCTGGACAACCAGTCTGGCCTTGTTCTTGACAATTTGCCCATTTTCATCTGTTTTATTCCTAAACACCCATTTAGTGCCTATTGCACACTTACCTGGGGGTAGAGGAACCAGTTCCCACACTTGCTGCTTTTTGAACTGAAGAAGCTCAAGCTGCATGGCATCAACCCATCCATTGTCTCTTAATGCAATATGATAGTTCTTTGGCTCTTGCTGACTGATGAAGAGAGCATAGAAGCAGAAGTTGGACAATTGACTTCTAGTTGAGACACCAGCATTGATATCACCAATGATTTGAGACATTGGGTGATTCTTCAGCTCTTGGTACACTATGAGATCTGTGCAAGTGTTTGTAGCACGCTCAGCAGCAACAGATGTTGATCCAGATTCTTGAAACCAAGTATTAGATGGCAAGTCAAATGAAGTAGAGGATTCAGAAATCTCATCAGCATTTGTTGTGGATGGTGCTACTGAAGCTACAGGAACATCAAGTTTAGTAGACTCAGGCAGTTGATCACTAAACTTGAATAGGTGAGTACTGGGATCATCATCAACATCAGTACCACCAGATGGATGACTAGCTGCAGAAGGTGATGAATTCACATGATCTGCAACAGCTGGAGGCTGATAAGGAACATATTGCAGTATGTCCAGATCAAACAACTCCACAGGGTTTTGTGGAATTTTGTCCTTAGGGGATTCATTGAACTTCACATGCAAGGTTTCTTCAACCATCTTTGTTCTGCAGTTGAACACTCTGTAAGCCTTGCAAGTGGATGAATACCCAACAAAATACCCTGCATCCACCTTAGAATCAAACTTTTGGAGTTGATCCTTTGTGTTGAGAATGTAACAAGGACACCCAAATGCTCTGAAGAATGAAATTAGAGGAGCCAAATGATGTAGAACTTCATAAGGAGTCTTCATCAACCTCTGATTCACTAAAGCTCTATTTTGCACATAGCATGCTGTGTTGACAGCTTCAGCCCAAAAGGTCAGTGGCAAACCAGAGTCAGCCAACATGGACCTTGCAGCTTCAATTAGGGTCCTGTTCTTTCTCTCCACTACTCCATTTTGTTCTGGAGTCCTTGGGATGCTATACTGCCTCTTGATTCCTTTTGAAAGGTAGAAATCATCAAGTGTATGGTTTCTAAATTCAGTTCCATTATCACTTCTTATACACTTGACTGATAGGGAATACTGCTTCTCAACATACAACACAAAGTTAATAATTGTCTGAGCAGCCTCATCCTTTGAATGCAAGAAGAAGGTCCATACAAATCTGGAGTAATCATCCACAATTACCAGACAGTATTTCTTCTTTGCCATGCTCATTACTCTCACAGGACCAAAGAGATCCATGTGCAGTAATTGCAAGCAGGCAGTGGACTTTGGTTCTTCTATAGGAGGGAATGAAACTTTGTGTTGTTTTCCTTTTAAACAAGCAGTGCAGGTTTCATCACAGTGGAACTCCTTTATTGGTAGACCTCTCACTAAACTATTGTGGATCAGCTGATTCATGTTTTTGAGATTAACATGACCCAGCCTTCTATGCCACAGTTTAGATTCCTGAGGAGAGGCCTTGGAGAACAGGCAAGGATGACCTTTTAAATCAATCTTCTTTGACAAATCCAAGGCATATACTCTTCCTATCCTGTTGGCCTTCAGGAGAGTATGTTCATCCAATACCTTGTCAATCAGCCTCAGAACTTTGGAAGACAGAATCCGGCAGTTCTGGCTTGTGAAAAGTGCAACATGCCCTTTATCACACATCTGACTGACACTCAGTAGATTATACTTGAGATTCTCCACATGGTTAACATCATCAAATCTGATTTCTCCATTTGACACAAATCCTTTCCCGATGATGTAACCCTTAGCATCATTTCCAAATGAGACAAATCCCTTCTTTCCTTGAGAGTAGTCATTAAGAAGAGAACTGCTCCCAGTCATATGCATAGATCCTCCACTGTCTACATACCAGATGCTTCTTTGGCATGCTGAAGAACCCTGCATTTATCATAAGAAACTAGTTAGCTTTAGAGACCCAAACCTTTTTGGTTTTGGGTCTGTTTTCATCAACAGATTTAACCATAACTTGTTTCTCATGATTAACAGCTGATGAAGGTGGAGATGGTGCTGAAATGGATTTCTTAGATTTGGGCTTGGATTTCCTTTTCAGTGGTTTGATCACAGGTGCATCTAGTTGGTTAACTCTCCCCAACAAATGCTGAACCATCATAACAAGTTGTGTCTGATTTGTTGCTAAAGCCTTCAGCTCATTTGACACATCAGTACTTGTTTTTGATGAGTTCCTGTGACCCACCATTTCCTCCTTCTTGAAATTCACAGACTTAGTCTGATGTTTATCATGAGGAACACTATCAGCTGTTTTCTGATAAACCCCATCCTTCTTTTTGGATTTTGGCGAGGCCTTGGGTTTATCAGTTTGAGATGACTGTGGTACAAACTTGGTCTCAAACTCATTTTTCATTTTATTAATCTCTTCTTTAATGAGCTTATCTCTGTTGAGTTTGGAACCCTTTTTGTACCAGCATTCATCAGATAGATGATTGAATTTACCACATATTTCACATGGCTTATTCTTCATCTTGGATTGATCAACTGCTGAAGTGGAAACTACTGAAGGTGTGATCTTCAGTACTTTCCTCCTTTCAGTACTTGTGTTAAGTACTGAAGGATCGGTAACAACTGAAGACTTGTTCTTCAGCTGTTCTCTATCCGTCCTGAAAGACCGTATGATAGATTCCTCAGCAGTTGTTAATCCTTTTATTTCAGCAGATTTGAAATGCTTTTCAGATGTTGTGACTTGCCCTTCAGTACTTGGAGTACTTTGAGGGACAACATCTGAATTGCTCAGCTTCATGTGTTTATCAGCATTTAAACCATCAGGCAATTGATTTGCTGAGATCTTAACACTGACTTCATCCTCTAATTTTGTATTATCATTTGAGGATGAATCACATGATGATGTGGTTTGGAAATTACTTTCACCTTCAGATTTTACTATTGATTTTGAAGTAAAATCAGTAGGTGGTGCAGTATGATTGTAACCTATTCCAAACTTCACATTTGAAGCTGTTTGCTTGCTGAGAAGCATTTCAAATCCCTTGCAGGATGTTACCCAGCGGTCACACTCAACTTGGGTAGCTGCAAGTGTCTCTTTGAGACTTCTGTGGTTCTCAAGTATGACCTCTACCTTAGCCTTTTCATCATTAAGTTGGCATTTAAGCTTGTAAATCTCATCATCTTTGTCATTAAGAGCAGACTCATACTCAGCTTTTCTTTTGGAAATAGTTTTCTCAAGCTCAAGATTTTGATTGATTAAAGCTACATTTGCCTCTCTAATAGAGACAAAGGCAGCTATGCATGATTCAGAACATAACTTGGCTTTAGCCTCAGAAGATACCTGGGTTACCTGTGAAGATGATGCATTGGAGCAGGAACCCTCAGTAGACTCCAGGGCCATGAGAGCAAGATTCCCAAAAGGATGTTCACCACCATGTTGACCAGCACCAGCAAATAATTGCTCATTGAAACCAGAAAGATCATCTGGTGAGCTGCTCCAGTCAACAACTCCTGGTGTGAAGAAGCTGTGATGAGGTTGAGATTGTGATGGAGATGGTTGAGGCTCAGGTAGGGCTTGAGGTTGTTGTGCTATAGGAACTTGAACTGGATTTGGCTGTGGCATGTAATAGCAGGGATATGGATATGGCATTGGACCCTGAGGGACAAAATATGCAGGAGATTGAGGTTGTGAGTGATGACCAGAACTAGCAGGATGTTGCCCTTTGTTTTGTGAACTATTGCTTGGAAAGGTCACAAAGGGTGCAGAGGAGTTAGATCCAGTTGATCTACACTCTCTTGCAAAGTGCCCAAGCCTGTGGCATTTGTGACACCTCAACTTACTCTTGTCAAAACCAACTTTGGTTTTGCCAGAGAGTCCTGGAAATTTCCTACCAGTTCTCTTGTAGAACTTTTGAGATCTGATATTGATCAAGGCCATTTGGCTCAAAATATCCATCTCTTCTAAATCATCATCAGCAATACCCATCAAATCATCCATGATAAAGCATAAATTATCACTATTACACCCAGAATGACTGTCAACACCAACAAATGCATGATCAGAACTGTTTGAAGAGAAATCTATATGCTCATCATAATGGCTTTCTGATCCAGCATATTCTGACTCATGACCGACCAAGGCAGTGTTCCCTGGTACAAAGTCATCAGTGAGCTTTCCTGATGATGCCAGTTTCCTTTTCTGCTCTATCTCTCTTTCAAATGTAAGCAGTTTCCCATGGAGTTGGGTGAGAGATAGGCTATCCAGATTTGCACTGGAGCGTAGGACAATGGTGTATGTGTCCCATCTCTCAGGCAGTGATCTGAGGAATCTGTTGTTCATCTGGCTGTTAGTATACTCATGCTTGACCATTTTCAGCTCAGAGATCAAGCAGGAGAAACGCTCAAACTGTTGAGTCAGTGTCTCACCCTTCCTATGAGAGAATGTCTCATATTGTTGGGCGAGGATTTCTCTGTTGTTTGCTAAGACCTCATCAGTTCCTCCGAATTGTTCCTTCAAAGCATTCCAGAGGTCATGAGCAGTTTCATGATGCATAAGCCCAGAATAGATTTCATTAGGCAGTGCCATGGCCAGAATTCCATGGGCTTTAGCATCAATCTCAAACAGTTTACGATCTTCATCTGAGTATTGCTCCTTCTTCTTCGGAACCATTTGGTTGGTCTCCGGATTGTTCACCATAGGCTTGTGTGGACCGTGAACCACAGATTTCCAACAACCTGAACTGTTAACAGACAGGTGATGGAGCATTCTTCGTTGCCATATGTTATACTCACTCCTAACCAGCATCGGAGGCTTGGTTGAGGAGCCAGTATTGTGAGGGTCATTAGAAGGAGTAGTCATTCTCAGATTCAAACCAATTCAATCAAGTTTCAACAGATTTAGCACAAAAACACAACAAACTCAATATGAACCAAGAAAAACTCAAATTGACTAACCAGAAGCAGCAGAAGACCAATCTCTATAACCAATTCTTGCAAATATGCTAATTCGATCAAACTTTAGATATCGAAATAGCAGTTTCAATGATCAATTGTTAAACCGATCAATGATTAACCCGCTCTGATACCATTTTCAGGATCAGCGATCTAAGTTTGATCAATTAGAGTTGAATCGCAGCGGAATTAGAACAAGAATTAGACAAATATAGCAAGAACACAATAGATATTCAATGGAACAGTATACGGTTATAGAGAAAGAGGGTTTTCTGCAAAAGGGATAATATCATTCATGCACAAATGCTTCGGTATGGCGGCCGCTAAGCTTCTAAGCTGCGCAGGGCATCGCGCCTTACAATTAGGTCAACATTCCTTATATAAAGGAATGTGACGTCTGCTGATGTCACTTGATAGTGACATCTAACAGAATTATTACAAACAACTGAAAGTAAGCAAACTACTGAGAATGTTCACAACAACTGAGAACATCTCAGAGTATGCTAAGTACAAGATGAAACTAAAACTACTAAAACTACAAGTACTGATTACAAGAAACATAAAACTACTAAAAGGAAACCATCACAACTACTGAAGAGATCTTCTTCAGCTGTTGTGACAACATCTGAAACTTGGTCTTCAGTCTTTGTCTTCAGCTTTTGTCTTCAGACTTTGTCTTCAGCTTTTGTCTTCAGACTTTGTCTTCAGTTCTTTTGCTTCAGACTTTGTCTTCAGCTTTTTCACTTCAGACTTTGTCTTCAGCTCTTTCACTTCAGACTTTGTCTTCAGACCTTGTTATCAGTTGATGTCTTCAGCTGTTGCAGACTACTTCAGTTGTTGTAATGTCTGTGGGACTTAAAGGTTTTTCTGATCAGGCTCATTGGTTCTTTTGGTCCAACAATAGACTAGAGTGAGAAATCAAGATTGAGTGTGTGTGAGAGAGTGTTCTTACAAACTCCCTTGTAATCCTCTAGCATCATACAAATGAATAAATGAAATCTTTATGATTATATGTTCTTGAATTTATTCATCATTCATTCATCACCATACATGTTCATCTTGCATATAGATCTTCACTTGAAATCATCAACGGGTTTGTGAGTTTCGCATCACAAGTTCGATAAACAGCAACAATACGATTGCAATATTCGATCCACTAGCAGAATCAGTGGTTTCCACAAACATTGTCACCACCAAATTAAGTGTGTGATGTAATGTGATTTAATGTGACATGACAAAATTTAATTAATTGGTTTATGATGTAATGGTGTAATGTCATGTGATTTAATATGACATGATAAAATTTAAATAGTGGGTTTATGATGTAGTATAATAAGAGTGTCCCTTTCATCCTATGAGATATTCAACATTGATTTTTGGTATGAGATATGCAACATTGATTTTTGGTATGTATGTAAACTGTAGGCTATTGGGATTGCTGCTGTACATGGAGATTATCAAAGTTGGGACTACAAGTATTGGGTTAAATACTTTGATCTTCTTCCTACCTTATATATATATATATATATATATATATATATACACACACACACACACACACATATATATATACATATATATACACATATATATACATATATATACATATATATATACATATATATATACACACACACTATCACCCTATTATATCTTAGGGTATCGGGACACGATAGGAAATATCCAAACTATCCAAATTCATAAATCAGTAATTGACTGTTTTTTTTTCCTACCTATTTGTAGGGGGGTACAATCCAAACACCCAAATTATTTTTCTAAGTTATTGATTTAACTAAATAATATATTTAAAAACAAAAGAAATAACATTTCGTTAATCAAAAACCATTTTAAAAAACAAATTACATAATTCAACCCAATTGTAGGAGCACAATCCAAACCACCCAAAACAATAATTTTCACTAAAAAATACAAAAATGCTAATTTTAATTATTCTTTGTCCGAGTCTAGGAGGTTTAAACTTACCATATGTTTCACAAGATCAAATCAAAGTCTAATTGTAAACTAGAATCGTGCAACTCTAAGAGAACATTATCGTCAAAAGCAATATTTGTCGGAGGATCTCTTATTTAGGCCGGTGATATTACATCGTCGACATCTTTTAAAATCATATTGTGCCATATTATGCGTGCATACATCTTGTTTCTAATATTTTCCCACTTAAAAAACCAGGTGGGTACCTAAGTATTCCCTATTTAGTTTTCAAAGCTCCAAAATCTCACTCGACATCTTCTCTCGCTGATTCTTACACTCTCTGAATTTCTTTTCCATTGAATCCGTAGATATGAGAGTGATCTCACAACGTAGACCAAGTAGGGTAGATACCAGTCGGTAAGATATTAACCAAGTTTGTTTTGTCAGTCGTTGACATGAAGTAGACATTTAGGCATTGTTTAATGAATCTCGTTCATATATATGTTGGAGAACATTGATATCGTTGTTCGAACCAGCGACACCAAAAAAACCATACAAAAACCACAAATCATTTAAAACTATGCTTTGAGCATGATTGTTGGTTATTGGTGATCACCTCGCGTAGGCGAACTGGCCGGACACATTCTTCATACTCAGTGTATAATCGGTGCTTCTGAGCATCCTTGAAATGCCATAATTTTCCTCGTGAGTGTTTTATGATGGTGTAATGTCATGAGACGCGATCTATGTAGAACTCAACATCATATAAAATAATTATTACATTACATAAATATTCCAGGCAATCCTGCGAAAGTCCTATTTACCGTAGCTAAATATTCATCATATTCATTCGGAGGATTTCCTAATACTAGTTGTTTGACCCACCAATGTGCACTTTTACAACTCCGGGAAACTCTTTTTCATCCTTTCGTCTAGCCCCTCTTGAAACCATTTCATACTAGCTTCAATATCTCCAACAATATTTAGAAACAATGCCTTCGAAAAACAAAAACGAGATCGAAACATTTGTTCATCATATTTTGGGTAGTCCACAAAATAATATTCTATTAGGACCTTAAGAGCTTTTTCATAATCACGAGGCATGTACTTATTTGACGAGGTTGTCATGTCTTCAACTTCAGCTTGAGCAACAATGTCGGTGAACAATTGGAGACTTCTTGAAACATCCTCATTCAATCCGAATTGGGTGGAAGAATTAAGTTTACAATTCTTTGTGTTGGTAAAAAATAATATGAAATGGGTTAGAGTAGAGGATAAAAGAGAGTACAGATATGTATTTTTGATGTAAAAAATTTAAAGGGAAATGAGATATCTATTGTTTAATTAATTTTTGAGTAAATTACAAATTTTATCTTTTAAGTATATCTAAAATTATATATCTTGTCCATAAGTACACCAAGCGTCATTTATTTGAAAACTTATCAAATTTTGTGTCTTTTCTACTAACAAAAATTAACTTTTTCAGTTAGTTTTTTGTAAAATACCATTTTACCTTTACCCCTTAAAGGACGAAATCTGTAATTTTCATTAATCTTTTATTTTTTTCCTTTATGTTTTTATTTTATTTACTTTTTTTTTCTTTAATTTTTTTTCTCTTTTCTAATCACTTTTAATTTTATAAACTTATTTTTTTAAATGATCACTTTGCTCTTAACCCTTAAAATGACGAAATGTGTTATTATTAATCATTAATTTTCTTTCTTTATGTTTTTTAATTTTATTTTCTTTACTTTTATTTATTTTTAGTCATTTTAGTTAAAAAATCATCATAAATATTAGTAATAATTTAGTTTTATTTTTTTATTAAATGTAATTTTATTTTTAGATTTTTATTTTTTTCTAATTTTTTTCATTTGTTCAGTTTGTTCAATACCTTTGTAATAAAAGTAATAGAAATTAGACAACTCGATTTTTCTGAATCACCTTTTGACAAAAGCTGAATAACTTTTCGCTGTCACTTCTGAAGACTCACCAACTTATATGAGTTGATGAAAAGCTTTTACTTTTGTCAAACTGTAGGTTAAGGTCTTTTGTCTGTAAGTTTCTACTCTTCTACTTTTATCTTTTTTGTAATATATTAGGATGTGAGCTATAACATGTCATAGTCACTTGTCAAAAGGCAATCTGCCTTTTGACTCTACATTGATCTTATTGTCTAGATTAGTGTTTCCAGCTGGCCTTTAAAGTATGTCAGCTGTAGGATGTAGTATAAAGTATCTCAAGTACTTGTATTTAGAATTAAGCTTTGTAACACTTGTAAAAACTTGAGAGCAATATACAACATTCTTGAAAAACACATTATCTTGTTCTTGTTCTTGTTTTTTACTTGTGTTCATTGTTTCATCATCTAAGTCGGTTCCCTATTTGATTTGCTAAGTGTTCTAAATCTCTTCACTTTGTGAAACTGTTGCATAGACCACCCTTCACCGTTTCTGCAAATTTGGACCCCAGGGGTGGTTGAGGTACCTGAGGGTGCCTCGAGTACACTTAATATATTGAATTAATATCTTTGATTCAATATTTAATTTATTGAACCCTCTCAAGTAAGTTGTATTATACTACTCCCTTCCTCGTAGAGGTGCATATTTCGGGTGAGTTAGGATTTGGGTATGGGCCCGTAGGTACTAGTGAAACATGGTTTTCTAAAAAAACATGTCGGGTGCGGGGAGCTGAACCATACCTACTGGAACTGGTACGGGTTAGGGTATGGAACGAGTACAACTAGAGTGTGTTTTTTTATTTTTAATTTTATAAATATATATATATATATATATATATATATATATACACACATATATATATATACATATATATATATATACATATATATATATATACATATATATACATACATATATATATACATATATATATATACATATATATATATATATATATATATACATACATATATATACATACATATATATACATACATATATATATACATACATATATATATATATAATATATACATATATATATAACATTAAATAAACATAAAATTGGGTCCAAATCGGGGTTTTTTCCTTGTATAAATCAGGTACAATTCTAGTCCGGTTCGAGTGCGGTTAGAAACTAGTATACGGTTCAAAAGTCTAGCTCATCGGCCAAGGGTTGTAAATGAGTTGAGGTAGGTCGTATTGGCTAGCTACAAAGTTCAATGAGTTAGCTCCGCTTGACTCATTTATCTTAACAAACTAAAATTTTAATCTAGAGCTTGGTTCTTAATAATCTTATATCAACTCATGAATTGTTGTTCCTACATATTATTAATTTGAATTTTCTATATTCGACATATACTGATAAATAGAAAGATACAAAAATTATTTTTTAATGTACATATAGTGTTTGAATATTTTTATATGTTTTTTACCAAATGGACATAATACACACACTACAGATTAGACCCGCGCTTCGCCGCAGTTTGATTTTTAATGTATACGAGAACATTGCAATGATAGGTTTTGGGATTATCTTGGTTTTGGTATATTCAATGATTTATAGGCGCTCGTATTCAAGTATGTATCTAAACATGCTTTAGTGATTCGTCATTATATCATCATTATACTATTACTGAACATATGGTATTCGATAGGTCGTGAATATCAAATAAAACGAATACTATAAAAGCATTCAATAAAAAAACTATTATCAAATGTAAAATATTCTATTATGATTAATAATATGTTGCTATCAGATTGTTACAATACAATAGTATGATAAATAAACAATATTAAATTATAACTAGTATAATAACATAATGTTGTTATTGTTATTATTGTTGTTATTATTATTACTAACCTTATATAATAATTATTATTAGGACTACTATTATTATTATTATGATGTTTATATTTATTATTATTGGAATTATCTTTTCGAAACATATTAAATAATATATTGTTAACTAACAAATTTAATCATAAATATTATAATTATTAAATACCCAAAATGCCCCTGAAAATATTATTATTATTTTTATTATCAACATAAAAGAATTCAATAGTTATATACTTAAGTATTTAAATAGAAATAATACTTAATTTAAATAGTATCTAGTTATAAAAATATAAATGGTAACATAAATTTAGAGTCAATTTAAAGTATCATAAATAAGATAATACTCAACACATTGAAATAAATAATTTTATAACATTAAATATTATACTACTAATGTGTATTAAATAATGTATTAATCATAATAAGTTTGTTAATTGGGGGCAAATATGAAATCATTACATAAAGCACTTGTACCATATGCTTAAAAAGTTGTATTAAATGTTTTTTTTGAATAAAATGACATTTGTGTCCCTCACTCGTTCTTATGTATAGTACTAGTGGAAATGTTTGTGCGTTGTTACGGATGTATCTGTTTTATCTTATGTTCTTTGGTTCATCTACGTGATCATCTTCAAAATTTAATATATGAATATTTCTTGTAAATGTGGGTGATCTTTGGAAGAAATTAACATAGAAAGATGCTAATACTGAATCATCTGTACATAAACTACAAATTTAGTTTTTGACATTTTGCACATAACCATGATCATAAACCAACACTTAGAGATTAAAAACCATATTTTTCTAATGTGAATATCTATGTCAAGATTTATAAAATAATTTCATATTTAGTAAATATTTTTCTTTTATATTTCTTTAACTTGTAGCTTCTTAGATAGTTAATATTAAAAAACTATTATGGACAATAATTCAACATAAAGATATATCAAATCCAGAGGTTCATAATCTGTATGGTAAAACACACTCTTTTTATGAGAAAATCATTATTAGTGATTATCAAAATGTTGATCTTCAAAATAAAATAAAGTTTATCTATAATATGAAATTATCAAAGGTGCCACTCCTAGTTTTTGTTTTAAAAGTAGTATAAAAATGTATAAATTTAGCAAGTAAAAAAAAATTATAACCTCATAGGTTTCTTAGTAGTTAAACAGAGGTGGCAATGGTCTGGACAAGCGAGTTAGATATTCTATCTAATACAGGTCAAACAATCAGACAATAAGACTAAAGTGAGGTGGCAATGGGCGGGACAAGCGGGTTGGGTTTTCTCTGTATTATGATTGTAAACTAAGACACCTTACATGAAAATTTTATATTTTTTTACATTTTTGAACAATTTAAAGTTATCACGCAAACATACTTGTATGTGGCTTGATAATTACGCAGAACTAAGGTGGTTACAAAAATCTGAAAACAGGGGTAAATTTATTACGCAAGTTGTTCTAAGCAACAATGATAATTATTAAATACACATTGTTTTTAAAACTACCTTTTTAGCATTTTTTTAACTAGAGTTAATTACATGAAAGATCTTTGTGGTTAGGCCTGTTTACACTTTCGGTTCCCAGGTTTGAAAAACTACAAGGTCGGTTTATAGGTTTGACAAAACGTAGCACAAAAGGTCCCCGTCGTGGATGACAGTTATCTTTTCCTGTTAACCTTTTAAAAATAACCATTATACCCCTGTTTAAAAAAATCAAATAAAACAAAACCTTCACCCTCAATCTCCCTTATTCAACTACCAGTGGTCTTTCAGACCACCACCACCACCACACACCACACCCACCAGCCACCATGCATAACACCCACAACCCCGTTCAACAAACATACATCACCACCAACAACCGCTGATATCCACAACATCGCTCTCTTGAACCCACTACCATCACTCCATCCTTAGTCACCGCCACCACCACACTTGAAACCATCGTCACCGTCGCAATCACCCATGAAAATTTTACCTTAATCATGTGAGGTTGTAGATGAGCAACATCTTCTACATCTGCGTGTGGTCTTGCACCATAAAAATTTACCCATGAAAATACAAGGTATGGTTCATTGTTAATTTTTTTTTTCAAATCAAAAGCTTGGTTATTCCACCATTAGTGAGTTAGGTTCAAAGGTGTGAGAAACCAACCATGTGGTGGTGACCAATTGGTGATGATGGTGGTAGTGTGCTAGCGGCAGGTGGTAGTGGCAGTGGTTCGTTAAAATAATGGTGGTTGGTTTAAGTTAGGGTTTTGAGGTTGAAGATGAAGATGTTAGGGATATTTTGGTCATTTTATAAGGACTTAACAGAAAAAGATAACTGTCATTCACAACGGGGACCTTTTGTGTTACGTTTTGTCAAACCTGTGGACCGACCTTGTAGTTTTTCAAACCTAGGGATCGACAGTGTAAACAAGCCTAACCACAGGGACCTTTCATATAATTAACTCTTTTAATTACTAGGGGTAGAATTCTTACGCAAAGAATCTCAGCAGCAGGATTTTAGAATGGATGGACCAGATTGCTTTGTACATTTTGTAGTTTTTTCACGCTTTGTATACTAACCGCCCTATATATATGTATATGTATATGTATATGTATATGTATATGTATATGTATATGTATATGTATATGTATATGTATATGTATATATGTATATGTATATGTATATGTATATGTATATGTATATGTATATGTATATTATGAAATGATACACACTATAGTCTTGTGATAATTTTAGGCTTTAATTTAAACGTACCAACGAGAGAGTCTTATCATCAACGACTTAGTTAACAAGTGAGTTGATCTTGGTTTGCGCTCGGCTTGTTGTTTTATATCAAAATTTGAGTTTTTTTAATTAAGAGAGCCACTAGGAAGTCGCAAGTTTTTTAAACAATCCTAACCTAGACGGATATATCTATTTTTTACTAGTAAAGTTGCCAATTTTCATAATAAAATTATATATATCCTAATTATCAACTTTGGTATGCATCATGGGTTGTATCATGTGCTTTAGTGGATTAGACCCACCGAGTGTGCCATTGGTGCTACTTGACATGGTTTTATCCCCTTCGGTGCAACTTGGGGTGCCTCATACTAGTTTAGTCTAGATTGGAAATACAGAACAATACTTGCAGATGTGCAAACTTTGAAATTTTCTGGATTGTGGTAGATAGGGATGTAATGAACAAAACTACAAAAGCTCTGAGCTACATAAATTGTCAAAAGTTGATGCCAAGTCAAGTTAAATTCAAATCTGAAATTCAATAAATCTTAAAATAGACTCTATAGTGTTATTGCTGTTGATATGTGTTTATTTGTTCAAACGTTTATAAATAGCGAATTTTCTAGAGTTTGTTGCGTAAATTGACTACATGGGCCATGGGGAGCCACGGTTAGAAAATCATATTAAAGACTTCCTGAAATGGACCCATGCAGCCCAGCTAGTAGCCTAGGTTAGACTTGGGCATAAAAACCGGGTTCGGACCCGACCCGGTGAACCCGACCCGGAACCGGGTACGGGTACGACCCGGTATATGCATACCCGGGTTGGACCCGAAAAAATCCCGTAGGGTTGGAACCGGGTATGATTTTCTAGAATTTCTTAGAACCCGACCTGACCCGACCCGGAACCGGTTGAACCCGGGTTGGACCCGGTTTCGACAGTTTTTTTTTTTTTTTTTTTTTTTTTTTAAATGTGGCCGTTTTTTAATGGCTATATAGCCGTTACCTTCGATTTGTGACCGTTTTTTTGGTCACTTTTGCCCTATAAGTTAGTATAAATAGGTGTGTGTTGATATGGTTTAGTACCCAAGTCTCAAACGCAAAAATATACGCAAAAAACGCAAAATATACTCTCGTTTACTCTCGTTTTACACTTTCACTCTCTCGTTTTACACTTTCACTCTCTTCAATCTTGATATGGCTCACTCACAATCTTCCGTTGGTCAAGGTTCGTCCAACGCTCCAACCGTCGTTCGTGTTCTTGCACACAATCGTAACATGGATGTTTGGTGCAATTGGGATATGGTTGAGTTGAGTGACGGGTCTGTAAAGGCTCGTTGCAAGTTTTGTGGAGCTTTGCTTGCTAAAGATTCTAACACGACTTTAAACAAACACATTAGCAAGAAGTTTTGTAAGTCGTTGAAAAGTAATCCGGATTCGCAACAAACACAATTGGGTGGAGACGGTGGAATCTTTAATTACGATGTTAATACGGTTCGAGATCGAATGGCGAAGTTCGTGATTCAAGAAGCTTTGCCTTTTAGTCATTTCGACAATCCTCGGTTGACCAACTTAATTCGAGAGACGCTTCAACCTCGTTACACTCACGTAAGTCGTACTACACTTAGACGTTATTGTTTAAAATTATGGAAACAAGCAAAAAATGATTTAATTGTATTATTTGAAAATTTAAATACCGGTGTAAACTTAACTAGTGACGTTTGGTCGGCTCCACACGGTCTACCCGAATCGTACCTTTGCGTCACCGCTCATTGGGTGGATCCCAATTCATGGCAATTGATGAAACGTACGATTGCATTTGATCTTTTTCCACAACCACACACCGGAGAATTTTTGTTTTACTTTTTAGATAATGTAATAAGTACTTTTAAATTAGAAAATAAACTTTTTTCAATTGCATTTGATAACGCCTCTAACAACACAACCGCGGTTGAAAAATTAAAATTAAAATATCTTCCGATTGCAAACGGTGATTTTTTCCATACTCGTTGTGTTGCACATATTATTAATTTAGTAGTGCAAGACGGACTATCCGGGCAATATGTTAATAACTTTATTACATCTTTTCGATTTATGTTACATGACGTTTTTAAAAAAAGTAGAAGAAGATATCAAGATTATAAACAACTTTGTAAGGATACGCACTCTAGATTTTTAGGTCCTAATTGGGATGTACCTACTCGGTGGAATTCGACTTGTCACATGTTTGAATGTGCTTTAAAACAAAAGGGCACTTTGAAAGCTTTTTATAATAGTCTTTCGGATAATGGTGAAGCCGACCCATTTCTGGATGCGGGTTGGGAGAATCTTCAACTTCTATCCGACTTTCTTGAGGTTTTTAAAAACTCAACAACAAAATTATCGGGAGTTTATTATTCCACTAGTTATTCGGTGCTTCAAGAACTATATTTTATGTCTTTGAATTTTAAAAATTTTCAAAATAAAAATAATATGTTTAATCAAATGATAGAACCAATGAAAGAAAAGTTTAAAAAATATTTTAAGGACTTACCACCCGTTTTTACGTGTGCCGCCGCTTTAAATCCGTTTCTAAATGTTGCGGGGGTTGAATGTTTGATAGATGAGATAAATGACAATTTGGATATGCATGACGAAAACCCTGATTTTTCAAACGAGGCAAAAGAAAATTTTAATCATAGTTTGAAAACAATTTATAATTTTTATTTAAATAGATATGGGCCTAACGTAAACATAACCATGCCAAGCGGATCAACCTCAAGTGCTAGTACCTCGCTTAAAGACCCTGTTTTGACTATGTTGAATGTTGTTCGGGATGTGACGGCTAAACGTCAAAGGGGTAACACCCCAACAAGTGAGCTCGGTAGATATAGTGGAACGGATTTTATTTCCACTATGACTACCGAAGATTATCGTGCATTCGATATTTTGGCTTGGTGGAAAGGAAAAGAATCTCAATTTCCGATTCTTTCTGCTATGGCCCGTGATTTACTAAGCGTCCAAGCTTCTACGGTAGCTTCGGAATCTGCTTTTTCTCTTAGTGGCAGGGTAATATCATTACGAAGAACAAGACTAACTCCGGAAGCAGTGGAGATGTGCATTTGTTTAAATGATCACTTAGACGCAACGGATCGTATACAAGACCAAACAAGCCTCGAAGACGAGATTACACTAGAAGCTAAAGTACATGATGAAGAGGTAGAAGACGGAGTATCTTCTGGCATATCCGATGAAGAATTAGCATTTGATCAAGCATCTCGTAGTAGATAAAATTAGACGATATTGTTATTTTTAAGTTGTTTTAATATTATATGTCTTTCATGTTCTTTTTGAATTTCTTTGTCATTCAAATGTTTTATATAAAAAGTATTTAATATTTGTATATTATAAGTGTAACATTTTCTGCTCAAGATTTGTATATATTTATATATTAAGTTGTTTAAATTTTTGTCATTCAAGTGAACCCGGTTAAAAAAAGAAAAATAAAAAGAAAAAAAAGGAAAGAAAATATAAGAAAAAAAAAACATACGACCCGGTGTTCGACACACACACAAGAAAAGAAAAAAAGAAAAAAAAAAAGGCAAAAACCCGGTTGAACCCGGGTTTCATACCCGAACCTAACCCGACCCGGGTTCGTACCCGGGTTCACCAATACCCGGGTACAAAAAACCCGGTTGGGCCCAAACCCGGTTTGTACCCGGGCCCTTTTGTACCCGGGCCCGGGTCTGGCCCAAACCCGTTTTGTGCAACTCTAGCCTAGGTCGGATTGACCTGATGTCCTTGCTTTTATAATTTTTGTGATTAAAAAAAAGTTACATAAAATACCTATATCTATGTAATTAATTTACTTTTAACTATTATTTTTATTAATTTTAAGTATTGTTTTTATTAATTATAATGTACAATATTATATACATAACTAGCTTCATCTTTGATCGTTTAAGCCATATGTTACCATCACTTGGATGGAAGAGTGACCACCCACGAATTGTATACGACACCTAAATGCCATACTTATCATCTAAAATCATGTTATGCAAAATAATAGATGTGTACATAGCGGATCCAATCTTATTTTTCGTCCACATTCTACGACTAGCCACAATATGTCATTTTGTTTTGGAACACTGAATGCCCGCTCAACATCCTTTCTCACCGCCTCCTGAGCGTTTTTGAAATACATTTGTATTTTTTCATCCTCACACGGACATGTAAATTATTTAATGAATGTAGAATACTCAGGATAGATACCATCGACAAGATAATACCCGTATTTATGGTACGTATCAGACATAAAACGAAGACCATGGTGCAACTCCGTGGTAAATGTCGTCAAATATTGGAGATTGATCTAAAACATTTATATCATTTTTCACTCTAACAACGCCAAAGTTGGCATGCCATATCCAAAGATCATATGACACAATTGCTTCAATCATTAAGGTAGTATGTGGGTGATCACCTCGTTGATGAGAGCCTCGCTACATCGTGGTAGTTTTCCCACTTCTAGTGTGTGTACAATCAATACTTCTGAGCATCCCAAAAAAGTTGTGAACATTTTCATGGACTTGATAAATTTGTTGGTTGTCATTCCATGTCAATTTTCTCAAATACATATGACCATATAACGTAGTCACCTATTTGAAAAAAAATCAAGTAAAATTAATATTTAATTAAATTGACTAAGAATAAAAGTTTACCTTCACAAAAATGGTAAAGATTATCTCGCGACACTTTTTCTGACATCGCCAAATATTCGTCCCAGGAATCAATACTAGTGCCAATGCCAATTGTCGAATAGCACTCATGCATTTTGTAATGCTGTGAAACCTCATTCACTTTTTGCGTCCAACTGTTGCTAAACAAATACAATTTTGTTTCGTATCGCTAACTATATGAGTGAATAAATCACGGCTAATCCAAAACGACGCTTGAATGCATTTTATTTGTAACTCTCATCTTCATAAGAATAATGTATTACAAGAAGAGTGTTGGCACTTTCATGATCACAATGGATTCTATGTGGCCTCCTCGCATGACTATAGCTTTCTTTGTGTTAACCACGATGGTTGTCACCATTGCTTGAACGAGATGTAGAAACAAAATCAATCTTTCATCTGAATCGAAACACGACAATTAAGGTAATTTCTTCATCCCAACTCAGTTGAAATTTGAATGATGAAAATTTTTGAATATGAGTAGATTGGAGTAAATTGTAATTACAAATACGCATAGTGGAGAATGAAGTAAAAGCTAAGTAAATTATATATATATATATATATATATATATATATATATATATATATATATATATATATATATATATATATACACACACACACACACGTATATATACGTATATACGTATATATATATATACGTATACGTATATATACGTATATGTATATATATACGTATATACGTATATATACGTATATAGATACGTATACGTATATATACGTATATAGATATATATACGTATATGTATATATACATATACGTATACGTATCTATACGTATACGTACATATACGTATACGTATCTATACGTATATATACGTATATACGTATACGTATATACGTATATATACGTACGTAAGTATATACGTATATATACTTACGTACGTATATACATACATATATACGTACGTACGTATATATACATATATACGTATATATACGTATATACGTATATATATACAGATATATATATCATATATATACGTATATATATATACGTATATATACATACATACGTATATATATATATATACGTATATATACATACATACGTATATATACATACATACGTATATATACATACATACGTATATATACATACATACGTATATAGATATATACGTATATATACATACATACGTATATAGATATATACGTATATATACATACATACGTATATAGATATACGTATATATACATACATACGTATATATCTATATACGTATATATACATACATACGTATATATCTATATACGTATATATACATACATACGTATATAGATATATACGTATATATACATACATATGTATATATATACGTATATATATATACATACGTATACATATATATATATATACATACCCACGTATATATATCTATATATATACGTATATATACGTATATACGTATACGTATATATACACGTATTGTTGGATCATATGAGGCTGGTGCAACCAAAACAACACTTACAATATTTTGAAGTACAATTGAAGAAGTCTTCCGAAGCTAAAGCTGCTCTCCCGAATACAAGTTGAAGATCTTCCGAAGCTTAAGTATGAAGAACTTCCGAAAACTAAGTCTTCCTGGACTAAGTAGTTTTCCTTCCGAAGTATATGAAGAACTTTCGAAGGTAGAACCAAGTCTTCTGAAGTATATGAAGACCAAGTAGTTCTCCTTCCGAAGCATTCACACTTAGAAGATTCAAGACAAAGTCTTCCGAAGAATGAAGTCATGAAGACTTGCAGAAGACTTGGAAGAAGTTGATTCTTTCGAAGTATAAATGGCCTCGGAAGAACTTATTCTTTCGAAGCCATTTTGCCTTCGGAAGAACCAACTATGAACCAGTGGACATAAGTATGGGCTGTCTGACATCCGCTAACAACTCTGATACACTGCATGACATTTTTCCACTCTCATGTAGTTGACCATACTTTAATCCACTGTTCACCTTTTTCAGTTAGTATAGTTACCATACTTAGTTGGTGGCAAAAGGTAAGTCATGGACCTGTCATGACTACCTAATCTAGGATATTATTTTATCTTAGATACTTTACTTCTAGCAATATAGTATTTGCTTAGTGCTAAATTCCAGCTGGTTTTTCAAGTATTGTTGGGAACTGTCTGCCCAAGACACATATTGGATTGATGTGGTTAACACAATATGATCCAAGTCCGGTCATACCCAATAACAAGCTAGACAAACATCTTTATTTTATGATATGATCATGTAAGTAAATATTGACACTTGAAGTATTTAGAAACTGGGTTTCTAAATATTTGTACTAGTGTTATGAATAAATTATATGAATAATTTATTCTAGAGAGAGAGTACTTTGTATTGTTATTCAAATGGTTGAACAAACAATACAAGTCTTTTTTCTTGTCCGCATTTCTTTGTTACTCATCCACATTTACTAATACGGATGTGTTACTGAGGAAATGCGGATGAATGTTCCTCATCCTCATTTAAAATGCGGATGTGCATTTGTGGAAATGCTGAAGAAATTTCTTCATCCGTATTTACTAATGCGGATGTGCATTTGGAAAATGCTGATGAACTGTTCGTCCGCATTTACAAATGCGGATGTACATTTGGGAAATACGGATGAAGTTTCTTCTTCCGCATTTACAAATGCGGTTAGAGTTTGTTCATCCGCATTTACTAATGCGGATGAATATTAGAGAAACACAGATGGGTTATAGGGATGGGTCCCGCCTACTTTTCTCTCACTCTGAAATTCAGTTTCAACACACACAAAGGTGCAGATTGGTTTTCCTATAGCTTTTCTCTCGATCGGTCGAGGAAAACCAAGAACAGAACCCGATACAAGTGAAGAAAATCCTAGCAACCTGGTGTATTGTTGGAAGCTTGGGGTAGACAAGCTTGAGGTTTCCTACTTTGGAAGCGTCCGATCAAAGATCTTCTTCCTCTGTCCCGTTCGAGAGGTAGATTTCTAAACACCCTATGGTTGTTTGTAAGCATGGTTTTTCATATAACGATCCATTACGGGTTTTTAACAGATATATAAATTGGTTTATATATATTAACTGTAATAATTTTTTCATTCCCTTTCCGCTGCGGTTTCATTTTATAAGGATAAAATGACTCTGATAAACTTATGAAAACCCCTACAATGGTATCAGAGCCGGTTATATGGATACATGCTTCATTTGGACTGAATTCTCGGTTTCTTGCTGTTATTCACCAACAGACCAAAACTTCAGGTCTATGTTTCCCCTGTCTTTCAAGATTCTATTTTACATGCATATTGTAATTTTGAAAAATTTAATCATTTGGATGATTTAGTTGTTTGGACAAGAATCATGATATTCGGTTTGTTTATACATTAACCGAAAATCTGTGATTCAAGGGGAAGACTCTCGGATTTTTGCTTACATATTTAGATATGTATCTTGATGTTCATAACCTAGCCGAGACCTTGTGTTTGGATGTGTTGTGATCTATATTTAATTATTCAAAAGGTTGTAATAATTAAATGTATTTGTTCTTCCTATTGGCTATGTAATTTATTTATTTTCATTTGGTATGTAAAATAAATAGATTAGTTGCATTTTACTTTTACTAGAAAATGTATATAGAATATATAATTTTGTAAAAGAAGATGCAACAAGGATGTTTTCCGTTTGGGCCAATTTTGTGCCCAAAGAGCTTTATAGCTCTTAATGGGATTTAAGCCCAATAACCGAAAACATATTTTGAAGGCCCAAAGGGGTTTGGTGCAGAATTTTAAGTCCATTTGGAAGCTCAAATCGAATGGGAGAATCACAACACAAAGTGGACACTTGAAGCATTTGGATGCGGGATCAAGTGGGAGCTCACCGACACAAGTGTTACCCTTAGGAAGGACCTAAATAACTCACTTGTTTCGGTCAACAAGTGATGTTAAAATTAGTTGGCTACGGTTATGAACTTGTTGTTGTATGTGTTGCTTGTATGGTTGATTTAGTTTATTGTTCATGTGATATTTGGATATGCACTATTAAACAATTTCAAATCAACAACAAGCTTCAAACGGTTCTTTTGGAAACATTAACATGGGTAATAAAATGGTTTTATTAAAGGTTAATGTTTTCGTAATAAAATTGGGTTTTATTAAAAGAACCTTAGAAACTGGTTTCACTCGTGTACCAAGCATTTGAATGCATGCAAATGTAAGGTACAAAATGTTTTCATAACTAGAATTAATGGAAACAAAATCCCTTTAAACAAGTTTAACACCATACTTTTATACAACACTTGAATCACTTGGAAACTATTTATGGGATAAAGGTCACCTAACCATATTTAGGAAACTTGTGTGTTTGAGGTGTGTTTAGCATATTTGTGGAATAAAGTTCACCTAACCACCTGTATGTGTAAACTCACATGTGTGTGTAAGTAGGACTACTTGAATTGGAAACCATGTGAATAGGGTCACCGAAGCATGGCGTACAATGGTGTTGATGGGATTAAACATGCCGACTAAACATAAAGATGTTTAACCGATCCCATAAACTAGAAGTTGCAAAGGGTTGCAATTGTCAAAAGTTGGCTACCTTGTTAATCTAAATAATGGGATAAAGGTCACCTAACCATTATTTGAATGTAACGTTGGATTCTAGATTTTAATTATTAATTGTCTATGAGACATGAAAGGTATTAATAGTTAAAATGTCATTTTATGAATACTAAAATTGAACTTTGTTTATATTGTAGTAATGGCCGCTAATAATAACAACGCTACCTCCTCGACTGTCCATAACCTGTCACTGAGAACTATCCTGGAAAAGGATTGTCTAAATCACAATAAATTCATGGATTGGTTTCGAAACTTGAGAATTGTTCTCAAGCAGGAAAATAAATCATATGTTTTAGACGATCCTATTCCCGATGAACCCAATATTGATGATATTGACGCCTACGAGGATTGGGTTAAGCACACTGAGGATTCTGTGCAAGTTTTTTGCCTCATGTTGGGAACCATGATTCCCGAGCTTCAAAAGGATTTTGAACATCACGGGGCATACGAAATGATTACCCAGCTGAAGGAAATGTTCCTTCAACAAGCGAGGGTAGAGCGGTTCGAAACGGTTGGAGCGCTTCATGCATGTCGAATGGAAGAAATCCAATCTATGTCATCTTATGTGATGAAGATGAAAAGCCACATTGATCACCTCGAAAGGCTAAATTGTCCCGTCTCAAAAGAGTTGGCCATGGATTTAATCTTCAATGGTCTAACCAAGAAGTTTGAGACTTTTATCATGAATTATAACATGAATGGATGGGACAAGAGCATTGGGGAACTTCATGCAATGCTCAAAACAGCTGAGGCAGGGATGGGTAAAATGGTTTTACCAGTTCTCATGGTCAATGAGGGTGGCAACAAGAAGAGGCATCACCCCGAACCCAAGGCAAATGTTGCCAAAGGCAAGGGGTACATCAAAGGAAAGGGTAAGGGAAGAACTAAAGCGGGACCACCAAAACCGAGGCTTAAGAAGCCAAAGGTTACAGAGAACGATCTATGCTTTGAGTGTGGTGAGATAGGACATTGGAAGAGGGATGCTGGGCAGACCTCAGGTACAACTTTCATGATCCATATTGAACTTAATGTTATTTCTTCAAACACATGGGTATTAGATACCGGATGTGGAACTCATATTTGCAATTTGTTGCAGTGTTTCAAAAGAAATAAGCATTTTAAGAAGGGGGATACTAGTCTCTATATGGGCAACAGAGCAAAGGTTGATGTCGAAGCCCAAGGACACTATATCTTGAAGCTTCCAAGTGGTTTGGAAGTCATTTTGAAGAATGTTTTGTATGCTCCTAGTTTGACTAGGAACATAATTTCTGTTTCCCTTCTAAAACAATTTGGTTATGTATTAAAGTTTGTAAATGTTGGTATTTGTGTTTTTATGGATGATATATTTTATTTTAAAGCTATGCCTTTTAATGGTATTTATGAATTGGTTCATGATGACTCTTCCTTTAATAACTCGTTATACCAATCAAGCACCAAAAAACATAAAATGGGTTTAAGTGAATTATATCTTTGGCATTGTCGTCTTGGTCACATAAACAAGAATCATATTCAAACACTTCAAAAGAATGGTATTTTGGAAGCAAATGAAGAGTATTCATTTGATAAGTGTGAATCTTGTTTATAAGGAAAGATGACCAAGGAACCCTTTAGTGGTACTAACCAAAGGGCAAAAGACTTATTAGGAATCATACATTTGGATGTATGTGGTCCTTTTAAAGCAATGACAAGGAATGGTGAAAGATACTTCATTACCTTCATCGACAATTATAGTCGTTATGGTTATGTCTACTTGTTGAGACACAAAGATGAAGTTTTTGAAACGTTCAAAATCTTCAAGAATGAAGTAGAAAATCAACTCAACAAAACCATCAAAGTTCTTCATTCGGATAGAGGAGGTGAATACCTTAATGATGCTTTTCAAGATCATCTTAGGAGTTGTGGGATTATCTCACAGCTTGCTCCACCCGGAACACCACAGCATAATGGTGTGTCTGGTAGGAGAAACCGAACTCTATTGGATATGATTCGATCTATGATGGCTAGAAGCACACTACCTCTGTCATTTTGGGGTTTCGCATTGCTCTCCGCATCCCATATTTTGAATATGGCCCCAACCAAGAAAGTGGATAAGACATCTTTTGAAATATGGCATGGAAGGGTTCTATCATTATCATATTTAAAGGTATGGGGTTGTGAGGTTTATGTTAAGCAAAACACCCCAAACAAGTTAGAAAGCCAATCCACTAAGTGTATCTTTGTACGATATCCCAAAGACTCGATGGGATATTACTTCTACAATCCAACGGAGCAAAAGGTATTTATTGCTCGAAAGGCTGAGTTCTTGGAAACAAAATTCCTTATGGAAGGAAATACCAATAGAACAGTGGAACTTGATGAGGATCGAGAACCACAAGCCGATACATGTTTGGTTGATACTAGAAATCAACAAGAGGTTGTTGATAATGATCAAGTGGTTGATCAATACACACAAAACTTTCGCAGATCTGGTAGAATTAGCTATCCACCCTAAAGATATGGATTTTTCATGAATGGATTCTAAGTAGTTGACTCGGATGAACCAACTACGTACCATGATGCAGTGTCCAATTCAGATTGTGACAAGTGGCTTGAAGCCATGAACGTAGAGATGCAATCCATGCATGACAACCAAGTATGGGAATTGGTTGTGCCATCTCTTAACTCCAAACCGATTGGATGTAAGTGGGTTTTCAAGAAGAAAACTAATATGCATGGAAACTTGGATACTTACAAAGAGAGACTTGTAGCAAAAGGTTTCACTCAGACTCAAGGGGTTGATTATGATGAGACCTTCTAGCCTATGGCAATGCTAAAGTCAATTAGGATATTATTTGTCATAGCTGCATATTATAACTATAAGATTTGGCAAATGGATGTCAAAACTGCTTTCCTTAATGGACATCTCAAAGAGAATGTCTATATGGTTCAGCCCGAAGGTTTTGTCGATCCACAATATCCTAATAAAGTATGCAAGTTAAAGAAATCAATCTATGGATTGAAACAAACATCAAGAAGTTAGAATCAATGTTTTGATGAAGAGGTCAAGAAATTTGGATTCATCAAGAACGCTGATGAAGCTTGTGTGTATAAGAAAGCTAGTGGGAGCATCATCACATTCATAGTATTGTATGTTGATGATATATTACTGTTTGGAAATGACATTCCAACCATGGAAGGTGTTAAAACCTAGCTTGAAAATTGTTTTTCCATCAAAGATCTTGGTGAAGCCGCCTATATTTTGGGAATAAAGATCTATAGGGATAGATCAAGGCGGTTGATAGGTTTAAACCAAAGTGCATATATTGATAAAATCTTGAAAAGGTTCAAGATGGAGAACTCTAAAAAAGGTTTGGTACCTATTCAAAGAGGGACAATATTGAGTGCATCTCAATGTCCAAGCTCAAAAGATGAGTAAGAAAGGATGAACGAAATCCCATATGCATCTGCTATAGGATCCATCATGTATGCAATGATATGCACTAGACCGGACGTGTCATACGCTTTAAGCATGACAAGTAGATATCAGCAGAATCCAGGAAATAGTCATTGGATGGCTATTAAAAGTATATTGAAATACCTTAGGAGGACTAAGGATATGTTTCTAATATACAGATCTAGTGAAGAGGAACTTATTGTAAAGGGTTACACGGATGCGAGTTTCCAAACTGATCGAGATGATTCTCGGTCACAATCGGGGTATGTCTTCATTATGAATGGAGGGGCAGTGTCCTGGAAGAGTTCAAAGCAGGATGTGATAGCATTGTCCACTATAGAATCAAAATAAATATCCGCTTCAATGGCAGCACAGGAAGCTGCATGGTTGAAGAAATTCATTACCGATCTAGGGGTTGTCTATACCATTCAAGATCCCCTAGAGATCTTTTGTGATAACGCAAGGAACCCCGTGCACATCAAAAGACAAGGCACATTGAGCGCTGATTCAACTACATAAGGGATGAAGTTGAAAAAGGAAAGATATGTATTCGCAAAGTTCACACTGATCAAAATATTACGAATCCACTCACGAAGCTCCTTGAAAGGCCAAAGCATGAGAGTCAGACTTGTGCCTTAGGACTTCGATATTCTAGTGATTGGATTTGATCTATTTAGTATTTAAATACCGGAACAATTGTTATTTTGACTCATATTTAGATATGATTATAATACTATGAGTTATGTTCCATTTTAGCATGTTTAAATCCATGAATATGTTTATTATTCTAAATGTTCGTAGTCGGTCATATTTGTGGGAACAAATATGAAGTAAGACTACTATGAACTTGGATTGATGGATATTCATAAGGTATGAATATAAAGTAAGAGGTTACTACCAAGGTTGATAAATATTTGTGGGATACAAATATTGGACTGACCCGCTCTCAAATTTTACTGCATGGAATTATGTAATTGATCATAATTAAATTTGAGTAAAGGAAAATATTGTTGTATCCTATGACCTGAGATACATATTGGGTTTCGATATTCACCAAATATTATTCTTTGATCTAGTTCTTCGGTGTTCTGAAATAATGGATAGTACATAAGGCTAGTTTCAGGTGTGATACAAGGTGATTGTGAGAAATGTATGTAGTCAAGATGGGATTTGTTCCTCTTATTCGTTGAGAGTATGATGTCTAAGGCCTGATTAAGTTAAATCAACAGGGAATGATCATTCTGTGTCTCTGGATTTAACATGACATCTGAAACAAAAGGATAAATGATTGATTCACCTAAATTATTTTCAAGTAAGGGACTTCAGGAAGATGATGTATTGAATGGCACTTCGTCATGCGTATTAGGGGTAGTAAACCATTGTTAGGCGGTATTTACTGCTTGCATCAATTCTCTATGTATCTTGTGCAAGTGGGAGATTGTTGGGAACTATCTGCCCAAGACACATATTGGATTGATGTGGCTAGTATGTTATGATCCAAGTCCGGTCATACCCAATAACAAGCTAGACAAACACCTACAATATTTATTTTATGATATGATCATGTAAGTAAATATTGACACTTGAAGTATTTAGAAATTGGGTTTCTAAATATTTACACTAGTGTTATGAATAAATTATATGGATAATTTATTCTAGAGAGAGAGTACTTTGTATTTTTATTCAAATGGTTGAACAAACAATACAAGTCCTTTTTCTTGTCCGCATTTCTTTGTTACTCATCCACATTTACTAATGCAGATGTGTTACTGAGGAAATGCAGATGAATGTTCCTTATCCGCATTTACAAATGCGGATGTGCATTTGTGGAAATGCTGAAGGAATTTCTTCATCCGCATTTACTAATACGGATGTGCATTTGGGAAATGCTGATGAACTGTTCGTCCACATTTACAAATACGGATGTACATTTGGGAAATGCGGATGAAGTTTCTTTTTCCGCATTTACAAATGCGGTTAGAGTTTGTTCATCCACATTTACTAATGCGGATGAATATTAGAGAAATGCGGATGGGTTAAAGGGATGGGTCCCACCCATTTCTCTCACTCTGAAATTCAGTTTCATAGGACGTGCAATATATGATTGCATTCAACCACTCTCTCTGATAACTTACAACACACACAAAGGTGCAGATCGGTGTTCCTGTAGCTTTTCTCTCGATCGGTCGAGGAAAACCAATAACAGAACCCGATTCAACTGAAGAAAATCCTAGCAACCTGGTGTATTGTTGGAAGCTTGGGGTAGACAAGCTTGAGGTTTCCTACTTTGGAAGCTGCCGATCAAAGATCTTCTTCCTCTGTCCCGTTCGAGAGGTAGATTTCTAAACACCCTATGGTTGTTTGTAAGCATGGTTTTTCATATAACGATCCATTACGGGTTTTTAACAGATATATAAATTGGTTTATATATATTTACTGTAACAAGTTTTTCATTCCCTTTCCGCTGCGGTTTCATTTTATAAGGATAAAATGACTCTGATAAACTTGTGAAAACCCCTACAAGTATAACTGGCTGTAGATAGTAGTATATATAGTTCTCATTGTAACTTAAGTAACCATGCTTGTAAGAGTCTTGTAATATTGAGTTGAGAAGTAATACATACAAGTATCTTAAAAACCATTCTTGTGTTCATTAACTTATTATATTATTGTCAACTTAGTTAGAGATTCTGCTTCATCAACTGAGTGAGACTTAGTGAGCTTGTGAGATACACAACTTGTGTTGAGAGACCAACACCAATCCTGCAATTGGTATCAGAGCTTTTTAGGCTCTTGATTGTGAGATCTAACCATCCCAAATCATCCTTGTTTTTTCATACTTACTCACTTCACTTAAATGGATCTTAACGAAAAGTTTTCTGAGTCCGAGATGGGAACCATGACCAAGGCTCCTATCACCACCCCTGATGATTTTGGAACCTGGTGCAAATGTATTGAAGGTTTTATCAAGTATCAAGACAGCCGCATGTGGAGAACTGCACTCATGGTCCTTACAAGCCAAAGGTGGCAGACCCGACTGGTAATGGTGCCATGATTGAGAAAGCTATTGAAGACTACTCTGATGAAGACTTCAAGAAGATGGACATCGACTACAAAGCGATGACCTGTTGCTTACTACCATACCAAACTCCATAATGGCAGACTTTAAGAAATGCAAGACCGCCAAAGAACTCTTTGATGCTTTGAAGCTGATGTACTCTGGTTCTACTGAATCAAAGGAAAACAAGAAGGATATGCTGAAGCAGAAGTTTGATAACTTCACTTATGTTGTTGATGAGACCTTGAGCCAATAATACTTCAGGTATATGGACTTGATCACCTCTCTTCAGACTATGGGAGTTGTTCTTGAGAAAAGAGACATAGTCAGAAAATTCATGAATGCACTTCCTCATGAGTGGACTTTTTACTGTCTCAATCATGAGAACTAAAAATCTCAACACTCTCACTATGACTAAACTTTATGGAATCCTTGATGGATACCGTATAGAGATAGAGACTCAGAAGAGCCACCAGATGAACAGACCCTAAAATCCTATACTCAACAATGCTTTACATGTTGCTGAAGGATCAAGAACTCCCCAGCCTCAGTTGTACCTAAACTACCCCCAACAACCATCATCCTCTTCCGGGCCATACATCACTTTCCCTGAGACACCCCGGTCTCAACAGGCTCAACACACTCCCTTCCAAGATAGTTGTACATTTGTTTCATGGAGTGAGCACTTTGGAGATTTTCAATACTGTTTTGATGATCTAGAGTGTTTCAGCCCGGATGATGTTGAATATATGGACATTGTCCAACAAATGGCTCTTTTAACCTACAGAGCAAAGAAATTCTTTAAAAGAACCGGAAGGCAGTTTCCTCAGAACCCAACTAATAGCAAATTTGGGTTTGATAAGAGCAAGGGAAAATGCTACAATTGTAACCAGCTTGGTCACTTTGCTAGGGAATGTAAAGCTCCAAGATCTAATCCTGGAGCAGCTCGAGCCTCCCAACATTCTGCTACCTTAGAGGCTGCAACCAAACCCACTGAGCCACAAACTGCTGCTATTGCTCAAGAAGTTGACTGGAGCTTTATGGTGCAAGATGTCACTCTTGCACGAGGTCTCATGGCTGGAACTGAAGACAGCAAGGTATATGAACATCTCTGTACTCCAGCCTGTATTGCTAAGGTTAAATTGTATCAGGACTACAACATGGAAATTAGATCTGGTATTTAGTCTTTAAATATCCTAAATCTGATTTAAGAGAGCAGAATCTGACTATAAGCTCAAAATAAAAGAGTTAGAGAAAACTGTGTCCTCTTTAAAACATGAACATACCAACTATAGGACTCAAATAAAAGATATAATATCCAAGTTGACTGAAGCTCAAGCCCAGCTAGTCATAGCTGAGGCTAAAGCAGAGAAGTATGCTATTCAAGAGCACAACTTCAACACCATTATAGCATCATCCTCCCACTCCAAGGTATGCTATCAAAACAAAAGTGGGTTGGGATCCAATGAAATTTCTCCACCACACTCTCTTGTGTCTATTAGACAGCCAAGATGTGGTACTGATGAGCAAGAGGTTCCAACTGCTGATCCACTACCTAGTGAGCAGAGGAATGATGCAATAATGGAAACCACCATAGGGAAGGATAAGGTAGAAAACCTCATCCCCACAGTTGATAAATCATTGACCACCAAAGCTAGAAAGAACCAGATCAGGGCAGCAAGAAAAACTGCCAAGAAGGTGGCTGAGACTTAGATGAAGACAGACCTAAGGCAAAAGGGTGTATTAATCTCAGCTGGATTCCAAGTGGTTGGAAGTTCTGATTCAAGAAAGGAGAGTAGTACAAGCATTCCTATCCAGCTGAAGGATCAGAAACTAAAGGGAAAGACTGTTGAAGAAGAGAAGAAGTGCAAGAAACAACAGCCCACATGTCCCACCAAGAATAATATTGAGCGCCTAATATGTGGCCTGCATAACCACATGGCTAAAGATTGTTACTACAATCCAGCAAGCACACATTATGCAACCAATGTTAAGAAAGAAGGAGTCAAGGATGGTTTCATATTTGGACCTTACCATATGGTCCAAGTGTTAAGGAAAGTAAAGCTTGTTTCTGAAGCCAAGTTGCTTTCGAAAGAAACTCATTCTTCTGAAAGGAAAATAGCTTCGGAAGATAATCCAAATAATAAACAAAGAAAAAAAACATTTTCTTGAAACCTTCAAAGAAAAAGACTGCTTCGGAAGAAAAGGTGGTCAAAACTTCTTCCGAAAAGAAAGAACCTTCAGTAGCAAGTCATGCTGCACAAGCCTCCTCAGGCTCATCATCACAGGTCAATCATAGGATGGAATGGAAGACCAGAAAAGATGCTGCAGCCCAAACCTCTTTTTCACAAACTATAATTGAGCCCCCATGCATACAATTTGGTTCAGTTATATCATCTGCATTAAAAGAACCCAAGACCAACAAGGCTTGGGTTTCTAACAATAACTAATCATTTCACCTTATGTGCAGGGACATCCATATGACAAGAATGGAAATGTCTGGATTATGGACAGTGGATGCTCTAGGCACATGACAGGGAAGAGATCTCTCCTACAATAATTTGAACATTTTGATGGAGGTCCTGTTTAGTTTGGAGGTGAAGCCAGAGGATACATTTCTGGTAAAGGTAGTGTATCCAATGGTAAGTTAAACATCGACAAAGTAAACTTTGTCAAATAGCTTGAACACAATCTCTTGAGTGTTTCTCAATTCTTTGATCAAAAGCACCAAATGCTTTTCACAGAACATGAGTGCAGTATCCTCAAACCCGGGATGACAATTCCTCAGGAATTGGTGCTTCTTAGATCTCCCAGGAGAGGGGATATATACAAGCTTGATATGAACAATGCTTCTCCACTGGGTGAAGCATCATGCTTTCTTTCCAAAGCTAATGGTGATGAGTCAACTCTTTGGCATAAAAGAATGTGCCATGTTAATTTTAAAACTATGAATAAGCTGGTTAAAAATAATTTGGTACATGGTGTGCCTAAAAAGGAATTTTTCTGTAAAGATAACATTGTTGCTTGCCTAAAAGGAAAGCAACACAAGGTTTCTCACAAATCCAAAGTGGTTAACTCCATTACCATTCCATTACACTTATTGCACATGGATCTTTTTGGCACCACAGGTATAATGAGCATTGGAAGGAAATCATATTGTCATGTGATTGTTGATGATTTTACAAGATTTACATGGGTATTATTTTTAAGAACTAAAGATGAAACGAATGAAACTTTAAAATCTTTTATTTTTAAAATTGAAAATCAAAAGGATCACAAGGTAAAAAGCATTAGAAGTGATCAAGGGACTGAGTTTAAGAATCAAGTTCTTGACTTATTCTGCAACTCAAAAGGGATCGCCAGACAATACAGTGCTCCAAGAACTCCTCAACAAAATAGTGTTGTTGAGAGGAGGAACACGACACTTATTAAGGCTGCAAGTAATTGTTAGCTGATTCAAAGCTACCTCTAACTTTCTGGGCAGAGGCAGTCAGCACTACATGCTATGTGTAGAGCAGGGTTCTCATTGTTAAGCCCCATGGAAAGACCCCTTATGAGTTATGGAACAAGAGGCCACCGTTAATTGGCTTTCTTAGGTCCTTTGGTAGTAGGTGTACCATACTCAACACAAAAGACAATTTAGCAAAATTTGCTGAAAAGTCAAATGATGCTATCTTTGTTGGATATTCCTCAACCTCTATTTCTTATAGAGTGTATAATATTAAAAATCAACAATTTGAGAAATCATCCAACATTGTTGTTAATGAGCACACTCCTTGTGTTAGAGGGAATGGCCCTGATCATATATTCAATCTAGAATTGTTTCCAAACTACTCTAAACCTTCTTGTGAGAATGTTTCAGCTGGAATAGCAAAACAAAGTGACATCTATGAAGATCAAATGTTTGAGTTACCCTAACCTATTCCAAGTTCTAAAAGAGGAATTAAAGAACAAGGTCCCACTACTGGAAGTCTTGAAAGCTTGAACATCTCAGGAAATCATGGAGCCAGCTGACAACTCCAGCATTCAACACCAAGCTAATGAAGATAGTAATATGGAGGAACAGGAAACTGTTGATCTACTTCTCAGCAGAATATCATTGATGTTGTCACACATTCATTCAATCGGTCCTCATTGAATGAGTGTGAGACATCAACTGGTCATGGTGTTCAAAACCCTAAGCAAAACTTCTCAAACCTGGATCTATCTATGCAACTAGATGTGATTCCTAGGCTCAGGATACATAACACTCACCCAGCTGAGAACATCATTGGGGATGTCTTAGAAGGTGTGAGAACAAGAAGTCAGACCCACAATGGGAATGTCTTCTTGTACTCATGCTTTCTCTCTTAAATGGAACCAAAGAAGGTGGAAGAAGCCCTCAAGGACAACAATTGGATTGAAGCTATGCAAAAGGAGTTGCTTCAGTTCAAGAGGCAAAAGGTATGGAACTTATGTCCATTGCCACCTGGCGAAGTCCCCAATGGCACCAAGTGGGTGTTCAGAAATAAGAGAGATGATAGAGGTTTGATCATCAAGAACAAGGCAAGACTTGTTCAAGGATACACACAGGAGGAAGGAATAGATTACACTGATGTCTTTGCACCTATTGCAAGACTTGAGGCTGTAAGAATCTTCCTTGCTTTTGCAGTATCCAAGAACTTCACTGTCTATCAACTTGATGTCAAATGTGCATTTTTATACGGGGATATTGATAGAGAAGTCTATGTGTGTCAGCCACCTGGATTTGAAGACCCACAACACCCTAACTATGTGTGCAAACTGGATAAAACTCTCTATGGGTTGCATCAAGCACCTAGGCTGTGGTATGAGACCCTGTCTCAGTTTCTTCTTAGAAATGGCTACACCAGAGGCACCATAGACAAGACATTGTTCATAAAGAAGTCCGGGAAGGACATGCTGCTTGTTCAAGTCTATGTTGATGACATCATATTTGGTTCCTCAAATGACCAAATGTGCAAAGACTTTGAAAGCATCATGAGGAAGAAGTTTGAGATGAGTTCAATAGGAAAGATGGATTTCTTCCTTGGAATTCAAATGAAGCTGATCGAAAAAGGGTTCTTCATTAATCAATCTAAGTATGTCAAGGACATCTAAGAGAGACTTAAGATGAAAGATTGTAAGCCAGCCAAGACATCTATACCCAGAAATCACAATCTTTGTCCTAATTCTGAGGGGGAGGATACTGATCAGCATCAGTACAGGGTGATTATTGGATCTCTGATGGATCTCACTACAAGTAGACCTGATATCATGTTTACAACGTGCATCTGTGCAAGATATCAGGCTGCTCCCAAGGTGTCTCACCTAATTGCTACCAAGAGAATTCTTAGATACCTTAAAGGAGCTCCCAAACTGGATCTAGTATCCTAAGAATAAGGACTTCAGTCTTTATGGGTATACTGACAGTGATTATGGTGGCTGCAACATCAACAAGAAATCCACATCCGGAGGATGTCAATTTCTTGGTGGAAGGATTATCTCCTGGCAATGCAAGAAGCAATCATGTGTCTCTACATCAACTATTGAAGCTGAATTCATAGCTGCTGCGAGCTGCTATGCTCAACTACTATGGATTCAGAATCAGATGCTGGACTATGTTTTCAACTTCATGCAGACTCCTATCCACATAGACAACAAGAGTGCGATTTCTATCACATAAAATCCGGTCAAGCACTCCAAGAGAAAGCATATCGACATCAGGTATCATTTCATTAGAGATATTCATGAGAAAAATCTAATAAAGCTAATCAAAGTAAATTCAAATGAACAATATGCTGACTTGTTCACCAAAGCCTTTGATGAATAAAGATTTAAATATTTAATTACAGCTATGGGATGATTAACATTGACTAGTTCTTCTCTTTTGAAAAACCATTTTAAAATATGTCTTGTCTATGTTGTCTAACTACAATCTAAGCCCTGTTACAAAAAGGCTTTCTTTAAAAAATCTAAGTGTAGACACTTCTGAAGAGAAATTTACCCTCGAAAGAAATCTTTATCCATCTTCCGAAGGCAAATTCCTCTGCATAAATATTATCTTCCGAATATTTTTTAGCCTCGGAAGAACAATTGATCATAGATCAAATTTACTTCCGAAACTTACTAACTTCTATTCTCAGAAGAAGATTGTACTCTCGGAAACAAACTTGTCATTGAGACATGGTTTGCTTTCGGAAGTAAAAATGGTTTTGGAAGACAATATTGAGAAACACAAGTGTTTTTCTCTCGGAAGCAAGTTTACCTTCGGAAGAACATCTTTACTGTGTAACAAAAATCTTTGGGCCCCACTCTGCAAAAAGTAAGATTTATTGATGATTGTCGGAATATTTTAAATGTTTTATCTTACCTCCTTTGTCAAATCAAAACCTAAACTATCTTTTCACCTTATCGGTTTGCTTTTTAACCCCCATTTAAAATTTCCGACTCTCTTTCTTTACTTTTTTTACCACAGAAAAAGCCCCAAATTACCACCATCTTCTTCACTCACTCTCAAATTCCTTCAATCCTACCATACCTCTTAACAATAGCCCTAAATCCCCAACATAATCAGGTCACTATCCTTGATTCTTCAAAGGATGCAGACTTTACCCCTATCATCGAATTTCTATCCCAATCGGCATACTTCACTGCCCTCACTGTTAACCCCACCATCTACTATAACCACATGGCTGAATTCTGGTCCAATGGTCAAGATAAAACACTAAATGGTGAAAGGGTCATCAGATCGAGGATCTGCGGACAGGAGATCACCATTGTTGAATCAACCATCAGGGAGCATCTGGAGCTTCATGATGAGGGCGCCCCTATTGAATTCCCCAAATCTGAGTTGGAAGACACTTATACTCAGATGGGATATGGCGGCGATGTGCATAAGTCTACAGTCTACAAGTTTAACTTCTCCTACAATTGGAAGTTCTTACTTCATATTGTCCTGCACTGCCTATCTAACAAATCCGGGGGATGGGATCAAATCCCATATGATTTGGGTTGCATAGTCCACGGGTTGGTAAAGGTCCCGTGCTTCAACTACTCAAGATTTGTGTTGAACATCTTAAGAGGCAATCTCACCCGGGATCCATTCTACATGTATCCCCGGTTCATTCAGCACATAATCAACTGTGAGCTGGACCAGGATAGATTACAATGTGCAGATGTTCTACTGGTCCATCACATGCAGCCTGGCATCTTCAAAACTTTGAAGAAGGTGTCCACCAACTTCTCTGGAAGATTCACTAATCTTTTTCCAAGTATGCGCGAGCCAACGGCTCCTGGTGACATCCCTACAAGCCCAGCAAGTGACAAACCCACACCAAACACCACCACTCAAATGCCAATCACTTCTTCCCACCCAATCAAGATTACATACAATAGACCCCAAACAAACCCCTGATCAATCTACTCTTTGATCAGGTCCCCTCTATTCTATCCAAAATGGCTCGAGTGGAACTCAGGGCTCCCACTCAGCCAGAGGTCCAACCATCCTCCACCATTGACCTCAATATGAGCATTGAGTCTCCTCATTCTTAAGCTAACAAGCCCATAACCCAAGCTTTTAGCCCTTAGGGTGAGTCTCAACACTCCCCAGAGCAGCCAAAAAGGGACACCAACATCATCGGGTCTTCTGCTCTCGCAGAAGAACCCGTAGGTGCTGACCAAGGTCCCGGGTCATTAGATTTAACCTCATTATCTCTCATTGACCTATCAACCCTACCTGATAAGGACATTATGTTTCATCCAGGCCATGATGTTAATCTACCATACCACTCTCTAGATCAACTGAGCCCTAGGGAACCTCTAATGTCTAGCCCACATCAGTAATACCTAACTGAGGTGAGTCAAACTGGTGTGTTAGGTTACTCATATAGGCTTAGCTACTACTACTGAGAGTGCTTCACTAACCTCTCAGGACAGTGGTAACATAAGTGGGACTGAGTCTACGGCAACCTTGCCCCTTGATGACTCTGAAAGAGACATCAGCACGCAAGGGTATCCAGGGAGCCGAGAAACCACTACTGGTGGTGACGATGAACATACTAGATATGTTATCTCATCTCCTAATGATTCTTCAAAAGAAGATGAGGGTAGCCTGAATCTCATTATCAGAGACCTAATTTCTAAAGTCTCAAACCTTGAATCAAAGGTTAAGACTTTAGAGGACAGGTCTGCCACTCAGCAACTTGAGATTGAAAATCTCAAGGCTCAACTAGCTGAGACACAGATTGAGAACTCTGTTAGGCATGTACATACTCAGGTTTCTTTAAGTTCTTCCTCTAGCTCATCTACTTCTCAAGATGATGCTACCAAAAAGGGGGAGAAGGTACAGAAACAAAGACATGAGGAACCCTGCCTTGCTATCATAACAACTTCCTTTGATGCCATATCTTCTTTGTACCCCACACAACAACACCCAGCAACCACCTTCCCTCAACCAGCTCCCATTACTATTCAAGTGGATCCAAAAATGCTTATAGACCTTAACAGGTTTTTAACCATATTTTTTATAAGCTCATCCATTGAACAACCTTCCCCTGATATAGTCGTTGCCTACTTTGAGCTGAGGAGCTTCAAAGGCTGAGTGCACCACCTACCTCTGAAAAGGAAGTTGGTCAACCTAAGGTCTCTGTTGAACCCGATATTAACTTCGTAGGGGATACACAGACTCATGGCCCAGCAACCAATTTGGAAGGGACAGGTAGTGCAGTTCTAATTACTTCTGAAGCATGAATCCAAGTTACGAAATGAATAATTGAACTATCTTCCTCATCCAATGATTTGTTCATCACAGAGGCCATTCTTGACCTAGCCTCTGAGGTAAACATTGAGGACTTCTGTTCAACCTCTCTCTCCCAAACACCATAAGTCTAACCCACTCTCCCCAACCTGAATCTTCTAAACCTGAGTCTCCAAAGGCTGAATCTTCCTCTAATCCAAAAAGGAAGAGGAAGCTCACTGCTAAGGAACTTCTAGAGGAGGAAAGGTTGGAAAAGCTTAAGAAGAACAAAAGCATTGATACTAGGAAGCTGTTGGCTGCAAGCAGCAAAGTAGCAGCAGCCGCTTAAGAAAGTATCAACAACAAGAGGAGAGTGGAGGTTATTGACAGGCTCATCAGCCTGGGAGTAGTCAATGAAGACATCCTTTTACTCCTACTTGATGAGCCTGTAAAGCTGGAGATGGCAACCTTGCTACAAAAAGAAAAGGAGGAAGTAGCAAGGTTGGTCGAAGAGGAGGAGAAGAGGAAGAGGAAGGAGGAGGCTACAGAAAGGGAAAGGAAGGAGAGAATAGCCTTTCTCTGCTCTAGAGGCTATTCTCAATAGGAGCTGGCACCTCATGATTATGATACGATCTTGTTTCTTTTTCACAAAGAGCAAGATCAAATCAACAAAGAAAGGAAGAGGACTACCAAGGAAAAGCTGAGGGAGAAGAAGAAGTAGGAGGAAGAGGCACAACTTGCTGCTGCCAAGAAGGTGGGAGATAAGGAATGGATGAAAGCCTATCTCAAAGCCCATGGCTTCACCTGCATGCAAGTGGGTCCTATGTTAGAGAAGACCCTACAGCGACATGTCAATGACATCAAGGCTGACATTCGTTTAGGAAGAAGGCAGGAGGTAAGCCAAATATCAAGTGTTCAGAAGAAGACACCTAAACCAACACCCAAACCAGCACAATCTACACCCACACCTCTTCCCTTTCCCATCAAAACTGAACCAACCATTGAGCCTTACACCCCTGAACCCACACCATCAGCCTTACCTACACCCTTACCTACTGCTTCCTAACAACCACCACCACCACCTATCCTTAAACCCGAAACATAACCCAGAACCCAACCTATACCCAAACCATCTTCTGAACCTTCTAAGCCCCTGACCTTAGAAGAATTCGAGGAGATCAAGAGGAAGCTCATCAACTGCATAACATTAAGAGATATCTCTTGTGAGGAAGAATCAATTAAGCTGAAATACACTGATGGCTATTCTAGTTCCCTCATAAGAGATGCATTCCTTGATCTACCTAGGGGAACACTAGACCAAGCTCTCTAACTTCTTGCAACCAACTCAGATATTCTTACAGAAGAAGAGAAGAAGTTAAGAAGGAAACTGGTGACTCTGCTGGATTCTAGGAAGGGGACAAGTTTTCATCCAAACCCCTCAATCCTAGAAAACAAATAGTCCAGTGGAGGTTCGATGAACCTTCACTCAGATTTATTATGGAAAGGGAGAATGGTGAAGTAACAGGGCTGACACTTCATCTCTGCTACACTCCAGTAGATTTGACCTTGCTGAGTTAACAGAGAAACCATTCTCCAATCCCTCCAACTCTCAGGTTGCTACTCACATCAAAAATCATCTAAGCAGTATTCATCTGGCTGAGCTTACAAAGAAAGCCAAGACTAAAGAAGAGTTGAAAAGGAGAGCAAAGGATGAGGAAGAAGGCACAACTACAAAAGGAAAACCATTCCTTCAGATGGTTGAAGGCTCAACTTTTGATCCTATAGTTAGATAGGAATATGTCTACAATTCCTATCAACTAACTCTCTTCAGAGGGACGCAACAAAGGGTGCATGTCATTCAGAACAACAGACTTGATCTATTATCTACAAATGACTTGTACCAGCTCTTCACCACCACATCAGGAAAGAACAAGGAGACAGACAAATATCTTCTTTCCCTAGTGTTGAAGACCTTAAGGAGCAGAAGGAAGTGAAGTTTTGGTAGCATCAGCCTGGGGGGAGTTTGTTGGTTCATATGAGGCTGGTGCAACCAAAACAACACTTAGAATATTTTGAAGTACAATTGAAGAAGTCTTCTGAAGCTAAAGCTGCTCTTTGGAAGACAAGTTGAAGATATTCTGAAGCTTAAGTATGAAGAACTTTCAAAGGAAAACTAAGTCTTCCGAGACTAAGTAGTTTTCCTTTCGAAGTATATGAAGAACTTCCAAAGGTAGAACCAAGTCTTCCAAAGTATATGAAGACCAAGTAGTTCTCCTTCCGAAGCATTCACAGTTAGAAGATTCAAGACAAAGTCTTCCAAAAAATGAAGTCATGAAGACTTGCAGAAGACTCGGAAGAAGTTGATTCTTCCGAAGTATAAATGGCCTCGGAAGAACTTATTCTTCCGACGCCATTTTGCCTTCAGAAGAACCAACTATGAACCAGTGGACATAAGTATGGGCTGTCTGACATCTGCTGATAACTCTGATACACTGCATGGCGTTTTCTACTCCTATGTAGTTGACCATACTTTAATCCACTGTTCACCCTTTTCAGTTAGTACAGGTACCATAGCTAGTTGGTGACAAAAGGTAAGTCATGGACCTGTCATGACTACCTAATCTAGGATATTATTTTATCTTAGATACTTTACTTCTAGCAATGTAGTATTTGCTTAGCGGTAAATTCCAGCTAGTTTTTCAAGTATAAATGGTTGTAGATAGTAGTATATATAGTTCTCATTGTAACTTAAGTAACCATGCTTGTAAGAGTCTTGTAATACTGAGTTGAGAAGTAATATATACAAGTATCTTGAAAACCATTCTTGTGTTCATTAACTTATTATATTATTGTCAATTTAGTTAGAGATTCTGTTTCATCAATCGAGTGAGACTTAGTGAGCTTGTGAGATACAAAACTTTTGTTGAGAGACCAACACCGATCCTGCACGTATATATATATATATATACATATATACATATATACATACATATATATATATATATACATATATCTATATATACATATACATACATATATATATACATACACATATATATATATATACACATACATATATATATATATATATACATATATATATACACATACATATATATATATATATATACATACATATATATATATATACATACATACATATATATATACATATATATATATATATATATGTATGTATATATATATATGTATGTATATATATATGTATGTATATATATATATGTATGTATATATATATATGTATGTATATATATGTATGTGTATATATATATATATATATATATATATATATATATATATATATATAGGGTGGTTCCTAAGAAAACTACTAGTTTTAAAAAAACCTAAAAACCCACTTTTAAGCCACTGATTAGTTTAGATCAACAGTTAACATCTAAAGTGGCAAAATTGTAATTATTGGGAATTTTTTTTACTTATTTCAATAACATATGGGTAGTTTAGGCAAAACACATATCAATCTTCAAATCGTAACCGCTATCTCTAATCGATAATCATAACAAAATCCCACAAAAATCTCTCAATCACTCCTAAGTAGGAGTAGATATTCTGAAAAAAAGAATACAATTTATAAGAGTCGATAGAGATTGGGGGTGTGCTTCTTGTGAACTAGGTCATCGGCAAAAAAGGAAGATAGGAGGCATGTGGTTGCTTACGATACTATAAAAATCGATTGCATGTTCATTTTAATGTAATTGTGAGTAATTTAAGAATGCGGCAATGGAATCTGGGTTCTTCAACAATATTAGTTACAAATATTGTGTAATTTTGTTATGGAAATGCGTAATCGGTGATCAGATGTCGATGGATATAAAGTGCAAATGTTATACTGATATGAAATCGACTGATCGATTAATGCGTGTTAACAATTACTGATATTTTGATTAGTGTAACATGTATGAACCATAAAGATTAGGGATTTTTTGGTTTTGAAATGTAGATATAGAGAATGGAAAATTGGGTATTTCTTTTGGTAGATACGTATGTGTAAGCAAATGGATACGTATATGTAAGCAACTCGTAAATTGTGTGATTAGGGCTTTTTTAGTATCTAGATTGAACAAAAATATGGGTACATAGATGTAAGCAATTTGTGATTTGTTTGATTCTTATGCAATTGTTTGTTTTTTTGGAGTTATGTAAGTTGAAAAATATAGTAAATGTTGTTTTTTTTTGTGTTCTTTTACATTATTTCATATAGATGTCATCCAGTAATAGGAGGAGAAGTGGGAGAATTACCCTACACTATACCTTTAATAAGTTTAAAAATACATCGTCCGATCCTGTCATTGTTGGTGATTTTGAAGAAGAGAGCCGATATGAAAGGTTAAGATGATTCTTAATTATAAGCATATGTTTTTTTTACAATTATTCAACTGACTAAACTGTTTTCCTTTGTATTTCTTGTGAAATATATTTTTAATTGCTGATTTGTATCGTGTTCATGCAGGAATGGAGACTAAATCAATACAGGGGAGCTGGTAAAAAAATTATTGGTACGAAAGAAATTAAAGACACCTATTGTAAGTTGTCATTTTAAATACTTCTATTAAGAACGGTGTTCTAAGTATACGAAATATCATGTTATTCTTTGTAAACAGCGGCAGATAGTAGGAAAAGTGATAGTGAAAAGATGAAGGTGATTCAAGAAGTGATGACAAATCTATTACGAATAAAGAAAATTATGGGGCTCACAAATGATATTTTATTTTGATCATTAGAAATATGTAGAACATAACAATGACAACCTAGTACATGTATGATATTATTAGTTATGAATGTGTAGATGAAGCAATAGAAAAGAAATCTACATCAGTCGTAAGATCTAAGAAGATGAAAAATGGCAGAGAATGTATGTAGTCAAATTATAATCTTAAAGTTATATATTTAGTACTTATATATGTGAACTTACATGTTGTGTTAAATTTATAGACGTAACCTTTCCGGTAACAAAGTACTTATACGTACATGTGTAAGATCATGAACTAACAATAAGTAGTTGAATTTATTGTTGGTAAAGTAAAGCAGAATAACAAAAGGAAAATTACTCTGGAAGGCAAGAAATAATGTATCTAATTAACAGTAATAGACTCAAATTAACATGTAAAACATCTTGACCAGATACAAACACTCTTACTGGAGCAAGAAAGAAAGTTCAGCTGAAAGGGACTAAGAGAAGAGCAATAAAGGATGTTGGAAAAGGTATTTATTTATTTGGAACTATACATATATGGATGCTTAGGAGTATTGTACACTCGTATTAATTTAATATTAGCTAACAATGAATTTTGCTTTTACTTATACGTAACAGATAAAACAGAAAAGTGTAATGGTATGAAGTAGAAAAATGTACATGACACTGATGAAAGTGACGATGATGTAACCAATAGAAAATGTTCAAAGGTGGAAGTTGTTAGTAAGTGGTTGGTATCCGCACACTTTCATCCCCACATCAACTTTATAATGCTATTAGCAAGATGAACAAAAGACAATGAGATTGTATAAGGAGCATGGGATTTGGTAAGATTCTAAAGTTCAATGTTGATGGTATACCAGCGAAACTTAGGCATTTTGTGGTTGACCATTTAGATACATAGAAAATGGTGATAAGAGTTGGTACTTCAGAAATAGAAGTTGACAAGGATTCTATTTATAAATTACTTGGAATATGAAACAAGGGAATAGATGTTAGTAGTCTTGAGTTACATAACGACGAGCATCCGCTTTACCCGAGTTGGAGAGAACGTTATGAGAAAGAAATATTGGCACATCTGAGAAAGACCAAAAAATTATTGAGGATCAATATGAAAACTATATGGTCTTCAGACTAGACTTCTTAATACTTTCTACAACACCATGATAGATTGTTGTAAGAATGGGAAATGAAAATACGGGATTTTAGAATATATTAAGGTCACCACAGATTTGAAGGATTATGACTGGTGTGTGTACATAGTTGAAGCCATTAGAGTATGCAAAAATAAATGGCAAAGGTGTATCTTGAACTCAAATTTTGTTGGACCGCTTACCATATTAACGGTACGTTAGTAGTTAGTTATATTAAAATCTTAGTTCTTTTATACTTGATGTATTATTAAGGACAAAATATTGAAATTAATGTTGTAAAATAGTTTATGTATATGTAAAACATACATACTGGAAAAGTAATATTGCTTACATATACGTACATTAGTAAGGGTGATTATATTTTATTAAGGGTATGTGTATGTAGAGTTTAAATATAATCTTTATGTTTTTAATATGCAGCTTCTTTACGTTGATCGTGTTTCATGCCCGAGCATCAAAAATGATAGATAAATGAGCCCAATCGAGTTTCGGAGCAAGGAGAACCTCAAAAGACGTGAAGAGGAGGAATTAAAAAGTGGTGGTTTTGGTTTGGACAAAATTAGAGAACAATACAACGTGGATGAAACTTATGATAGTGACCCTCATGTACATAATCTTGATAAGCCTTCACAAAAGAATGATGATGATTCTGGATTAGTAGTTTTTGACAACAACACTTTGATGGTATGGGGACATTCAATGTATATTATTATAATATAACTTAAAAAAGTTATTAATGTTTTGTTGATTCGTCATTATACAGGGACATCTAGCTATGTTATGCGATGGAAAAATTTCCAGAAAGTATTGAAGTGGATGGTTTTATAAAAAAAGTATAAGGAGTTGTATAAGGATTGTGTTTCAATAAAAGTAGGAGATTCTAGAGAAGCGTGTGATAAAGCTGGTGAAGCAGGTTATGAGGGGGATGATATAAAAACAATGATCTAACCTCACCATCAACAACAACGTACTCGAAACTGAAATTTTCTCTATACATCTTGCGTTCTTTCAACGTATCTACAACCATTTGTGTGTCTCTTTTACCAATGTACTTGGTGATATCTTGACTAAAATATTTGTAGTCCGTTTTTGTACCACACACCATATGATGGCCACCCTTTAATGAAACTTGTAGCCTATGAGCTTTTGTTGGCCCAATATTTGCCAATCGTCATTTGGCAATATATTCTTGATCAACAAAAGTCAACTTCCATCTTTTACGCGTCAGATCCAAATTGTCTGAATTCACTAATCGATGATTATGAACCTCATCGATTTCATATAACTCAAAAGCTGAGGTACCTATTATAGCTCTTAGTTTTATACGTGCTCGGCAATTAGTAACTTTAAAATTAGTCCGACGAAGAGGTGACTTTGATGTGGAGTCCAAGGTGTCAACAACTTGACCCTTAGGCTTACTAGCTTTGGTACGCAACATGTATCTATGAGTAATCACCCCATCCTTTTTGGTAGAAAGACCAGCCTTCTCAGCATACACTTCATACATATTCATCACATCTTGCCATGTATCGAATTTGGTTCCTACGACAAGCTTGTACGCAACTGGAACATTAGGAGTCTAGTATCGTGTTCCATTTGGAGATTCATATACATTGGTAGATAAAGAATCTTGATAGTGAGAAAAAAATGAAATAAGTCAGTACATTATTAAAATTTTAATATAGTAGTATTAGTCATAATCACAACTAAGGAAATGTTAGAGTAAATACACTTAAATAAACCTAAACATTCTTAAAAGATGTTGTAACATCTGCTACATTAACATCATGCCACTTACATATACGTAATCAAATGTTTAGCTGGAAAAAAATAACCGAACATATTGGATTAAGAATTACCTTCATTTTCAACACCTGTAAAATATATGTGTCCATCTCCTTGATTCATATTTTATGGGATAAGTATTGCCGAATTCTCTACTTCCAGATTATCACCGGTTATCAGATTATCAATCTGGTCCATAACTATTACAGGAGTTGCTTCAGCAAACTCTTCAATTTCCATCCCAATTATAGTGACCATTGCAGAAAAATTGGGGTTATCCATCCTAAATGGTGAAATCAGAAAATTAAAAAAACAGAGGAGCAATTAATAAATCAATAGAAAACTAATAAAAGAGACTCACCTTCTTCAATATAAGATTGCTGAAGTTGATTAACAATCTGCTGAAAATCGAAATGAAACCACAATAAAAGATGCGAAATGAGGAGCAATAATAACGGAAGAAATGGTTTGAATGAATCGTTCCCAATAATATGCTAATTAGTTCGTTTATGGGGAGGAAAATAAGGGATTTAACATTCACTAAGAATAAATTATGTAGAAAATTACTTAAATACCCTTTGAACATAATAAATATATATAATTAAAGAAAAATTTTGATTGGATGAATTTGGTTTTCATAATTTTCTCAAAATATCTTGGTTTTCTTAGGATCCCTCCCCTCTCTCTCTCTCTCTCTATATATATATATATATATATATATATATATATATATATATATATATATATAGGATTTAACATTCACTAATAATAAATTATGTAGAAAATTACTTAAATACCCTTTGAACATAATAAATATATATAATTAAAGAAAAATTTTGATTGGATGAATTTGGTTTTCATAGTTTTCTCAAAATATCTTGGTTTTCTTAGGATCCCTCTCCTCTCTCTCTCTCTCTCTCACTCTCTCTCTCTCTCTATATATATATATATATATATATATATATATATTGAAAAGTAGAGTGAATGTATTCTTTTAGTAATTTGTAGAAGAAAATGTTTTTTGGACATACAATAGTCTCATGACCTTTAAAACTGGTTAAGCATCAAAAAATACGCCGAAGTGTCTTGTGACCATGGTCACTTGACAACAGTCAAGCCTGGGTGTCATGGTGGATGGTACATGGTGGGGCCCCACAAGCCCTTTCCAAGCCCTCGTCAAATGCCATAACACAAATGTAGTGTGTAATTTCATCCCACCTTGTATTTCGTAATTTACAAATTGATTTATTCAACTTGCAACACAATACAAAACCATAATAAACCTTATTCACAATTTGCAAACTGATTCATAACAAAACAGTTAGTATTGGCATTGAAAAGTTTAACACACATACAAAGCTTAATGGTATAACACATATATATGATAGTTTAACACACATACAATAGTTTAACACACACATACATAATAGTTAAACACATATACAAATCATACACACACTATAAACCATGTATGACGTCAAATATATGTACACTGATGATTAAATGGTTCTGGTGATGAACTGTTACCAAACATATAAATACACTTTTGATGACGCCAAATAGCTCCATTGATGATTGAATATAAATGCTTTATCATACACTAACACATATCGTTACTGTCTACTTCAACCAGTAAAGATGAATAGATGATCAGATGTCGATTGGAAAAGCATACTAAAGTTGTTGATGGACATAACAAAAGCATACTATGTGATGATCGCTTGAATAGATGAAAGACTAAACAATGGAAGATAAGATGGGGCACTCCAAGGGACAATTATCGATCAACAAACCTTGCTAACTTCAAGATGGGGTGGATGAGGAGAAATTGGTTATCTAGTGGGATGGAGAAAATGAAGGCACATAACCTCGAATTCTTTTGATTAAAAATCTTACAAAATCTAGGTTTTCCCAATAAAACCTAACTAGCGGGTTTCACGAGTTTAAGCATTAAATGACAAGTTTGGACCAAACCGACATAAGACCATATAGTAGAAACTATGGCACTTAAACTAATGACGCAAACTAATAACAGTTATATTAAAAGATGAAATGTAACAAACCATATACATAAAAATTGTATATTATATATACATTTTGAAATGTGAAATAAGTTAAAAAATTAAGAGTTTTTTTCTATAATTTACTCTTAAAAAATAGTTAGTTCAAACATACCCCCTCTTATTACATGTTATACACCCTCCTCCCTTGAAATAGTTTTAATGCCTTATTCTACCTCTAGAAAACAATTTGAAAAATGTTATTTTTAAATAAATAAGTTAAAAAGATATAAGTGCCATATTCTACCTCTAGAAAACAGTTACAAAAATGTTATCTTTAAATAAATAAGTTAAAAAGATAAGAAATTAAGCTGTAAGTAAAAAAAAACATTCTATAAAAATAAAGATAAAAAAGGTTTTGAAAAATTTATGAAACAAATTTTACAAAAATGAAAATAATTTTTCAAAAACAAATAAAATCGTTTTTTCATAAGATTTTTTTTAACTAAAAACACTCTACAAATTACAAAAATAATTATTTTTAAAATATATATTGAGTAAGTTAAAATTACAACACTTTCTCTAGAATTGTTTATTTGAGCTTGACATATGAAGTTTGGTCTTGAGCTCATGTATTCAATGATTTATAATATTAACTCGACGGCTCAAGCACGTTAAAACTCAGCTTGATTTTAGCTTTTATTTAGCTGATTCGAAGTAGTTCACAGGTTAACTTTACTTGTTACACCCTAACACTATACACACATATATTGATCAATTCATTAAATTTTTAAATCATTTTTTTGTAGGTAATAATATTGAAACTATACTAATAAAAGAAAAAAACAACAAAATCAAAGTAAATATAGTTAAAAGAAAATAATTTAGAAATAACTTTAAAGTTCATTATTAAACAAATGAAGGTATGTTAAATAAAAAAGTTAAAAAGAAAATAGTAATTATTTAAATAGTTGAGTGGAGTACAACATGTAAAAGTATGTGTTAATGAGGTATGTATAGTAACACCCTCAAAAAAATAATATTATTTTAATATCCATTACTTGAATAAATTTAGTTAAGGGATTCTACTTATCATATATGTAATATAAATAAGACATGTTGGCGGCTACAAGGAACTTTTAGGGCTTTAGAAGTTGACTACCAATATTTAGTAATTTACACAAAAACCCTTACTTACATTATTTTCAAGCCAAACTTTTTTGTTTCACAGTATCCTATGACAAATAGATAAGGGAGAGAGAAATCAGACTCCTTTGCTTGGCTAAGCTTCTCGAAGGCAAGTTCTAGACAACACATCCCTTGTCCTTCGTCTTCCATTTGTTAACAACCCAGGAACTGATGGTAGCAATTTTTAGGTGATTTGAGACATCTTTTCTCGGTGGTGCACAAATTAGGATTTAGGCTAACCCCACATATGTAAATTAGTTTGGGCGGTGGTTGTTGTGCACCTTGCTTCTGTTATTGTCCATTGACTTTACTTAACATTGTCTGCCGCCTTCATTCATATCATTATTAAAACCCTGTTTTTCCTTTCTGATATTGTCAACAGATTTTGTTCAAGCTGATATGTTGCGTTAGGATCGTGGGATGTGAACACTCCAGTTGCTTTTGTCTCGAGGGATCCTGAATGCTATTAGATTTTGTAAGGGCACATTGGCAAGGTGATATTTTGGTTATATCCTATATTAAATGGTTATTGGTCTTGGATCGTCATCCAAATGTTTTAAGAATACAATACATGAACACTAGGGCTTCTATGAAAATTCGATATAGATAAATGTTCAAAAGCTTACAGATCTGGTAACCCAAATTACAGGACCGGTGAAGGGTCGTAATGCAACAGCTTCACAAGGTTGGAGAGAAACAAACAACACTTAACAGATTAAATAGGGAACCGACTATGAAACAATGAACAAAAGTAAAGAACACAAGTAGAACACAAGTATTTAGTTTTCAAGAATGATGTATATTGCTCTCAAGTGTTTTACACTTATTACAAGGCTTAGTCCTAAGGACTGAGACCTGAGATACTTTATACTACATTGTATCGCCGACCATACTTTGAATGCTAGCTGGAACACTAATCTAAGACAACAAGATCAATGTAAAGTCAAAAGACAGATTGCCTTTTGACTAGTTACTATGAATCTTATAGCTCACATCCTTATCTATTATAAAAAGGATAAAAGTACAAAGTAGAAAGTCACAGACTCTAAGACCTTAATCTACAGTTGAAAAAATATGGGCATATCACCAACTTGTATAAGTTGGTGAGTCTTTAGAGATGGTAGCAGAAAGTGGTTCAGCTTTTGTCAAAAGCATGTCAGAGAAAGCATGTCTTCTCTATCTTTGGAAGAAATCAGTCTCATGGCTTCTAAAGACTTTGTCTTGAAGATTCGGAAGACTTCATATTTTGGCTTTGGAAGAAATGGTCTTTGGCTTCGTAAGATTTGACACTTATAGAATTTCTTAGTGCTTTTGTCAAATCTTTTGAAGTAACTTTCTTTGTACTTTAGTGAGCATGCTAAGAGAACTTTGGTTGCATCAGCCTTAGACAAACTCCCCTTAGGTTGATGCTACCAAACTCGAGGATGACTTTGAGTCTTGATCTTCATCTGTTAAAAGTCCTCATCAGAATTAGGACCATTCCCTTATTCATTAGTTGGTCCGGATTTGTAAGGCCCCATTCCCGGAAACCTCACAGTTGGTCAATCACAACATTATTTATATAAAAAAATACATACATTTCATAGAAACATAGCAGCGGATTAAAATTATCAAAAACCATTCATGCATTAATATTTAATGTTGCCAAATAATACATCATTGTATTTTAGGAGTTACAAAAGAATCGTTCAGTTGCATTATATGTCTGCCAAGTAGCTTCACCCGCATGCCATCCCCAGCAATAAGTTACCTACCAACTGAAAATGCATAAAAGTCAGCGTTGCTGAGTGAGTTCTAGTTTTAAAATATTAAAAGACCTTGTTTAAATATATAAAAATATCTTTTTCTTAAAATACTTCCTTTTCCATGAAAGTCATCATTTTCGTACGTGATCACACACCATACATATAACGAGATAATATTCATTATTATCTTTCATCATTCTTCTCATTCATTTCGTACTTTCATTATTATCTTTCACTTTCTACCGAACCAATGTGCAATACCCTGACATTGTGCACGAAGCGGGTACTGGGCCGTAGTCTATAAATAGACCCCTAACATTGCGCACGAAGCCTGACCCAGTACCTAGGGCATGCCACAAGGGTCCCGTCAAGCTCAAAGATTAACCCTGTATGCATCCTTCGGGTTAGCTAAATCGCACACAGTTGAGCTAACGACAACATGGTCGTTCACCTCCATTCAAATTTGCTTGCAAGACTTTCATTCATTCATTATGTTCCACTTTTCCTTATTATTCATCTTTCACTTCATTTATGATAATACTTTACGTATACGAGCATAAACACACCACGTAAAGTCACATAATAATACATAATATGGAACATAAGAATAGGCCACAAACAAGCATAACATCAACAAACATAACCACCAAAACATCCCAGGGTTAAGTCTTAAAATTTCTATTTCCAAAATTTTCAGAAAGTTTTTCTAAGGCATTTAGGCGCGTGAGCACTATGTAGGCGCATAAGTACTATGCAAGCGCACGGACACTTAGGCGCATGAGAAACTTAGGCGCATGAGAAATTTCTAGGCGCATGAGCCCTGCTTGGGCGCATGATCCATACTTAGGCGTCTGGTCAAATTTCAGGCGCATGGGCACTATATGAGCGCATGGGCTGGCACTTAGGCGTTTGGGAAAATTTCAGGCGCATGAGCAAAACTCAGGCGCATGGGAACTATGCTGACCGTATGGGCAGTTACCAATTCGAACGTGCACTTATTCCAGACCTCAAAAATCATCTAACATGTTCTCAATCGAATTCTAACATACTAGACACCTAAAAACAAGCATACAACCACAACATACAAGCAAAACATACGGTATAACATGCTGAAAAATTTATAAAAGTTAGTTACATGAATTTTCAGCCCCAAAACAAGTTTAAAAACAAGAAACCGGGGATCTAGAACTCACCAATCGTAGCCTTCAAGGAAAACTCCACCAAACTTGAGGGAACAAAGAGTAACACCTAAATACACCAAAACACACAACCGAACATAAGAGAACACATGAGAATCAGTCCCGAAGCTGAAAACTCAGCTGAAACCGAACAAAACGCATGAAAAACACTCACCTAAGCAAAATCACAGCTTCTTCTTCAAGAAACCGATGAAACTTCAGCTCTTCTTCTTCTTTCTTCTTTTCTAGCCGAAAGCAGTGTGTAGAAAAGTGTTTATGGGCGGCCATACCCTTTTAAATAATAGAATAATAAAGTTTTGTACTTTGCACACTTATCCCCCTCCACTAGGGTCCATTTACTTTTCTTTCTTTATACTTTTCTTTTCTTTTCTTTTTAGTATATTTTTGGGTGTTACAAGTCCACCCCCCTTATAGAGGTTTCGTCTCCGAAACCTATCACTCTTCGAATAGTTATGGGTAATGTTGTCTCATCTCTTCCTCAGTCTCCCATGTAGACTCGGATCCCTTCCTGTGCCTCCACTGTACTCGCACCAGTGGAACTACTTTATTTCGTAATCTCCTCTCCTTCCGGTCAATGATTGCCACTGGTTGCTCTACATAATTGAGCCGTTCATCCACTTTAATGTCCTCCAGTGGTACAATCGTATCCTCCTCAACTAGGCATTTTTTCAGATGAGATACATGGAACATTGGATGAATCCCACTTAACTCATCGGGTAGCTCCAATCTATAGGCCACCTCTCCCACTCGAGCAATGATTCGGAAAGGTCCTATATATCTAGGGCTCAGCTTACCCCTCTTTCTAAACTGAATGATCCCCTTCCAAGGTGAAACCTTCAGCATCACTTTATCTCGCACCTGGAATTCAATCGGTCTACGCCTCTTGTCAACATATGACTTTTGCCTATCTTTCGTCGCCTTCATGAAGGCCTTGATCTTTTCTAGCTTTTTAATCGTAGCCTCGATCACTTCCACACTCCCCAACTCCTTCTGTCCAATGTCACCCCAACATACGGGCGTTCTACACTTCCTACAGTATAGCATCTCATACGGTGGCATACCAATGCTTGCATGATAACTATTTTTGTATGAGAATTCAGCTAACGGAAAGTGTTCGTCCCAACTTCCTCCAAAATCAATGATGCATGCTCGGAGCATATCCTCAAGCGTCTGTATAGTTCTCTCCGACTGATCATCTGTCTTAGGATGGTAAGTCGTACTGATATGCAACCTCGTGCCCATTGCATCATGGAATCTCTTCTAAAATTTAGATGTAAACCGAGTGTCACGGTCCGACATCATAGACACTGGTACACCATGACGGGTCATAATTTCCTTGATGAACAGATCCACCAACCTCTCAGATGAATATGTCTTGCGGATTGGTAGAAAGTAAGCACTCTTCGTTAAGCGATCAACTATCACCCATATAGTATCGTACCCCTTGCCGTACGTGGTAACTTCGTAATGAAGTCCATGGTGATGTGCTCCCATTTCCACTCGGGTAAATCCAAAGGTTGGATCTTCCCATATGGCTTCTGATGCTCTGCCTTTACTTGTAAGCAAGTAAGGCACTTACTCACGTACTCCGCCATATCACGCTTCATACCCGGCCACCAGTAATCTTTCTTCATATCATGATACATCTTGGCAGCACCGGGATGAATGGAGTACCGAGTCTTATGAGCTCCATCCATGATTTTCTCCCGTAGGTCTCCATAACGAGGGATCCATATCCGCCCAAAGCGGGTCCTAACTCTGAGAGTGTTTTCACCTAACTCCGGGACTAGACCTCTCATCCGTTCAAGGTTGAGGCGATCTTCTTTCAACGCCTCATCTTGGAACCCCTTGACCTGTGTCATTACATCGGAGGTCATAATCAACTGGTAAACTTTCACCCGGATTGGCTCGAGTCTCTCCTTCCGGCTAAGGGCATCTGCCACTACGTCGGCCTTGCCCGGATGTTAGTGGATCTCACAATCATAATCCTTAATCAATTATAGCCACCTCCTTTGCCTCATATTGAGGTCCTTCGGCTCAAAGAAGTATTTCAAACTCTTATGGTCTGTGAAGATAGTGCACTTCGTCCCATACAAGTAGTGCCTCCAAATCTTCAACACGAAGACCACGGCCGCTAGCTCCAAGTCATGAGTAGGGTAATTAGCCTCGTGGATTTTCAACTGTCGGGACTCATAGGCTATTACTCTTCCCCTCTGCATTAGCACACAACCTAATCCCGAATAAGAAGCATCTAAATAGACCACTAATTCTTCGCTCCCTTCGGGCAACGTCAAGACAGGAGCTTGAGTCAATCTCATCTTTAACTCCTCAAAAGCATTCTTCTGTTCCAGACCCCATACAAACTTCAAGTCCTTGCGGGTCAACTTGGTCAATGGTGAGGCTATCTTGGAAAAGTCTTGGATGAACCTCCTATAGTAGCCCGCCAAACCCAAGAAACTGCGGATATCGGATGGCGTCTTTGGAGACTTCCATTGCATCACTGCCTCAACCTTTGCCAGGTCTACCACGATCCCTTCGGAATTTACCACGTGACCCAAAAACTGAACCTCGCGGAACAAGAAAGCACACTTGGAGAACTTAGCGTACAGCTTCTCTCTTTTGAGTGTCTCCAATACTTCACAAATGTGACCGGCGTGTTCTTCTTTGCTTTTCGAATAAATCAGGATATCATCAATAAACACAATCATTGATTTATCCAACATCGGCCAACACACCCGGTTTATCAAATCCATAAAGGCAGCTGACGCGTTAGTTAGACCAAAGGACATAACAAGAAACTCGTAGTGTCCATAACACGTGCGAAAAGCTATTTTGGGGATATCCTGCTCCTTCACCTTCAACTGATGGTAGCCAGATCGGAGATCTATTCTCAAGAACCAACTGGCACCTTGGAGCTGATCAAACAAATCATCTATTCTCGGTAGCGGATATCGGTTCTTCACCGTCAACTTGTTCAACTCACGGTAGTCAATGCACATTCTCATACTACCGTCCTTCTTCTTTACAAATAAGACCGGAGCACCCTAGGGAGAGATACTCGGTCGGATGAACCCTTTGTCCATCAACCTTGTAACTGAACCATCAGTTCCTTTATTTTCGACGGAGCCAATCGATACGGTGCTTTGGCAACAGGTTGAGAACCTGGTGTCAAATCGATCTGAAACTCGATCTAGCGGTCCGGTGGCACACCTGGTAAATCTTCTAAGAACACGTCTGGAAAGTCACACACAACTGGTACGTCGGACAATTGTGGTACTGGCGCATCCACATCCTTCGCGTAAGCCAGGTAGGCACTACATCCACGTTTCATGCACTTCTCTGCCACCACCATTGAAATCACCTTAGGAACCGTAGTAATTCGATCGCCGTAGACCGTCACCAAACTTAGCAGAGAACCTATGGCCTTCCAGTTCTATGTCACAATTCGAACGTATGGGCAGTAACCAATTCGAACGTGCATTTATTCCAGACCTCAAAAATCATTCTAACATGTTCTCAATCCAATTCTAACATACTAGACACCTAAAAACAAGCATACAACCACAATATACAAGCAAAACATATGGTATAACATGCTGAAAAATTTATAAAAGTTAGTTACATGCATTTTCAGCCCCAAAACAAGTTTAAAAACAAGAAACCGGGGATCTAGAACTCACCAATTGCAGTCTTCAAGCAAAACTCCACCAAACTTGAGGGCACAAAGAGTTCAAACACCTAAACACACCAAAACACACAACCGAACATAAGAGAACACATAAGAATCGGTCTCAAAGCTGAAAACTCAGCTGAAACCGAACAAAACGCATGAAAAACAATCACCTAAGCAAAATGTGTGGCTTCTTCTTCAAGAAACCGATGAAACTTCAGCTCTTCTTCTTCTTTCTTCTTTTCCAGCCGAAAGCAGTATGTAGAAAAGTGTTTATGGGCGGGCATACCCTTTTAAATAATAGAATAATAAAGTTTTGTACTTTGCACACTTAGCCCCCTCCACTAGGGTCCATTTACTTTTCTTTCTTTATACTTTTCTTTTCTTTTCTTTTTAGCAAATTTTTGGGTGTTACAGGATTCCTCAGACTCTCAAAGTATCTTCTCATGTCAAAGAGATCATGCAAAGGAAGGTCAAGCATATTTTGTCTAGAAGTATACATCTTGACCCCCTTGATCTCTTATGATATACCATCTATCTGGGTTTGTAGAAAAAGCCCAAGACAAGATGGGTCTCTTAGCAGCATGAGGCTCTACTTGAAGTGGAGTTAGTTGAGCAGCATCTTCTTGTTCACCCTCAAGATGTTCTGACCCATCCTGAGGTGCAGAGGTGGATGCCTTGGACGTTTTTGTTTTCTTCTTATCCCTTCTTATGGCCATCCTCTTCCTCTTTCTATATTTTAACTGAGAAGGATGGTCTAAGTAATAGATATTCCTTTTTTATCCTTCTCAATTGGGTCCTTTTCCTTCACATGTTAAGAAGGAGAAGGTTCAAGACCCTACTATGGGTTAGAAGATGAAGCTGGCTGAGATGCAGCACTAGGTCCAGGTTGTGTTATTTCTTGGGTTTCAAACTTGACCTCAGCTTCAGGTGCAGCCTGACTTGGTGGAGAATGCAAGTCTACCAGCTCACCCTTCTTAATCTTCTGCTTGATCACTCTTATGTGCTCTCCATAGTGGATAGAGACATTGGACCAAGTCTCCTTCCGGAGAACCCATACAGCTTTAAGAAGCTTACCATCTTCAATCTGTCAGCAGACTTCTTCTGATTGGCTCGGATGGTGGCTCTTGACTTGGCAGCCTCTTCCCTCTTCTTCCTCTTAGCAGCTTTCTTTTCTTTTAAGACTTCTTGCTCTAGCTGCTTGAGGTACTCAAACTCAATATACTCATATGATAAGAGAAGTAGATCTGCTGCCTGATAGAGACCTGTGGCACTCAGGTAGGTTATCATGTTTTGTCTATCTTGTTCCCTACCTACCTGAGTTTCCTATTCAACTGCCACAGTTACTACTTTAGGACTTTCTTGAACTGGAAAGAGGACAAGGTCTTTTTAAAGTCTTTTTCTTTTTGTTTCTTCCTTGATTTTGAGGAGCAACTCTGTAGCCTCTGCCTCCTTCCTCTCTTTTAACACTTTAGTGTCAGCCAGTTCATTCAACTCATCCAAGGTAAGAGAGATTATTTCATCAGTATTGTAGTTCCTAGACCCCAGATAATTCAATCTGGTTGCCTTTAACTCATCCTCCTGAGTATTTGGCCTAGGGGCAGCCCTAATTGCATCTTGCATAAAATAGGGGTCTCTCTTGTTCTCTCTCTCCTTGCCTTCCTCTTCCTCTCCCTCTTCTCCTCCTCAATTTCCTCAGAGGTGAGAATCCTTTTCCTTTTGTCAATCACTGGCCTGTGTGACTCAGGGTGGAGAAAGCTTTGGCCTTCATCACTTGGTGCAACACTTGAGCTCTTGCCAGGGAGAGGCTGTGAGACACCTTCACCAGCTGGTGTCTCACTAAGGGTATTGGGTACTGAAGCAGTTTCAATTTCAAGGTTCACAGGGTCAACTGTTAGGCCTTTAACTAAGGTTTCCCCTTAGAAGCTAATCTTAGGGTCTGCCTCAATATCCAGTTGACTAACAGTTTTCCCTGCTAGCCTGTCTATATAGCTTTGATCTTTTCTTGAACTCTTCAAGCACCCTCACCTGAATCCTTTCAGCCAACCTTTCAGCTTGCGTATTATGACTTGGGTTGGCAAGTGGCAGGTCAACTAGAGGAAAACTCTCATAGTATCTTAGGGTTTGAAAATTGAACACTTCTTGTTGCCCCTGAGACCTAGAGAGTACCAGGGCTTTTCTATAAGTGTCATACCTCCATCCTATTATTGGGTTATCAGTAGAGTAGGATGGGGTAGATATAGCCCTTTGGATTCCCTCCTCAAATAAGCTTTAATTTAAGGCATCCATATTGATGTAGGCCTGAGGAGGTTGTTGAGTATGGACAACTGCAAGTGAGGATGATACGATCTCCATGTCCATACTCTGGGAAGTGTTCTCAGGTTCTGCGATTGTAGTTAAGACTTTCTCCCCCTTTTTTGATAGCATCACCCACTTGTATAGGTGAGCTAGAAGTTAGGTCCACCACATCCACAAGTTCTTGTGGACCTGATTGAACATGCCTAGCAGACTTCTCAGCGAGCTTGCTCTTGAGATTGGTGATCTCAAGTTGCTGATTAAGGACCTGCCTTTGCAAGGTAGCCACCTGAAATTCTAGGTGACTTACCTTTAAAACCAAGTAGGTGCATGTTTTAGATAGTTTTTACACCCTTAGTTGTAGACTCTCCTCATCTTCATCAGAAGAATCATAGGAGGATGAGAGAACACAACCAAAGTCATCTCCCTCATCACCAGTTAGTGGTTCTTATATGCTGGATTTCCCTTGCTCCATGACAGCTTCAAGAGAAGTGTCAAGGGGTTGAGTTTCCATGGTTGAGGTCTTAATGATGTAATCACTTTCTAAAGTGAGAGCCTCTTCCATATGGACCTCCTGAACATGTTCGGGAAAGTCCACGTTAGTTAGGGGTGGATGATATGGGCTAGATATAGGAGTATCAGGAGCACTCATCTCTCCTTGAGCAGGGGAAGAGAAAAAAGACTCATGGTACTCATTGAATCCCATATCTTTATTATCATAGAATTGGAGGTTAGGGATTAGTAGGTTTAAGTCTAGAGGTTGGGGATGGTAATTGTCCCTTGAAGGTTGTTCACCGGAGTTTTGAGACTTGGTGTGAAGGCTTGAGGCTTGGGCAATGAGCTCGTCAGGCTGAGCGTGAGGAACCTCAGCACTGATCAATGAAGTAATGGGAGTGGTTTGCTCCTCATGGGAAGTGGGAGCCCTTGGTTCCACTTCTCATGCATAAGAGTGTATAGGGGCCTGCTCAATCTGAATAGATTGAGTAGGGGTTTGCTTGGATTTCTTTTATAGGTGATGGTTATTTGACGCTATGAGGGTGGTGTAGATGTAGAAGGTGTGGGTTCAACATTGGTTGGTTCTACCAAGTTGTCATCTTGAGCAATGAGCTCTAACATTTTTAGGACCAGGGATGTTTCTACCCCTGAAAACCAACAGTGGTTTTTCTCTTGATTTTGAAGATGCCGAGCTTCATCTGTCCCAGTTTAAAAGTAATACCTGTTACCCTCAACTATGAGCCTAGTTCACAGTTGAGAATGTGCTGGACATATCTAGGGAACATGTAGTACTCTGAGGAGTCCAAGTTGGCAAGTAAGTTTGTGTAGACAAACTGGGAGTACTTGAACTTAACTCTTTGAAAAATTCCATGGACTATATAGGATAAGTCCTCAGGAATTTGATCCTATCCTCCATGTTTGTTAGATAAAGAGTGGATAGTAACATGGAGGAGGTACTTCTATTGGTAGGAGACCTTACTCTTCTTGAAGGTTCTGACTGTGAAGTCCCCTTTATAGCCCATCTACCTGAATGATTCATTCACAGCTTCTTTGGGGAAGGAAAGCTCGCCTTCTTCATCATCCAACCTGAGATGAGTGTTTATTATGGCTGGGGTGATGAAAACTGTCTTCCCCTACACTGATGCAGACATTGCCTTCTCACTGTCCAAGATGACCTCTTGGCAAGTCCTCCAAAACTCCAGCAGTTGTTCTTCGTAATGTGGAGGGTCTATTATGAGTTCGATGAGGTAGGATGATTGAGTAAGAAAGCAGCAAACGTCTAAGAAACCAAGATCTTTCTTAGACATCAATAGAGCAACTTGATTATGTTGCCTGTGAAGGTGCTTGGAGAAATCTGGCAGGTTTCAGGGTTCAGGGTTGGCCATTTGAGAAAGATTCAACAAGAAGAAAGGTAAGAACAATGAGTGTTTGTGGGTGAATTTAGGGTTAGAAATTTGTAGATGAAGAGGAAGACGAAAGTGGTGGAACCATTATAAGGCTATACATATGGTTGGATGTGAGACAAAGTTAATGCTAAAGGATAAACTTTGAAATCCAAATGTTGGTCCCACCTCTGAAAAAGTGCCCAAAACGGTAGTTATCTTGGAAGTTGAAAATCTTCCGAAGGTAATTTGTCTTCGGAAGTTTTGAGAAAACTTTGGAAGCCAATTTGACTTTGGAAGATATTTCTTAGTTTGACAAGAATTGATTCGGAAAAAAAATACTTAGAGTAATTTTGCTTCTATGACATATTTCGTTTTGAAAGATATTAAACTTCAGAAGTTTTATTCAAATGATAAATAAAGCTTCTGAGACTTAGTTTCTTTTGGAAGAAAATTGTCCTTCAAAACATATAAGTACTTAGAAGCATATTTACGCTTCAGAAGATATATCAGAATTTCATCCGAATATAAATTTCTTAGTAAGTAGTTATTAGTTTTGAAGACATAAGTTTCTTCCGAAGTCAACTTAATGTCTTTCAAAAGAAAATATATCTTTTAATTCTTAAAACTCAAAGGAATATCATTTAGAAAAATTTTGTTCTAAGATAAACAGGGCTTATATGAGTGATAATTTAGACAACTTTAAAGAAACACATATTTGAAAAAAAAAACAATCTCGAAATTAATTTAAGAAAATCTACTCAAAATTAATCATCCCAATAACTAATACAAGATACTTAAATCTCTGTTCATCAAAAGCTTTTGTGAACAGATCAGCATATTGTTCATTTGTGTTAACTTTGACCAGTTTTATCAATCCTTTTCTCAAAATTATCTCTTATTTAATGATACCTAATATTGATGTGCTTTGTCTTTGAGTGTTGCATTGGATTCTCTGTGATGGAGATAGCACTATTGTTGTCTATGTGGATAGGAGTCTTCTTGAAGTTGAATCCATAGTCTAGCATCTGATTCTGAATCCAAAGCACTTGAGCATAGCAGCTTGCAGAAGCAATGTATTCAGCTTCAGCAGTTGATGTAGACACACAATTGTTTCTTGCATTGCCATGAGACTATCCTTCCACCAAGGAATTGACATCCCTCCGATGTAGACTTTGCAGTCATGTTGCAGCCACCATAGTCACTATCTGTATATGCATACAAATTGAAGTCAGAATTCTTTGAATACCAAAGTCTCAACTTGGGAGCTCCTTTGAGGTATCTAAGAATCCTCTTGACAGCAAGTAGGTATGACATCTTGGGGTTGGCTTGATGTCTTGCACATATGCATGTGGCAAACATGATATCAAGCCTGTTGGATATGAGGTACATAAGAGACCCAATCATAGCCCTATAGATATGTTCATCAACACACTCCCCCTCAAGATCAGGTCCTATGGAGTGATTTCTGGCTATGGGTGTCTTAGCAACCTTGCACTCAGTCAGATGAAATCTGGTTAGTATGTCATGCACATACTTTGACTGGTTTATAAAGATGTCATTGTCAACCTGCTTCACTTAAATACCTAGAAAGAAATTGAGTTCCCCCATGCCACTCCTTTCAAATCTATTCTTCATCAACTTCTCAAACTTTTTAAAGAGCTTTGGATTAGTTGACCCAAATATGATGTCATCTACATAAACTTGAACCAAAATCAAGTCATTCCTTGTTCCTTTGATAAAGAGTGTGCTGCTAATAGTACCCCTCTTGTAGCCATGTTGGACAAGCTACTGTGACAGTGTCTCATACTACTTTCTTGGAGCTTGATGCAGCCCATAGAGAGCTTTGTTAAGCTTACAGACATAATCAGGATGATCTGGATCTGCAAAACCAGGTGGTTGTTTGACATACACTTCCTCATCTATCACACAATATAAAAAGGCACACTTGACATCAAGTTGGTAGACCTTTAAATCCATGGATGCAGCAAAAGCAAGGAATATCCTAACAGCTTCAAGTCTTGCCATAGGAGCAAAAACATCTATGTAGTAAATCCCTTCTTCTTGAGTGTACCCTTGAACAACTAGTCTTACCTTGTTCTTGATGACAATCCTCTATCATCCTTCTTATTCCTGAAAACCCACTTGGTACCTATTGGTGTCTTCCTATGAGGAAGATGGCATAGTTTCCAAACCTTTTGTCTTTTGAATTGAAGCAGCTCTTCCTGCATTGCTTTAACCCAACTTCTATCTTTTAAAGCTTCATCAACTTTCTTTGCATCAATCTGGGACAAGAAGCAAGAGTACAGACAAACACTTTTGTCATGGGTTTGTCATCTTTTTCTGACCCCAGTCTTAACATTTCTAATGATGTTTGTAGTGGGATGGGACTTGTGGATTCTCAGTTGATGAATCACAGCAAGTTGGTTTGACAGATCTAAATTTAACAAATTTAGATCTGGTGATTGAGTATCACCCACCACATCAACACACTTATCAAGACAGACTTGATCCAATGAGTGTGTGACATCGTTGATGTTGTCTTCAATGGAGAGGTTATCAGCTTCATAAAAGTATTGATCACTTTCACCAACTCCATATCCTCCTACATTGGAAACCCCTTCATTTGAGTTTTGTGCTTCAATGCTGGAATTGATAGGCACCTCAGATGTATCAGCTGAAGAGTTTGTCATGGTTGTGCTGACAAGTTTTCCATTTGCGGGGTTTGTTACCACTAGAGCTGAAGGAATTCTATCACTTGGTCTTCTCAGCTCAAATCTTGGATCAGGATCTCTTACTGATGTGTTACCTGTAGATCCTGAAACATCTTCAAAAGATTTGTTAAACAGTTGGTAACTAAATCAAGATCAAATAGCCAATTAGAACCAGAACCTTTCACACTGGGAGTGTGCTCATTGAAGATCACATTGGCTGACTCCTTAACTACTCTAGTTCTAAGATTGTATACACTATATGCCTTAGCTTGGGAAGAGTATCCAATAAAATGTCTATCATCTGATTTCTTAGCAAGTTTGGCTATATGATCTTTGGTATTCAAGATGGTGCATGGACATCCAAATGATCTGAGGAAACCAATGAAAGGTTTCCTTTTGTGCCACAGTTCATAAGGAGTCTTACCATGAGTTTTGACTACTAAACTCTGTTTTGCACATAGCAAGCAATGTTGACTACCTCTACCCAGATGGTGATGGACAGTTTAGAGTCAGAGAACATGGTTCATGTAGCCTCAATAAGTGTCCTATTTCTCCTTTCAGCAACGCCGTTCTGTTGAGGAGTTTTAGGAGCACTATATTGTCTTGTAATACCCTTTTCATCATAAAATATATCAAGGATTTGGTTTTTGAATTCAGTTCCTTGATCATACCTTATGATCTTGACCTTGTGATTACATTGTTCTTAATTTTCAAAATGAAGTTCTTCAAGATTTCAGGGGCCTCATCCTTAGTTCTAAGAAAGAAGACCCAAGTATATCTTGTGAAGTTATCTGTGATCACCAGGCAATATGAAATTCTTCCTAAACTCATTACATTGGTTGGGCCAAAGAGATCCATATGTAATAAGTGTAGGGGAGTAGTGATAGAGTTCATTTCCTTTGGCTTGTGAGACACTTTATGTTGCTTTCCTTTCAGACAAGCAATACAATGGTTTTCACTTGTAACCTCTTTCTTTGGCATTCCAGTTACAAAATCATCTTTAATCAACTTATTCATGTTCTTAAAGTTTACATTGCATATTCTTTTATACCAGAGGAAAGACTCATCACTATTGGATTTAGATAAAAAGCAAGAAACTTCTCTTGAGGGGGAAGTTTCCTGTAAATTCATCTTGTACATGTTCTCTTTCCTGGGGGCTTTGAGAAGGATATGCTCTTCAGGAATGACCACCTCGGGATTGAAAACAATGCACTCATGCTCAGTGAAGAGCATGTTATGTCTCTGGTCATAAAATTGAGATACACTAAAGAAATTGTATCCAAGCTCTTTGACATAGTTTACCTTCTCAATGATGATCTTACCATTTGTGACCATGCCCCTTCCTGTGATGTAACCACCTGAGTCTCCTTCAAAAGCAACTGGCCCTCTATCAAATTTCTCAAAGTTCTGAAGCAAAGAGCCATTGCCTATCATGTGCCTTGAACATCCACTATCAATGATCCATACATTTCTTTTGGTCTTTAGCTGTTCCTGCACATGAAAAAGAGATGGTTAGTTATATTTAGAAACCCAAGCCTTACTGGTCTTGGGCTCATCAAGATGAATTGAAGATAGTTCAAGAGTTATTGATCTTATATGCAAGCTTTGAGGATCCTTGGTTGTTGTTGATGAAGAAAATTCAGTCACATGGCCTTCATTCATCTTCCACACCATCTTTGGAAGATTAGACTTGGCCTTCAAAACTTCGAAAGTTTTAATGACTTTCGAAGTTTTGGAGCCTAAACCTTCGAAAGCTTTTGCATCCACTGCAGCAGACTTCAGTACTTCAGAAGCATTCCTTTCTTCCGAGACCAAATTTTCTTCTGAAGGTATGTGATTTTCCTTCCGAATCTATCTTCTTCTTCCTCTCAGAAGTCTTCTACTTGTTCATGTGGATGGTACTCTTATGATTATAGATGCAATCCTTAGCAAAGTGAGTAGTATCACCACACATGATGCATTCGAAAGACATACTTCTGAGCGCCTTCCTCTAAGGAGAAGGTTAGGCTTGATCTCTTTCCACTTCCTTCTTCACCTTCATAGATGATACAACAGGCTTTTGAGGGTGAAGCTTGCTCTTGGAGCTGGATGGTTCAGGTTGTGCAGCTGTGGTGCATATTTGATCAACCTTCTTTTATTGACTAGGATGGTTTGAACTTGAACTAGGACTCCTTGTAATAGAGTCCATAGTTAAGTCTTCAGTGTTTACCACTTTAAATTGAGCAGAAATAAAGACTCGTTTTTGCTTGGGCTTGAAAGTGGCTTTGATCTCTTGGGCTTTCTTTGATTTTCTTTTAGTTGCCCTGATCAGATTCGTCCTAGCTGACTTGGCCATCCTTGGTACTTTCTTCTATCCAGGAGCATAGTGACCCTTCTTAGAGTGATCCCCCTCACTCACTTTTGGTTCATCCTTCACTATCTTCTCTTTATCTTCATCCTCTTCTTGGATAGGGTCAATGAGGGGCAGCTCATCATGACTAGTTCCACTCCTTGGAGATCTTACAGATAGTAATGTATATGAAGGAGCTATCTCACTTGAACCTAGTCCCTGCCTATTTTGATAACAAATCTTTGCATGTAAGGATGAGGATATGGTGTTCTTGATAACAAATCTTTGCTGATTACTAGCTCAGCCTGGCATTCAGTTAAATTGGTAATGAGATCTTTGATTTGAGTCCTGTAATTTGGGTGCTCATGCTTAATAGATGAAATTGTTTTCTCTAAATCTTCTATTTTAAGTTTATAGTTATTTTCAGCTCTTTTGAAATTATCTTCTAAAATATTCAAAGACTCAAGGTCAGATCTCACTTCCAGGATATAGGACCTATACATGTTTACCTTAGCAATGCATTCAGGTGTATAGAGATGTTCTAATACATTGGATTCTTTATGGTCAGCCATGAGTGCTTGATTTAGAGAACCATCCTCTACCTGAAAGCTCCAATCAAAGCCTCCCTCTTTAATAGCAACAGCAGCTTGTGGTTTTGGTTGGCTTGGCTTCTCAAATCTAGGAGTTGCATCAGTGTAGCTTGGTCTAGATTGTGCTTGGCCACCATTAGTCCTTGGTACAATGCACTCCCTAGCAAAATGTCCCATCTGGTTACAATCATAACACTTCACTTTGCTTTTATCCAGTCCAAACTTTCCACTGGTTACATTGTTGGAAAACTTTCTTTCGATTCTCTTGTAGAATCTCTTGACTCTATGAGTGAGAAGAGTCGTTTGCTAGACTATCTCCATATACTCCAGGTCATCTGGATGGATACAATCCAAGTCTTTAAGAGTAAAGAGAAAGTTGCCATAACTTTCATCAGAAGACACAAAGGCTTGAGATGAGCTTGTCTCTTGGAATGGGCTTCCTCGGATGTAGCTCTGCCTAATTCTCAAATTGTTGCTTCATGAGGTCCTTCTTATTTTCTTTAGCTTCATCAGACCCCTCATACATAAGCTTCAGTGCATCCCAGAGCTGCTTTGTAGTTTTGCACTTCTTTAAGCCTCTGTATATAGAGTTAGGAAAAGCAATTTGTAGAGTGGTCATGGCCTTTTGATCTATATCAATCTTCTTCCAATCTTCCTCAGAATAGTCAGCCACTTCCTTTGGAATCATCCCACCACTAGCAGTAGCTGAAGTGGTGCTTTGGATGTGAGGTCCTGAGACAACAAATCTCCACATCCTGTTGTCTTGAGACTGAAGAGATTAAAGATTGTGAGATCTTACAATCAAGAGCCTAGAAGAGCTCTGATACTAATTACAGGACCAGTGAAGGGTGGTAATGCAACAATTTCACAAGATTGAAGAGAAACAAACAACACTTAACAGATCAAATAAGGAACCAACTATGAAACAATGAACAAAAGTAAAGAACATAAGCAGAACACAAGTATTTAGTTTTCAAGAATGATGTATATTGCTCTCAAGTGTTTTACAATTGTTACAAGGCTTAGTCCTAAGGGCTGGTACATGAGATACTTTATACTACATCCTACACCCGGCCATACTTTGAAGGCCAGCTGGAACACTAATCTAGACAACAAGATCAATGTAAAGTCAAAAGGCAGATTGCCTTTTGACTAGTGACTACGACATACCATAGCTCACATCCTTATCAATTACAAAAAGGAAAAAAGTACAAAGTAGAAAGTTATAAACTCTAAGACCTTAATCTACAGTTGACAAAAGTATGGACATATCACCAACTTGTATAAGTTGGTGACTCTTCACACATGGCAGCAAAAAGTGGTATAACTTTTGTCAAAAGCATGTCAGAGAAAGCATGACTTCTCTGTCTTCGGAAGAAAGCTTCGAAAGACTTTGTCTTGAAGCTTCAGAAGACTTCATCTTCAGATTCGGAAGAAATGGTCTTTGGCTTTTGGAAGATTTGACACTTAGAGAATTTCTTAGTGCTTTTGTCAAATCTTTCGAAGTAACTTTCTTTGTATTTCAGTGTGCATGCTGAGAGAACTTTAGTTACATCAGCCTCTAAGTTAACTCTTACACAAACAAAATATAATTTGGTTGCTATATGACATGAAAAATTAAGGTAAAAGTTGGATACATAAGATTAAGAGCGAATTGTCGTTTTCCTTTCCGTGGTTTGTTCATATTTGTCATTTTTATCTAAATAACTTTTTTCTTATATTTGGATCCCCTAGGTTTAAAAAAATTGTCATATTCATCCAAAAACATGAATCCTGTGAAACAAATTTATCAACAACATGTAAGCATAAATTAGGATTTCAGTTTTATAAGAAAATTTACATAAGTACCCTTTTAACGATGATTAATTAATATTTTAAAAAATAGAGCTAACATTTTTGGATGAAAATGATATTTTTTTTTAAATCTTGGGGAGCCAATGTAAGGCTCTGTTCCCAGAGACCTCACAGTTGGTCAATCATAGCATAAAACATTTCATAGTTAATAAACCAAAGCAGTGGAATTAATATCAAAAGCCATTCACTTCATTAATAAATATTGTTGCTAAGCAATACATTGTTAATTGTTAATGGTTACAAAAGATCATGTTAATTGCATTACAAAACAACAATATTAGAATGCGTGAACGGATGCCAGTCTAGCCCCGACGAGTAGCCTCCCCGAGTGTCATCCTCAGCAAAACTACCTGCCAACTGAAAATGCATAAAAGTCAGCATTGCTGAGTGAGTTCTAGTTTAAAAACATTAAAATACCTTAAAAGGTTTGTATCCGAAAATACCCTTTAAAATAATATACTTTTCTTTCGTACGCGATCACACATCATACGTACAGTTAAGATAACATCCATTATCTTCTTTACCATTTCCATCATCGTTCATTCGAACCCTAATTTTAATCTTTCATTTAATCTGGACCAATGTGCTATGCCCCCGATATTGCGCACTAAACTGGTACTGGGCCGAGGTCTACACATAGACCTCATACTAATGCACGAAGCCGACTCCAGTACCAGGGCAGCAACAAAGGTCCCCTCAATCTCAAAGAGTGACCCTGTGTGCATCCAACGGGTTAGCTAAACCGCACACAGTTGAGCTAAAAACCTAGTGCTTGTGAATCTCATGTGAATTTGCTTGCAAGTCTTTCTTCCGTTCTTCATGTTCCACTTCACATTATCATTAATCTTTCCACTTTCCTTAATGATAATACTTTACGTTATACGGATAAATCACACCACATAAAGTCACATAATAATACAATAAATAGGAACACAAGAACAACCCAAAACATAAATAAAATAATCAAGTAATATCACCAAGTCAAACCAGGGTCAAACCCTAAAATTCTGATTTCCCAAAATTCCATAAACTTTTCTAAGTGTTTAGGCGCATGGGCACTATGCAGGCGCATGAGCCCTGCTTAGGCGCTTTAACACTATTCAGGCGCATGAATCCTGCACTTAGGCATTTCAGCTTACATTCAGCGCATGAACTGTCCAGGCGCATGAGTTTACATGTCAATTTCAGGCAAAACCTTGGGCACTATTGGGGCGCATGATCCCCACAACCTTTCTAAGGCAAATATTCCAGGCGTATGGACCCTGTTTGGGCGTATGGCCTGAACTTGGGCGTTTCTAAGTTAAGATCCCAGGCGCATGGGCCTTGTTTGGGCGCATGACCATCAGTTATGTATGTTTCAGACTTACGTTCGAACCCAAACTGCATACTAATATGTTCTAAGCTTACACCCAACATCCTAAGCAACCATAACACATAAACAAGCGTAGAACATAAGCACAAACATATATATATACATACGGGTAAACATAAATCAGTTGTAAAACATTTTAATCATGCATTTTCAGCCCCAAAACAGTTTAAAACACATAGAAACCGGGGTCTAGAACTCACCTATAGCAGCAAACAACACTCCTCCAAACTTTCCTGCACTAGAGTTCAAACACCTAAAACAAGCACAAACAAGCATCAAAACACCAAAAACACTTAATAATCGGTTTCTAAGGGTGAAACCACAAAGAAACCGAACCAATTAACATGTAAACACACTAACCTTGAAGATTTCAGTTTTGTATCCTTCTTGGAACCGAGAGAGCTGGTCTGTAGCTTTCTTTCTTCTTCTTTTCTTTCGGTAGCAGTAGCAGCAGAAAGAGCATGGGCGACCATGCCCCTTATACAAATTTTTTTGACTTTTGGTACTATTTACACAAAGCACCCCTTAACTTTGCCTTCTTTTTATTTTCCTCAAACTACTTTTCTTTTTAATTATTTGACCAAGTTTTTAGGTGTTACAAGTCTACCCCCCTTAAAGAGGTTTCGTCCCCGAAACCTGTCACTCTTCGAATAACTGTGGGTAATGATGTCTCATTTCTTCTTCCGTCTCCCACGTAGACTGAGAACCCTTCAGGTGTTTCCACTGCACCCGCACAAGTGGAACCACTTTATTCCTTAACCTCTTCTCCTTCCGATCGATGATTGCCACTGGTTGCTCCACATAATTGAGCTGTTCATCCACCTCGATATCATTCAGTGGTACAATCATATCCTCGTCGGCTAAGCACTTTCTCAGATGAGATACATGGAATATCGGGTGAATCCCACTTAACTCATCAGGCAATTCTAGTTGATAGGCCACCTCTCCCACTCGTGCAACGATTCGGAAATGTCCTATGTATCTAGGGCTCAGCTTGCCTCTCTTCCTAAACCGGATGATCCCTTTCCAAGGCGAGACCTTCAACATGACTTTATCACCCACATTGAACTCGATTGGTCTACGCCTCTTATCGGCATACGACTTCTGCCTATCTTTGGCTGCCTTCATAAAGGCTTTGATCTTTTCCAGCTTTTCGGTCGTAGCCTCGATCACCTCGATGCTTCCCAGTTCATTCTGCCCGATGTCACCCCAACATACGGGCGTTCTACACCTCCTACCGTACAGCATCTCGTATGGTGGCATACCAATGCTGGCATGATAACTGTTGTTGTAAGAGAACTCCCCCAACGGTAGGTGATCATCCCAACTTCCTCCAAAGTCGAACACACATGCACGGAGCATATCCTCGAGCGTCTGAATCGTCCGCTCAGACTGACCATATGTCTGAGGATGGTAAGCTGTGCTAATGTGTAGTCTCGTCCCCATGGCATCATGGAATCTCTTCCAAAACTTCGATGAGAACCGGGCGTCACAATCTGACACAATAGACACCGGCACACCATGGCGAGCCACAATCTCCTTGATGAACAGATCCGTCAGTCTCTCAGAGGAATACGTCTCCTGGATCGGTAGGAAGTGAGCACTCTTTGTCAATCGATCAACTATCACCCAGATGGTATCGCACCCCCTCGCAGTACGGGGTAGCTTCGTTATGAAGTCCATGGTGATGTGCTCCCACTTCCATTCGGGTATATCCAAGGGTTGGATCTTCCCGTATGGCTTCTGGTGTTCTGTCTTCACTTGCAAGCAAGTAAGGCACTTACTCATATACTCCACTACATCGCGCTTCATACTCGGCCACCAGTAGTCCTTCCTCATATCTTGATACATCTTCGTAGCACCGGGATGAATGTAGTATCGAGTCTTATAAGCTTCGTCCATAATTCGCCCACGTAGATCCCCATACCGAGGAATCCACATCCGTCCAAAACGAGTCTTAACCCCGTGGGTGTTCTCTCCCAATTCCTCGACTAGACCTCTCATCCTTTCAGCGTTAAGGCGTTCTTCCTTTAATGCCTCGTTCAGAAATTCCTTGACCTGTGCCATCACGTCAGAGGTCATCACCAACTGATATGCCTTCACCCGAATCGGCTCGGGTCTCTCTTTTCGGCTAAGGGCGTCGGCCACTACATTGGCTTTACCCGGGTGGTAATGGATCTCGCAATCATAGTCCTTGATCAGCTCTAACCACCTCCTCTACCTCATATTGAGATCCTTCTGCTCGAAGAAATACTTTAAGCTTTTGTGGTCGATGAAAATTGTGCACTTTGTCCCGTATAAATAGTGCCTCCAAATCTTCAACGCAAAGACCACCGCCGCTAACTCCAAGTCATGAGTGGGGTAATTGGCTTCGTGGGTCTTCAACTGTCAGGATGCGTATGCTATCACTCTCCCACGCTACATTAACACACAACCCAGTCCCGAATAGGAGGCATCCGAATACACCACTAAGTCTTCACTCCCTTCGGGTAATGTCAAAACAGGAGCTTGAGTTAATCTTGCCTTTAACTCCTCAAAAGCGTCTTCCTGTTCTCGACCCCACACATACTTCACCTCCTTGCGCGTCAATTTGGTGAAGGGTGAGGCTATCTTGGAAAAGTCCTGGATAAATCTTCTGTAGTAGCCCGCCAAACCCAAGAAACTACGAATCTCGGATGGCGTCTTTGGAGACTTCCATTGCATCACCGCCTCAACCTTTGCCGAGTCCACCATGATTCCTTCAGGATTCACCACGTGACCCAAATATTGAACTTCACGTAACCAGAAAGCACACTTAGAGAATTTAGCATAAAGCTTCTCCCTTCTAAGTGTCTCCAATACCTCGCGTATGTGACCGGCATGTTCTTCTTCGCTCTTTGAATAAATCAGGATATCATCAATAAACACAATCACTGATTTATCTAGCATCGGTCGGCACACTCGATTTATCAAATCCATAAAGGCAGCTGGCGCATTAGTTAAATCGAAAGACATAACGAGGAACTCGTAATGTCCATAACGCTTGCGAAACGCTGTCTTAGGAATACCTTGTTCTTTTACCTTCAGCTGATGGTAGCCAGATCGAAGATCTATCCTGGAGAACCAACTGGCACCTTGAAGTTGGTCAAACAAATCATCTATCCTTGGCAATGGATATCTGTTCTTCACCGTCAACTTGTTCAACTCACGGTAGTCTATACACATCCTCATACTACCGTCTTTCTTCTTAACAAACAAGACAGGAGCACCCTAAGGAGAGATGCTTGGTCGAATAAACCCCTTGTCCATCAACTCCTGCAGCTGATCCATCAGCTCTTTCATCTCAGACGGAGCTAACAGATACGGTGCTTTGGCAACGGGCTGAGCACCGGGTATCAGGTCAATCTGAAACTCGATCTCGCGGTCAGGTGGCACACCTGGTAAATCTTCTGAGAACACGTCCGATAAGTCACACACCAATGGCACCTCAGACAATTGTGGTATCGACGCGTCCACATCCTTTACATAAGCCAGGTAGGCACTACATCCTCGCTTCATGCACTTCTCTGCCACCACCATCGAAATCACCCTCGGAACCGTAGAGACGCGGTCACCGTAGACCGTCACTGAACTTCCATCGGGCTCAATTAGTCGAATTATCTTCTTGCGACACACGATGTTTGCCTCATAGGTTGCTAACCAGTCCATCCCTAGTACTACATCGAATCCTCCTAGGGCCATCACATATAGTATAGCAGCAAACCTATGGCCTTCTAATTCTATGCCATAATCTTCAATCATACTAGAAATTCTAGTTGACTTACCAATAGCAGTTTCTACGTCAAAAGGCTCATCCATACTTCTACTACTAACAGGCAACTTAGCACAGAAAGCAGCAGATATGAAACTCCTACTAGCACCAGAATCAAATAATACAGAGGCACAAGTTTGGTTTACTAGAAACATACCTGACACGACGTCGGGGTCGACCCGGGCTTCCTCTCGGGTCATCGTGAGGGCTCTAGCATTTGCCCTCTGTCCACCTTCTTCAGTCCCCTTCATGGCCCCAGAGCTCTCAGCTCTCGGCTTCTTGTACTCATAGTTCCTGTGGCCAGTCCCGCCACAGTTGAAGCACTTCGGCACTCCACAATCTCTTGCTATGTGACCGGGCTTCCCACACTTGAAGCACACAGTCACTCCCCTCATACAATCACCAGTGTGCTCCCTACCACATCGGTCGCACTTCCTCAACCCCGGGCCTGATGACACCACCCGTCGATCATCCATCCTCCTCCTTTTGTTGTTTGGGGTGTAACCGCCATGCCCAAACCGCTTACCTCTCCAGTTCTTATCACCATCGTCCGCCTTCTTCACCTCAACCACCGCTACTTCCCTTTCATCATACAACATTCCCGCCAAATCCACTGCCGACCTAAAAGTGCTCGGTTGGGCAGCGATTAAATGTCTGCGGATGTCGGCCGGTAGTCCCTGAACGTACCAATTGATCTTCCTTCATGCCGGCGTAACTTGATCCGGCACCAACCTCGCCATTTCGTTAAACTTGGCGGTATATTGCGGGTGGGTCATAGTTCCCGCTTCCAGCTGTAAGAACTCCCTTTCGATCTTGTCGAGTTCTCGGTGAGGACAGAATTCCTCAATCACCAACTTCTTCAGCTCTCCCCACCTCAGTCTCTCGATGGCCCTGTCACCCTCGGCTTGGACAAGATTGTCCCACCAACATAGTGCCGAGTCGACAAACGAGTGAGTGGCGAACATCACTTTCTGGTCTTCCCGACACTCACTGATCTTCAATACTGCCTCCATCTCCCTTATCCAGCGGTGGGCAGCTGCAGCATTGCCATTACCATCAAAGTAGGGGGTTTACACCGTTGGAATGCCCCGTAGCTGCATCCCTTCACGGTTTCCCGCACCACCACCTCTTCTTCATCACTGGAGGCTCCCCTTTCAGCATTCAGCCCCTACCCATCATTGTGACCTCTTATATTCTCCCTCCTGCCAGCAGTCGTCCTCCTTTCCTCCTCCTTCTCTTTCCTTTCGTCTTCTCTAACAGCCCGGATAACTTCAGTCACTACAGACGGTAGGATCGTCTGCATGACTTGGTGAACCTCCTCCACCACTGCCTCCTTCACCGAGGCTCTCAGATTAGCACTCTAGTCACCGCCCTCCGGGTGATGAAGATCAGGCTCAGCAGGAGCCGTCTCTACGGTCTTGGTCTTGTTCCTTGTACTACGTGGCCTACCACGAACGCCCCGCGTTCCACCACGAGAAGCTTTTGATGATCTTCCCCCAACCATCCTCTAAACACTATAAGATTCAAACACCAACACGGTCATTCAAGGTAATAGCTCAGTTTATGTTAAGTATAGTAAGTCACTAATTACAGTGGCCAGTTGTGATTAGCCACTTACTTTACTCTTCATCCCCCGAGCATTTCCTATCCTGACTACATTAGTATCCAAACCTACTAAAGGCACATAAATCAAATAGCACACGCACAAAATACCGGTTGATATTAAGAAAAGAAATACCTGATGGCACGTAGCTACTCGGGCTGGCACCCCTCCACTCGTCCCATTCTCAGTTTAAGTTTAGGTTTTGAAAATATTTACTTATTTCTCTTAAACTTTGGCTCTGATACCAACTTGTAAGGCCCCGTTCCCGGAGACCTCACAGTTGGTCAATCATAGCATAAAACATTTCATAGTTAATAAACCAAAGCAGCGGAATTAATATCAAAAGTCATTCACTTAATTAATAAATACTGTTGCTAAGCAATACATTGTTAATTGTTAATGGTTACAAAAGATCATGTTAATTGCATTACAAAACAACAATATTAGAATGCGTGAATGGATGCCAGTCTAGCCCCGACGAGTAGCCTCCCCGAGTGCCATCCTCAGCAAAACTACCTGCCAACTGAAAATGCATAAAAATCAGCATTGCTGAGTGAGTTCTAGTTTAAAAACATTAAAATACCTTAAAAGGTTTGTATCCGAAAATACCCTTTAAAATAATATACTTTTCTTTCGTACACGATCACACATCATACGTAAAGTTAAGATAACATCCATTATCTTCTTTACCATTTCCATCATCGTTCATTCGAACCTTTATTTTAATCTTTCACTTAATCTGGACCAATGTGTTATGCCCCCCATATTGCGCACTAAACTGGTACCGGGCCGAGGTCTACACATAGACCCCATACTGATGCACGAAGCCGACTCCAGTACCGGCGCAGCAACAAGGGTCCCCTCAATCTCAAGGAGTGACCCTGTGTGCATCCAACGAGTTAGCTAAACCGCACACAGTTGAGCTAACAACCTAGTGCTTGTGAACCTCATGTGAATTTGCTTGCAAGTCTTTCTTCCGTTCTTTATGTTCCACTTCACATTATCATTAATCTTTCCACTTTCTTTAATGATAATACTTTACTTGATAAGGATAAATCACACCACGTAAAGTCACATAATAATACAATAAATAGGAACACAAGAACAACCCAAAACATAAATAAAATAATCAAGTAATATCACCAAGTCAAACTAGGGTCAAACCCTAAAATTCTGATCTCCCAAAATTCCAGAAAATTTTCTAAGTGTTTAGGCGCATGGGCACTATGCAGGCGCATGGGCACTATGCAGGCGCATGAGCCCTGCTTAGGCGCTTTAACACTATTCAGGCGCATGAATCCTGCACTTAGGCATTTCAGCTTACATTCAGCGCATGAACTGTTCAGGCGCATGAGTTTACATGTCAATTTCAGGCAAAGCCTTGGGCACTATTGGGGCGCATGATCCCCACAACCTTTCTAAGGCAAATATTCCAGGCGTATGGACCCTGTTTGGGCGTATGGCCTGAACTTGGTTGTGGAGACATTCTTGTACGGTACCAAATTCACCATTTAAATACGTAGAGAGAGTCAAGAAATAGCCTTCCAGTTGTTGAAACAGAAGCTTTGTAGCACACCGATATTAGCATTACCAGAAGGAAGTGATGACTTCGTGGTTTACTGTGATGCTTCTATCCAAGGGCTCGGTTGTGTCTTGATGCAACGTGACAAGGTGATAGCCTATGCTTTGACACAACTGAAGGTGCACGAGAAGAACTACACCACCCATGACTTGGTACTGGGTGTAGTAGCTTTTGCCTTGAAGATCTGGAGACATTCTTGTACGGTACCAAATTCACCATTTACACCGATCACAAGAGTCTTCAGCATATCTTTGAGTAGAAAGAGCTAAATATGAGGCAGCGGTGTTAGGTAGAATTCTTAAATGATTATGATTATGCTATTAAATACCACCCGAGAAAGGCAAATGTGGTTGCTGATGCCCTAAGCAGGAAGGAAACTGCTAAACCCAGACGAGTGCGAGCTTTGCAGCTTACTATTAGCACTCAATTGCTCGAACAAATCAAGGAAGCTCCGACAGAAGCTTTGAAAGCGGAAAATGTTGAATCCGAATCATTACGTGGGATGGACAAGCAATTTGAGGTGAAAGCCGATAGAATCCGTTACTTCATGGATAGACTTTGGGTGCCTTTGTATGGAAACCTAAGAGACTTAGTTATGAGTGAAGCACACAAGTCTAAATATTCAATACATCCTGGTTCTGACAAGATGTATCATGATCTGAAGGCGCATTATTGGTGGCCTAATATGAAGGCGGATGTAGCAACATACGTGAGCAAGTGTTTGACCTACTCTAAGGTGAAAGTTGAGTGTCAGAAGCCGTCTGGATTACTGCAGCAACCTAAGATCCCTTTGTGGAAGTGGGAGCAGATTTCCATGGACTTTATTACCAAATTACCCAGGACTACTAGCGGTTGTGACACGATATGGATGATTGTGGATCGATTGACTAAGTCTGCTCATTTCCTGGCAATTAAAGAAATGGACAAAATGGATAAGCTAACCCATATCTACCTGAAAGAAGTAGTATCTAGACACGGTGTGCCTATTTCTATCATTTCGGATTGTGACGCCCGTTTTACCTCCCATTTCTAGCAATCATTGCAGAAATATTTGGGTACACGCTTAGACATACCGCTTACCATCCTCAGACCGACGGACAGAGCGAGCGCACCATTCAAACTCTAGAGGACATGTTGCGAGCTTGTGTGATAGATTTTGGGAATAATTGGGAAGTCCATTTACCTTTGGTGGAATTTTCTTATAATAATAGCTATCATACTAGTATTAAGGCGGCACCATTTGAGGCATTATATGGGTGAAAGTGTAGATAACCAGTTTGTTGGGCAGAAGTTGGTGATAGTCAATTGACTGGCCCCGAATTAGTGCATGAAACTACAGAGAAGATCGTGCAGATATGGAACCGTATGGTTGCAGCACGGGACTAACAGAAGAGCTATGCAGACAAGCGACGGAAACCTTTGGAGTTTCAGGTCGGCGATAAAGTTTTGCTGAAAGTCTCACCGTGGAAAGGTGTGATTTGATTCGGAAAAGGGGCAAGCTTAATCTGAGATACGTTGGGCCATTTAAGATTCTGAGAAGAATAGGTTCGGTGGCGTATCGATTGGACCTGCCTGATTCGTTGAGTGGAGTTCACAATGTATTTCATGTCTCTAATCTGAAAAAGTGTTTATCTGACGAGACTTTGGTCGTACCGCTTGAGAAAGTACAAGTAGATGAACAATTACGATTCATCGAAGAACCAGTTGAGGTGATGGACCGTGAGGTCAAGACCTTAAAGCAGAGCAAGATCCCTATTGTCAAGGTTCGCTAGAACTCAAGACGTGGACCCGAGTTCACGTGGGAACGTGAGGATCAGATGAAGCTCAAGTATCCTTAGTTGGTTGACACAACGATGACAACCGGCGAAGGTAATGACTAAATTTCGGGATGAAATTTCTTTCAACATGGGGATGATGTGACAACTCATTCGATTTCGTTGTTCCAATGCAGTAAACCAGTGATGTAACACAACCATGTAACGCAATTTTCGGGACAAAAATTCTTTCAACATGGAGATAATGTGACATCCGATAATTTTCCGTTACCAAACTCCATTAGTTCCGTTAGGTCTTGCATAAACGTGTCGTGGGCACACACTAATTGTCGTTAAATGTTGGTGACTTAATAACAATTAACTATGATTATCAGATAATAATTACATTAATAATGTTGATTATTAGTTTGTGGCTATATGATTTATGAATTTTAAATATTATTTATGAATTTTACTTTGTAACGTGTCAACGTGTTATGTTGGATTCATATGTTTATTTTAGTTGAAATATATAATTATTATTGTTGAATAATAATATATGAGTTTTGTAGTTAAAACCATTTAAAAGTGTTAGAAAGATGAAGTTTTATAAAATGCAAACAAGGAAGGTTAAGTTGTAATTACCATAAAACTAAATATTACCAAAAACTAAACCCTAGCCCCCACCTAACACACCAAATTCGGCCAAAGCCTTCCCCTCCCCTCATCCTCACGAATTTTGATCAAAAACACTCAAACTCATTCGATTTTGATTAGTTCCAAGCACTACAACACGTTAGCAAGTTCAATTCTTGATTACTACATGATTAAAAGGTTAGATTTTGTTTAGTTTTATAGTTTTTGTTATTTGATGAACCCTAGTTTGAAAATTGGGAAGAAAAGTTGAAATTGATGATTGTTTGATGATGATATGATGTTAGTTATGTTATATGAATGTTGGGTTATGTTGATTATGCAAGAATTCCATGGTTTGATCATGTAGTTCATACATTGCCCAAAGTAGAAACTTTTCTTCATGGGAATTCATGTTTTGATGATTTATGTATGTTAAATGGGTTATTATGATTGTTATGAACTAGATTAGGTATAATATTGATGAATCTATGATTGAAATTGATGAAAGATTGGTTTTTGGATGTTACTTTCCCGAAAGGGAAACTTTAATTATACGAAACATGTGATCTTGTGAATTTGACATGTATATGATGTTAGGATCATGTTAGAATGCTTGTTGAGGATGTTGAATGTGTTGGAATGTGTTAATTGGGTCAATTGGATGATTGATGAACTATTTGGAAAAAAAATCTAGGTTTTCTTGGAAAATGTGCAAGTGTACAAGTATGGTATTATGTACAAGTCATGTGTCATGATGAATTGTGATTGTTGATTATTATAATGTTAATGACTTGGTTGTATGAATTACATGTAGGATTATGATAATGAGTATCATACATGCGTGCGAATCTGAGGCCCCTACTTAGTAGGATTGACAGGGTTCAGGGTGTGTAGCCGTGAGTGGCTTCACATGGCATGTTGTGCATGACTAAACCCAATATATATAAATGGTATTTAGAATTTAATTGTATTCAGGTCGAGTATGATGATTGGTTGAGATTTGCATGTGTTATATGAAAGCTTAAGTTAACATGATAATCTTGATGAGACTTAAGATTTACAATGTGGATTATGTGAATAGCTTGTATGAAATCATGACGTTTAATGTGATACCGCACTTGGCTAAACAACAACTCAACTTAACATATCACCAACGGGTCAAATGGGTCAGCTAGGTCAAAATGTTTTATTTTTTTATTATATCACTTGGGTCAATGTGTTACTTGAGCACACAGGATCTGTTAAGCCATTCTGGTCTTGTGTACTTACAAACTCATGTGTTCTAGGTAACCTTTGACAGGTTATCTTTCCGTTACTTCATAGCTTGCATTATTATGTTATTGAAGCATCAGGTGAGTTCATGCCCTACTTTTTTTATACAGTCTCTTTTGGGGGAGATAGCATATACGTTTACAAACGCTTTATTATTGTAAGTTGTGTATAGTATAACATAGTGTGAGGACCTTGAAAGTCCTCACACTTTCGGATCGTTAATATTGGTAACTAGGCCCACCCGTGTTCTAGGAAATTTTGGGTATACTACTAGGTCTGACAAGCCCCACACGTGCGACTCGAGGTCAAATGGGTGCAATATTATCCTAACACAAACATCGTCACGACCTGGTATGTCGTGACGGGAGGCAACAAACGAAACACAGTCAGCTTCGATCGCGAAATCACTATGCTTATTACTTATGAACATAGACTAGCTATCTATTTCAATGCACTTCTTATGTTTTACAACTGTTACTGATTATGTTAAACGCAAACTCTTAAACTCACCAATCGTTGTGTTGACTCTTTTAGTATGCTATTCTCAGGTCGAGGTTAGCAGCGGCGCCTAGGAGCACTCACGGGTATGCATGCATTAGAACAAACATTGTCTTGCATTTGGGATTTAATATGCATTTTGTTTTAAATAATGGTTTGGCGCGTGTTTGCGCATTTTACATTTAATTAATTTGAGTTTGACGTATTTACAAAATGCTTTCGCACAGTTTAAAATAATTAAACTCTGTTTTAGTTTTGAATGTTTCATGTAGTGTCGTTCTGAGTAACTAATGACTTAGATCCTTGTATATTCACACGTCTAGCGGTAAAACCCCGCGCGTGAAAATTGAAGGTGTGACATTGTAAAAGATGTAAACATATTGGGTTTAAAATATAAATTTAAAAAAAAGAAAAAAAAAATGTTACAGCCTTTAAAGCTTATTGTACAACCATTAATACATCCTTAAGTTGATAATTAGTAATATACTAATGGGTGCCCACGCGCGTTGCGGCGTACGCGTCATTTTAAACGAATCAAGGGTACGTTGTAGTAATGAACGTGGCATAAGATTTAAAATGATGATGTTGTAGTTTTAGGGTTGAGAATAATGATGCGGTCGTACGTAGATAGGCGAACACATTGGTTTTAGTAAACATAGAAGCTAATATTTATTCCATAATCAAAAAAGCAATGTCTTTTGAGAAAATTTAAGGTTATGGTGTAGCTTTTAAAATGAAAATGTATAAATTATTTGGAAACATGACATAGTAATACGATAGGCTTCAGGCAATGATGAGGTAGGGAGGTCATAGTTTGTCATAAGTCTTGCACAACTTGATTATCTCGTCCATATGAGTTGTCCACCATTCGTCGTCCCAAGCAATTGTAGTAGGTTCCTTGTGCCCATCATCTGTTACATTTTGGATGTAGAAGGGGTTTTCTGTTTTTTGTCCTCCTTTACCGTGTGGTTACTTGCAGAGGAAGGGACGCTGAGACGAAAGAATGTTCAATTAGCAAGTATTAATGTCACGTGTAATGAGTCTTGTTGAGTGTGTATATGTGTGGGTACATATAGGTACATGTATGTGTATATATGTATGCAAATATATATGTGTTTATATAAAGTTGCACATAAGAGGTGATTTGCACGTACCGGTTGGTGTTGTTTTGGGGTATTTTTTCCTTTCATTCGTGGCTGCTTTGTGGTCCTTCAAATCTTCTGTAGGCGAATTAGGCGGTGGCCTTTTTTTCTCCTGCTTGCCTTAGAAGCGATGGTGTAACTTTTTTATTTAATATTGACATATGAAGCATGGTACTATGTGCTGTAAAATAGGACGAGTGTACGTTGCGTACTAGTTGTATTTGGATTCATTTTGACTCTACCATCCATGTTGTGTTCGAGGATCTGTTGAACGAAGGTGAAATTTTTAGTTATGTGTGTGGCATGCATGTAATATAAGAGTGGGCGTGTGTGCTGTGAAATTTAATCATATTATTACGAACTAATGGTTGTGAATGTTTTGATTTGTTTTGTTAGGGTTATGGCATGTGTGTACCGTTTGTGGTGTTTGAACCTTTCTAGTTGTGGGTGTAGTGGGGTTGGGTATTATCTACTGGACCTTGCTAGACTTTGTTATTGTAGGACCTCCCGATACACGACGTTACAAGTGTAAACGCCATCTTCCTTGAACTTTTGTGTACCGGTGACAAGGACCTTTGTGTTTTCTCGTGATGTGCCTCTTGATAGTGCCACGTATAGCTGGCCATGTGAGAAAACCTGTTTTCGTAAGTAAACACCTACGTATGGTATTGTTTGGCCTTGGGATTTGTTTATTGTCATGGAGAAGCTTAGGCGGACTAGAACTGTTTTCGTTTGAATTTAAAGGGGAACATGTCATCCTCTGATAGGCATAGGGCGACTCTTGGTAGGAAAACTCTTTTTCCCTTAGGGTCACCTGTTGATATCTCTGCATCAATAACATTTGGTTGAAATGCTTTACAAATAAGTCTTGTGCCATTGCTGAGACCATTTGATGGGTCAATGTTTCGTAAAAGCATAATCGGGCATCCGATTTTTAAACGCAGAGTATGCGGGGGCAAACCGCTGACAGTTATCGAGTTTAAGAACTCGGATGGGTACAGGTTTTGGTAGTCATCGTCAGCTGTGTCAAAGCTATAGTAAACCTGTTCTACGCCGTCGAAGATGTTGATCATGCGGTCGTTAATCTCATCAACGTTTTCATTTCTAGTGGTCAAGATTGCCCTGGAGGTTACGTATTCTGAGGAGTGGTTATTACTTTGGAGGGATAGGAAGACGACGTCAATTAGTTGTGTCAAGGAGGTGTCTCTGGTGGTAAATGGGATGGTCATGTCGTCCGGGATGCGAATGAAGGTTTGCACTGTGGTGGGTTCAGTGTCGTCACCTACTCGTAACAAGAATTCCGAGAACCAAGGATCTGTGATAGCTCTCATGTTAATTGACAACCGTATCTTTTTAGTTAGCATCCAGATTGGTGACATTCGAAGGCTGGCGTCTACTATTTGCACTCGTGTTCCACGTCTAATAACCAGTAGCACGTGTCTGAAGTCTCCTCCCATTACGATTATCTTTCCACCGAATGGGAGATTTTTTCCTGTTATATCCTGAAAGGTGCGGTCGACTGCTTCTATTGACTGTCCCCTGCACATTGATGCCTCGTCCCAAATGATTAGTGTAGCTGTGTTGATTAGTTGAGCCAAGCCAGTTTGTTTTTTGAAGCTGCACATGGAGTTTTTTTTCAATGTTAATTGGGATCTTGAACCTAGAATGTGTTGTGCGGCCGCCAGGCATGTTATTTGCCGCAACTCCTGATGAAGCTATGGCCAATGCAATTAAGCCACATGAATGGACTTCAGCGAGTAAGGCCTTGTACAAGAATGTCTTGCTTGTTCCACCGGGCCCGTCTATGAAGAACACTCCTGGCAGGTCACTTGAGATGTGGTTCATGATTTCATCAAAACACAATTCTTTGGTCGGCATTGAGGTATTCTTTCATATGTAAGTGTGTGGGGTCAACAACTGTATTCCACTCCTCCTGTATCTCCCGATGTTGCGCTTCCCGGGTGCTTAGTTCATTTGATATCGTTGGTAGGTCGAAATCTGTTAGTGCCTTACCCATGGACCGGAGGTATGTCTAGATTTCAGAAAGAACCATACGGTGGATGTGTGTTGTATTCTGACACTAATGTTGTGACATCACACGTAACATTGTGACTTATTCTATTTGTGTCGTCAAAGAAACACGTAGTCAGTCTAAAATATGATCTTTTAGGAATCGATTAGTCGACCCTATTTGATATTTTCACTTGGCGAAATGATTGTTCAAGTACCACACTTTTTCACATGCATTTGATCAAGGCTACAATTCTACATGCATATATACAAATTTGGTTATAAAAAGGATGTGATCATTTCTTAGCTCTTGGCTATATCTCCTTATATACGTGGTTTTTTTACATCAGATGGATTACTCTACATAGAACTACCGTTAGTGTTCTCTAAAATGCTCATTTGTTTGTTGTTTTTTTCGTAATTTAGCTTAAGATATCTAGGGTCGGTGATGAGAATTTAGGGGGCCGGAGGCAGCTATGTAAATGAGCCCCACACAGAACAAAACAAAATTCATAGTGTGGTTTAAAAATATATATGTGACACGCTAATTAAATAAGTTAAACGGATTAACCCAAATCATATTTCAGTGATTTGGCTTAATTTAAAGTGTTATAGGTCAATTCTGTAAATGTTTTTCCTTCATTTGTATATGTGTATAATATATTAATATATTAAATTTTATAAAAAACTAAGCCCCTTGAGGGTTCGGGTCTTGAGTTGTTGCCCCTGACAATGTCAATGTACAGCTCCCTCCAAAGTTTTATAAAATTAATTTATTTTTTTACGGTACACTGCAAATGTTGTTCAAGAGAGGCAAACTTCTTGTACAGTAGAAAGGGATTATTATGACTTCTAGTGATTTCCCATTCGTACTTGAATACCATCTGTTGATGACAGTAAGGGGTCATTTGTTTTGGTCAGCAATATCACAGCCTATGAAAAAGATGAGGAAATCATTTTGACAGCAGTGGTTACTACTATATATGATGTCATAACAAAGAAATTCATACATTCTATCTGCATAGTGGGTTTTAAAAATATGTGTGGCACGCTAATTAAATAAGTTAAACGGATTAACCCAAATCATATTTCGGTGATTTGGCTTAATTTAAAGTGTTGTAGGTCAATTCTATAAATGTTTTTTTTTAATTTGTATATGTATATTATATATTAATATGTATAAATTTTATAAAAGAATTAAGCCCCTTAAGAGTTCGGGTCTTGAGTTGTTGCCCCTGACAATGTCAATGTACAGCTCCCTCCAAAGTTTTATAAAATTAAAATATTTTTTACACTAGACTACAAATATTGTTCAACAAAGGGAAAGTTCTTGTACAGTAGAAAGGGATTATTATGACTTCTATTGATTTGACACTCGTACATGAATACCATCTGTTCATGACAGTAATGGGTCATTTGTTTTGGTCAGCAATATCATAGCCTATGGACAGGATGAGGAAATCATTTTGACAGAAGTGGTTACTACTATGTATGATGTCATAACAAAAGAATTCATACACCCTATCTGCCTGACCTTGATGTGGAAGTTATTTTTGGTTAAATTGTAAGTAATTCATGTAGTCTATCTGTTTCGTTGTTTCAGAGGTAGCTGCATGGAGCAAAGTAAGCAAGTCACAACATTCACAAAGAGATGTAATGAGGATCTAAAATATATTTCGGGTGTGAGTTTTGTGGGTGTTAGAATATTTTGGCCTTTTATAATATTTTTGCTAAGATGACTTTAGCATTCTAGGTCAGTAGGTTGTTTTTGCTTACAATGGACAATGCATGCGGAGGGCGATTTTTAGCCTGGGATACCATATTAGTTTTAAAAACGGTGTATGCTGAAATCAATGCTTACTCTGCTTTATTTATATGTTCCCATGACTAATTGTGAAGTAAGGTGTTTGATTAGTTTCATGAATCAGGAGGGCAAACCAATTTGTATACATCAATGGGAAGACATAGTCCATGTTGGGGAGATAAGAAACTGTTGACCTGGTTTTAAAAGATGACAGTATGTGGAGTTTCTTAATGTTTTTTACTGTAACATTGAGCATATTTCAGAGGTGATACTACCTCAAGTTTGACATCTACTTATATCAGTAAGTTGCGATGTGGAGGTTGTATTGACTGCAACTTGGGTGGTAACGTGACCAGTTTCGTGTGTTCATACATCAGACGAGCCTGATGGATTTGATCAAACCATTTGAAGGTGGTTTTGGAACATGGAATATATTTTAAGGAGAGATGAACAGGAGTTGTAAATGATAACGACCATATTATATATAAAATATCAACGTTGGAGAGATTAAGCTGTTGAGGAGGTATTACGTTCTTAGATATGTTTTGCATGTTCAATAATGAATTTGTGCTTCTTAAGAAGAATTAACCAGTGTTGGATCATATGAGACTGGTGCAACCAAAACAACACTTAGAGTATTTTGAAGTACAATTGAAGAAGTCTTCCGAAGACAAAGCTGCTCTTCCAAAGACAAAGCTGCTCTTCCTAAGACAAGTTGAAGATCTTCCGAAGCTTATGTATGAAGAACTTCCAAAGGAAAACTAAGTCTTCCGAGACTAAGTAGTTTTCCTTCCAAAGTATATGAAGAACTTCCGAAGGTAGAACCAAGTCTTTCGAGACCAAATAGTTCTCCTTCCGAAGCATTCACACTTAGAAGATCCAAGACAAAGTCTTCCGAAGAATGAAGTTATGAAGACTTGCAGAAGACTCGGAAGAAGTTGATTCTTCCGAAGTATAAATGACCTCGGAAGAATCAACTATGAACCAGTGGACATAAGTATGGGCTGTCTGACATCTGCTGACAACTCTGATACACTGCATGACGCTTTCCCACGCCCATGTAGTTGACCATACTTTAATCCACTGTTCACCTTTATCAGTTAGTACAGTTACCATACTTAGTTGGTGACAAAAGGTAAGTCATGAACATGTCATGACTACCTAATCTAGGATATTATTTTATCTTAGATACTTTACTTCTAGCAATATAGTATTTGTCTAGTGGTAAATTCCAGCTGGTTTTCCAAGTATAACCGGCTGTAGATGGTAGTATATATAGTTTCTCATTGTAACTTAAGTAACCATGCTTGTAAGAGTCTTGTGATACTAAGTTAAGAAGTAATATATACAAGTATCTTGAAAACCAATCTTGTGTTTATTAACTTATTATATTATTAACAACTTAGTTAGATATTCTGCTTCATCAACCGAATGAGACTTAGAGAATTTGTGAGATAAAACTTATGTTGAGAAACCAACACCAATCCTGCAACCAGACAATCCGATTTGTGGGCAAAAGTTAGCACTTTTAGTTGAATGCATATCTTGTATTGACGAAAGGCTTTAATCTTTTGGTAATTCAATCTGCTATTTAATTTGATAGAATTGTGTTAATGAGTGTTTTGTTTCTTTGTTCTTGTCAAAGATGTGTGTTCTTTTGATTTTCTTATTTCAGAACCAGGTCTTATGTTATGATTGGTAGATGTTAAATGTAGCTGAAGAATGAAACTCATGATTATGTGAGGATATGGTAGATGTTAAATGTAGATGAAGAATGAAACTCATGATTATGTGAGGATATGCTTTCTTTATGGTCATATTGTCTTTTGACCCAAAAACTTTGCAATGCTACTGCCTTCAGCCGCTCAGTTTCTGTTATCTAGACTTTACTCTATTCATGAGTTAGAATGAAACATGGTGCTGGTATTTTAAGGTTTTATTTTGGTGCTTGTTAAACTTTTTTTAGTGCACAACATATGTAACTGATAAAGGGCGTATTTTGTTGTCCTTATTTTCAAGAGTCTGACGGATTGAACCAATCACAAGTTGTAACCATGAAAGTGCAATTAGAGAAGCATAATGGCATGTTAAAAGTGTGAACGCCGAGCCTGAATTTGAACAATTAAGGAGATAAAATAAACCAAACAAAACCTCAGAAACACAGTTGCTCTAGTTGTTTATAAGAAAATGTTAGTCTAAAAACTATTATATGTAGCATATGATGCTTATAACTATTCAGGTTATATCTGGCGTCATTGATTTTATCTCGATACGATAGCTTTTGCCATTATGGAAACTTTTACGATTATCTGTTAATATTCCACACTTAGGACATTATGTTCACAGTTGACAGTCCAGTGGCGTTTTATAATGTTCTATTATTTGTACTTGTATATGGAAGAATTCGGGCAGGTATGGCTAAAGCCTTGTAGTTGGAATTTCTGAAGTATTTAGCAATTTTAGGTTGGTTGTGCCTTCTGCTCAACTTTCTTAATTGGTGGTTTGTGATGACATTATTCATTACTAAATTTGGTCTTATTTTGATTATATCATCTACCTTTGCAGATTAATGTGGTTAGCACGTGCATTGTCTTCTGCCCATTCAAGTAACTTACTGAATATAAGATAGAAATTGTTCTATAATACTATAGTATTCTTTTGTAAGCAGGGCTGCTGTTCACCACTTTCTTCTACTTCATTGTTTAAATGAGAGTTGTTCCTATTAGTATAGATCTCCACATTTTACAATCATCTATGTATTAATATAACATAAAGAAAGTTTTTGCAATCTCTAGCATGGAAGATGCTATATATGATGACTAATTGGTATAATGCTCTGCAGTATGATTCTTGAAGGAAGCGTCTCGAATGTGTACCTTAAATTAATGAAACCGAAGAGAAGGAAATGACTGATTCGCCGGAGTATCCTTTTCTAAGCAGGTCTGCTGTTCACCAGTTTTCTCTACTTGATCCATTAAATGACAATTGTTCCTATTAGCATAGATGTCCACATTTTACAATCATGTAGATATTTATCTATCGAAATCGCTATGTGTTCTAAAACTTTCCAAGAAAATGTTGATACAATAAAATGGAAAACTGAAATAAGACCCACAGCTTCAACGTGTAATACCAGATAATCATCATTCAGTTCACTTGGAAATCTTCACCTAAAATAAATGATAAAGAAAAGATGAATGAAAGATGGGGCTTTTATATGAATCGACCTAGTAAAGATACCCATTTGAAATTGAAATTAGGGCACCTCTGTAGAATTCAATGATATATTAAACAAATAAGCAAAATGAATGAATCTACCTGTAGTTTCAATGTTGGACACTCTATGTACCAATAATCAAAACTCTAGAACAACTTCACCACTGAAATCAAATACAACTGCCTCCATCAAAACTGCTTAAAACCAAATATATGATGATTAACTGGTATAATGCTCTGCAGTATGATTGTTGAAGGAAGCGAGTGGAACGAGTACCTTAAACTAATGAAACCAAAGAGAAGGATATCACTGATTCACCGGACTTCATGGCGTTCATGTGCAGTGACATCGAAGGGATTCTCAAATGCGCATCTGGAAGTAGATATACATGTGGGACAGGGATCTGAATCGGGGAAGGGATTTGAATCGGGGGTTTGTTGAAAGAGGCAGAATACGAACAGGGATACGTGGGATAGGGATTTGAATCAGGGAAGGGATTTGAATCCAGGGTTTGCTGAAACAAGCAGAATACGAACAAGGATTTGGCAATCAATGAGCGGCGGAATGGAGAGGGTCATCGCTAGATCGTCGCCGGAGTTAGAGGGTGTTTGGGATAACAGTATTATTAACTTTTCAAAAGTGAAAAAGTTAAAAATTTATTTTATAGTGTTTTATAATAATAGTTTTAAGAAAAAAAAATTAATAAATTAATAAACAGTAGCAATTCCAAACACCCCTGAGTTGTGGGTGGAGGGAGGCAGTGAAGGGGTGAAATTCCATTTTTGCCCTAGTGTTCTGGATTATAGTATTCTGTATTATTATATAATAGATAGTAGAAGTAGATAAATATGTTTTAAAAAATAATACAACAATAATAAATATAATCATATTAATAAAGCATTACTATTAATAATTATTTTTATTATAAGGTTAGTAATAACAAAGACAACAATATTGTGGTATTAGATTAGTTATAATTTCATAGTGTTTTTGTCATAGTAATTTTATAATAATGTATCGTTAATCATGATACAATATTCTACATTTAATAATAACTTATGTTCAAGCACTTTTAACGTAGTCGTTTTAATTGATATCCACAACTTATCAAATACCATATGTTCGGTAATAGTCTCGTGACAGTATAGTAACAAATCGTTAAAGCATATGTAGATATCCACAAGAAACCGAACGTCTATATCATTAAACCCACCAAAATCATGATAATCCCAAAACCTACCATTACAATGTTCTCGTATACGTTCAAAAATCAAACCGTGGCGAAGCGCGGGTGTCCGCTAGTGTATTTTAATTGATTTGCACACATATAACAATACCATGGATGGGCTAGAACAGTTTTTTTCATTTTGTATGACGTTTCGTTTGATGCTACAGACTCAAGGTAAGATAGATGAAGTTATACTAAAAAAATTAGGACCCGTATATGTTTAAAGTTGATGAAGTTTATAAGAGATTAATTGAAGTATACTAAAAGATTAGGACACATTTATAAGGGAGATTTGAAGTGGGTACATTAGATATTTTAGCAGTGGGTAAGTTTTCTACAGGTAAAATACTATAGACCGTAAAGCCTGATTTTTAATATTGCTATAATATTTTTTCTTTCCAATGTTCATAGATCTATTAAAGGAGCAGAAAGTCTTACAAAGTGGATCATAGTTTTATGGCTTTTAAGACTCAAGAAAGTTTAAGTCTCGTGATTATAAATAAGAAATGTCTAACTGGAAATAAAAACAGAAGCATCCTATAACAAGGTTGTTGTGGTAGTACATTCTTAAACTGCATACCAAACAACTTCTACTTATTAGATTATAATTTTTATGCACGTGTAAGGTTATGGATTGAAATTAAATACGAAAAACTAAGCATGTGTCAAGGATGTGAAGGTCATTACACCTTATGCTAATAACGCAACACATCTTTTTGTCGTATGTTTATTTATCTTTAATGTGTGTTATTTATATACTTTGAAAATTTCAATTAATCTTTGTTTCTTCAAGATCCACAAGTGGTGTGGAAATCCCACCGTATCGCACAGGTTCTAAGTATAGTATAAACCTGTTGTAGCCCTCTGCAAAGCACATGGATTTAAGGAGCTTTTTTGAAAGCAAAGACTTTAAAAGGAGAGGTTTCAATTCTCCTATATATGAATAAAGCAAATCGATGAACAGTGCCAGAAGGGTATTTCCGTCATTTTGGGTTTCTCTCTATTTAACCCTAGCTATTGTTTAGAGAGAGAAAGGGAGATGAGAGGTTCAGGGGAGATGCTTGGTTCGGGCCGCCGCAGGAGCGCCAACGCCGTCGCACCACCACCTCCGGCTTCTTTTGGGTTGCTCTACGACGATGGACAGTGACGAAAGGGAGATGAGAGGTTAAGGGTAGATGGTTGGTTCGGGTCACCGCAGCGTGCCACCTCCATAGCACCACCGCCTCCGGCTTCTTTTTGGGTTGCTCTCCGACGATGAACAGTGACAGGAGGGTGTTTCCATCATTTTGGGTTTCTCTCTATTTAACCCTAGCCATTGTTTGGAGAGAGAAAGGAGATGAGAGGTTGAGGGGAGGTGGTCGGTTTAGGTTGCCGCAGGCGTGCTACCACAGTCGTCGCACCACCACCTTTGGCTTCCTTTTGGGTTTATCTCTCTGACTTCTTTTTGGGTTTTATGGTGGCCGAGGTGATTGCATGCATAAAGAGAAGGAAAGGGGGGTTGGTGTGTCGCCGCCGCTTCCGACCGCCATTTGGTCGGCTGACGGCAGTTTGACTCCATCGCTCCTTGCGGTGGTGGTGGAGCGCTCCTTCCTTCGATGAATATCGTCCCTTTCGCTTTGACTATGTTGTCTGAAACTTTTAGAGTTTGGGTGTCACTTGGCTTGGTTTTCCTTTTTGAAGCCTTTGGGGTTTTCAGATGGTTGGGGCCTCTAGGTGTTGATGAGGCGGAACGCGGCTATAACCAGCGGATGTTCTCTCTGCCGACACCCGCCTTCGTTGTGGTTGTTGTTCAACCACTATATCTGGGGACTATCTCCTCTACGCTTCAATTTCGTCGGTATTTTTAGTATATATGAATTTACAACTTGCAGGAATAGTACTCCTCTTAAAGATACATGTTGGTGATATAGGCTTGCTGACAGCCATGTCTTTGCAAACCCTTCCCTTTGTTTTAAATGGAAAGAAAATTCAGATACACAAGTTTGAAGCATCAGATTATGACCAATGTATATTTCCTTTTAATTGAAAAAGGACACATGTATGTAGGTTGAATTCTTGTAAGTCTAATAAGGAGCCACAGTGCACATTCACTACTATTCATTTAGCAAGGTTGGTGGTAGTCATCTCAAATATCTGTGATCATGAGACATATATCGTGATTTGGATTTGATCTCGATGGAAGTTTGATTTTCCCAAGTCGTCGCTCAATTTTAGAAATTTCATCGTAAATCTACCGGCTGTCCCTCAAATCATTTTTTTTCCTTTAGTTTCTCCCAAGTTTAGACTTTGTTAAAATTTCTTATTAACCTCAAAGTTTGGATTGGTTCCTGCTTTGTGCATTTTTTTTTCTTTTTTCGCTTTTTTTACTTCTCTTACATTATTTTCCTTTAAATTAATTTTTTTCTTATACTTTCTAATAGTTATTTAATTTAGATTACTTTTTCTAATTACAGGCCGCACGTGCGTAACATAGTTAGCATACGCGTCGCAACGTGCTATTAAATTGTACTACTCCGCCGCAACATGTGCCTTACATTTTAATTACTTTTTTAAAATTGGACTTTTTTATGTATTTTTTGAGTTGCTTTATGTTTTCATGTTAATTTTGTCAGAAAATAAGTCGGATCAAATATAACACGTTTTAATCATTTGGCGGCATGATTGACGTAAACTTCATTTGGAATGAGTCGGGTCGATTATAGTATATACTTTTTCACGCCGTCTACGCCGCCGCCGCAACGCTCGGCGGGTAAAGAACTAGTGATTTTAAAGTAGGCAATTTTGAGTTAGGCTAGCGCCCCTTAGGTTAGATTTATTTTGCATTCAATTGATTGGTTCGTTCCTTTAGTTTGTGATTTCAGTATAACTAGGTGGTCGCAACCAAGCGTTGCGGTGGTGATTTTGATATGGATAAACATGTTAACAGAAGTGTATGAGGTTAGTGTACCTTGGTTTCAAATAGCGAAACACATACGAAAAAACACGTGTAAAGATATATTTGATAATCACACAAAAGTTACATCCTTCTATATATTAGCATTAAAAAACATGAAAATTAATTTACACAAAAGGTAAAAGAAAGAAAAAGAAAAGAAGAAGTAAAACATATTATATTTGCTCCATTTAAATATGAATAAAAACTACACAAAAACATAGTTCAAAATTTTAAATAAAACCTATACCAAAACATATATAAAAATAAATACATCTCAATAATATTTCGATATAAATAAAATAATATGTAAAAGTTGTAAGAGTAAGATAAAATATGTGTAAAAATAACTATAAAGATTAAATAATAATAACAAAATTGTATTATAAAGAATTAAAAGCAGTTGAAAGTTTGTGGCTAAATTGTATTATAAATAAGGTTGTTCAAATAGTTTGTGGTTCGAAGCTTGCTCTGAAAAGACTCGAAAAAAAGCACGCTTGAAATGAATTGTTTTAAACTGAGCTGAGTCAAGCAGGCTAAGTATGAAAAATAGCTGAACTCGGCTTGGTACGTGACGAGCCGAGCCAGCTCGGTTTAGCTCGTTTGTTAGTTCGGCTCAGTATGGCTCGGATCACTTGTACTATTTATTATTTTTATGTATATAACATAAATCATGGTGTTTTCTCATTTGTTAAGAGTATAATATACTTTTAGTTATTTCTTATATCAAAATATTAAACTATAATGTTTTTATTAGATTGCTTTATGTGTTGCTTTTATATTTTTGTGTTTTAAATGAATTATTCAAGCATACTAATGTGTTAAAAAAAACAGACTATTGGATGTTATGTAGTGTAGCGGGTTCAGTTTGTTCGGTTTAGATGATAATAAAGAAAGTTGTATTTTATTAAAGTTAACTTAGTTTCTTTAAATAAATTTACATTTTATGAAACTTAATATAAACCAACTATGAGTTATGTATTATGTTGAAATTATTTGCATTTGACTTTTTAAATTGTGTTTATAAATTAAAACCAAGCCAAAACAAGTCGAGCCAAGCCAGCTTGGTTAAAAACCGAGCAGAGCCAGCTCAGACTCGTGAACAGCCCTAGCTCGGCTTGATTCGACTTAACTCGTAAACAACCCTAATTATAAAAATTTAAAGTTTATGATGAGATTATATAAAGTCAAATGTTTATGGAGAAATTATAAAAAGTCAAAAGTTTGTAACTAAATTTTAAAGAATTAAAACTTTTATTCATCCTACTATTTAATAGTTATATTACGGGTGAGAGGTGCAAAGAATGAACCTTATGTAGAGGATAATGGTATGCGACGGGAGTGTATATGTTAAGTGTGAGAGATTGAATAATATTAACTAGTTTAATTTCCGCGCGCGTTGCTACGCAAATATCAGATTAAGTCACGAAAAAAGCAACAACATGGGTGTCGTATTCATTCTTGCGATCCTTGCAGCAACAAAGAAATCATGTAAAACAATGTTACTTGTGTTTGAAGATGTAGTGCAAACGGATCGAATTCCTTTTGTTGTCTGATTGTTTCTTTCTTCCCCTCTAAATAATCCATATAAAATAATAAAAGTATGTTTCCCAGCATTGCAAGCCAGAATCAACCGCTCGTACCATCACGTGATAGAATGTGTTACCGTTGGATAATGCGTTCAAGGCTAAGCATTAGTGTAGAACAATACAATTAGTTAAATGGAAAAGTTGTAACCTGAAATTGTGAAAGGAGAATAGGACCAGGAGCTCCAAGGGTACCATAGAGGGAAGTCTAGGGCTGCAAACGAACCGAAAGTTCAGCAAACAGTTCGTGAACCGTTCGGCGGGAAGTTCGTTTATGTTCGTTCGTTTAGTAAATGAACAAACACGAACAAAAAAAATTTGTTCGTTAAACGAACAAACATGAACACAAGCCGCGTTTGTTCATTTATGTTCGTGAACGTTCGATATGTGTTCGTTTATGTTCGTTCGTGAACGTTCGACTATGTGTTCGTTTATGTTCGTTAATATGTTCTTTTATGTTATTAATTTTTGTGTTAGTTTTTATTATAACAAATATATCAATTATTTTTTATATTTATGTTAAGTACTTATTTATTTTTAGTGGATTTTGTGTAATGTTTGTGATAAAATGCAAATTTTATTCAAAAATAAATATATGATCATTTAGACTCATTTGTGTTCATGAACTTTTTTATATTTGTTATGTTCATGAAAATTTGTTTGTGTTCGTTTGTATTCAATAAGTGTTGGTAAACAGTTCATGAACATGTTCATTTTCTTAATGAATGGACACGAACAAGAAATCTTGTTCGGTAAGTGTTCATGAACAGCTTATGAACAAGTTTATTTCTTAATTAACGAACACAAACAAGGTCATCTTCAACTACTTTAGTATCTAGTTAATACTTTCAGGTAATTTGTAATCTATAATTGTTAACATCATATACTTTTGCTAGTGCTTAAAGTTTCGCAGAACATATTCTCTTTAAATCCATGTTTGTACAGGTAAGAGACATTTGTCTTTGATGTTTGAAATTCACGTGAGTTTCATATTCTTTGCGAACCATAATACAAACAAAAACTAAATTAATTAAATTACTAAATTAGTAATCGAACAATCAATATCTACATTTTAGATTAACAAAAGGTTTAAGTTTAAAAGAGAACTTAGGCTTTGAGGATGGATCAAGAACTCGTGAAAAAGGAGGAGGGCTGCAAGAGTGCAGGAGGCAGAGGATTATACGACTCAAATCGAGATAGGCATCCCACTTAGCATTAAGATAGTATGCTATACGCAGATCCTCATCTTCGTAAGCATCGCCGTTCAAAACTCCTGCCACTCCTTCATCGCCAACATCCGAGACCACCCCTAAACCACCCTCAGGCAAAGAAATCACAACAAGAGAGAGATTTTTTCTCTTTCGCCGCCTTAAGGCAAAAGGCTAACCTGTGAGAACCAGCAATTGCTTTGATGTTTAAATTTCTCTTGAGCCAGTTTCCACTGTGTCTGAATGCACGATGCTTGCGAGAACAACTAGAACTCCAACAAAAGCAAGTATGGCGCGGAGAAAAGCACCTGCAAACGACTTGAAGTGAAACTCACCTCAGCCACACAACAGGTGACAGAAAGAAGAATCCAAACAGGAAATCACAGAACGAAGAGAGACCTTGATTGGAGAAGGAGATCAGGTAGTCAAATAGAAGAAAGAAAAGGAGTAGAGCGGGTAAAAAATGGGTTGTACCAGATGCCTAATGAATTGTATAAAAAGCTATGGTAAAAATCCCTCACAGACCAACATTGATATTTAATATTTCTTCAAAATAATTAATTGCATCCTTAAAGTTTAAAAATATCATTATGTCCCTTAACTTTTATTTTTGCATCCTTAAAGTTTAAAAATATCATTATGTCCCTTAACTTTTATTTTTTCATTCATTTGAATCCTGAATGCTAACGCCTTAATATTTTCTGTTAAGTATTTTATGAAAAAACAAAATTACCCTTCAAATTTTAAAAAATAAAACAATTTATGGGACCCACCCAACCATCACCACCACCCCACATCATCTTCATCTTCACCAAACACATCACATCAACACACACACACACCCACTATATCTCTCATCTTTCGATCACCACCACTACCACACCCAACCATCACCACCACCAGAACCGCCATCACCACCACAGGTATCGTCATCTCCACAACACCCACCACCAAAAACACACACACACTCTCTCTCTCATTGTCACACACACACACACACGCTCTCTCTCTCTCTCTCACTCATACACCCACATGTCTGTGTTGGTGGCGGTGATAGGGGACTGTGGTGGTGGTGGTGAGAGGGGCTGTGGTGGGTGATGGGGCTGTGGTTGCAGCGATGGGGGGCTGTGGTGGTGGTGATGGGGGACTGTGGTGGTTGCAATGGGGGCTGTGGTGGTGGCGATGGGGTTGTGGTGGTGACGATGGGGGGTTGTGGTGGTGGTGATGGGGGCTGTGGTGGTGGCGATGGGGGGGGCTATGGTGGTGGCGAGGGGCTATGGTGGTGTCGATGGGGCTGTGGTGGTGGCAATTGTCGGTTGTGGTTGTGGAGTTGGGGCTGTGGTGGTGGAGATGGGGGGCTGCGGTAGCGAGGGGCTAGGTGATGTCGATGGGGGCTGTGTTGGTGTCGATGGGGTTGTGGTGGTGGCGATTGTCGGTTGTGAGGTTGGCGATGGGGGCAGTGGGGGTGGCGATGGGGGCTGTGGTGATGTCGATGGGGCTGTGGTGGTAGGATGGGGGGCTGCGATGGCGGCGACTGGGTTGCAGTGGAGGCGACGGGCTGCGTTGGCGGCGATAGGGCTGCGTTGGCGGGGACGGGAAGTTGTGATAGGAGGTTGTGGTGGTGGGCATCGGTGGTGGTGGAGATTAGGGAGAGGAGAAAGAAAATAAATTGTGTGTGTGTGAAATGAAAAATTAAAGTTTTTGTAGATAAATTGAATTGGTAAAAAGATGGAGGTGGGTGGGTGGTGGATTTTTTTTATTTTTTATTTTTAGGGGTAGTTTAGTATTTTCACTAATTATTTAATAGAAAAACTAACGATGTTAGCCTTCGGGATTCAAATAGATGAAAAAATGAAAGTCAAGGGACATAATGATATTTTTAAACTTTAAGAATTCAACTAGTTATTTTGGAAAAAGTCAGAGATGCAAATAATAATTTACTCTATTTATATATATATATATATATATATATATATATATATATATATATATATAATATGAATATTTAGAACTAAGGGTTCAACTTAAGAAAACCTTAAGTATTGTGATGATATTAAAAATGTCCAAAACTTCAATTTAAGATAACCAAAAGTATTGTTATGATTTTAAAAATGTCCAAAACATAGTTCAACTTAAGAATGGTTGGTTGGTTATGCAGATGCAGGTTATTTATTTGATCCCCATAAAGCAAAATCTCAAACATATTTAAGAATGGAGGAACTGCGATTTCATGGCGTTCTCAGAAACAAACACTCGTAGCGACATCCTCAAATTATGCTGAAGTCATTGTACTACATGAAGCTTCAAGAGAGTGTGTATGGTTAAGATCTATGACACAACTTATATAAACTTCTTCTGGATTGGAAAAAGATAGAAATCCAACACCAATCTATGAAGATAATGCAGCTTGTGTCTCACAAATGAAAGAAGGGTATATCAAAAGTGACAGAACAAAACATATACCACTAAGATTCTTTTCATACACTCAAGACCTTATTAAAGATAAACAAGTTAAAATGAGATACGTTCAATCTAGCAATAATTCAGCTGATCTTTTCACAAAGGCACTTCCAAAAACAACTTTCAGAAAACATGTTTATGATATTGGCATGCGGCACGTACACACAATGTGACGATCTACAGAAGACAATTTGAGGGGGAGTTATAAGCTGCACTCTTTTTTTCTTAGCTAAGGTTTTTTCCCACTGGGTTTTTCTTTAACAAGGTTTTTAATGAGGCAGTACTTAAACTCTTGAAGTTTGAAAAGTGTCATCCAAGGGGGAGTATTATGAATTATTACCATAGCAAGTGGATGAACTATTTGTCAAACTTATAGATAAGTTTACTATGCTAAATAGTTTTACTTGTCTTCCAAAATGATTGATCTTTGTAGTATAAATACCACCTCAATGTAGAGGAAAAGATGCACCTCTTGTATACACTTTCATAAGTTATACACTTCTCTTCTTCTTGCTCTTGCAATTCTCCTTAAAGTTCTTAAGATTATAACATTAATCTTGTGTTAATCATTGAGATATTATAACATGTCTAATATTAGTTCCCTGGTTCTCTTTTTCTTGTGTTACCCATCAAACCCTCCATTTGTGTTTAAAAGAGTTAATATCAATTTTGATTCCTGAATTTTGATAAAAGTAATAATTTTTCTTTAAAACATAAAAAATATTAATTTCAGTAAAAAAAGTTTCATTATTTATTTCAGTTTTAATTTAAAAGTTTTTATTATTTTGGATTTAAGATGAAACATTTAATGAAACATTTAAATTGAAATTGAAATAATTTATGAAATTTATGGAGCTAAATTGATGTTTTAATCAATAGTTATTTTTGTCAAACATCAAAAAACAAAACCGAATTTAACTCTTTTAAATGTTAATATCAATTTTGATTCCCGAGTTTTGACAAAAGTAACAATTTTTCTTTAAAACTTTAAAAATATTAATTTCAGTTAAAAAAGTTTCATCATTTGTTTCCTTTTAATTTAAAAGTTATATTATTTTGAATTTAAGATGAAACATTTAATGAAATATTTAAATTGAAATTGAAACAACTTATAAAACTTTTAAAGGTAAATTGATGTGTTTAATCAATACTTATTTTTATCAAACCTCAAGAAACAAAACCGAATTTAACTCTTTCAAAGTTATCCAAAAATTAAATCTAAGAAAACCAAAAATATTGTTATGATTATATAAATGTCTAAAACTTCATTATTCATAGAGGTTGTAAAATTATATATAGTATAATTATTAGGGAGAATTTCATATACGTCCTTATAAACTTGAAAAATATTATATATACTCAAACAAAACTTAGAATATCATATATACCCAAATTAAATGAACTTTTAATTTATGATAATTCTACCCCCGTCAAATATAAGTCTATTTTAAGTTACTTCGGTGGCACCAATCATTTTTACGTTCTTGATGGCAACCATTAATTTACTTCATACCTTCAAGAAATTAAAATTTAGTTACATTGATTCACTCGGGGTGCAAAAGTCGAATCAATTTCGATGATTCAGTCGATTCCAAATCGTTTATATTAATCTAATTGTGACGAGTGGGCACTCCAGTTTTACAACCTGGCTGTTAAGTAATTATGTTTTTGTAAAGTGAAACAAATTGATATTCAAAGTGAAATTAAAGGTTTATATGCCACATTATTTGTTTTACTGAACCATCTGGATATTTAAGTGAATAAACTTGAACCAGTTTGAAGGCGGCTTTGTGGAACCAATTTGAAAGTTTTGTTTATATTCGACATATTAAATTAGCAGAGATGGATACTATGGCACAGGGGCGGAACTACGCCTAAAAGAATGGGGTCTAGTGACCCCATTGATTTTTGAACCGGTAGTGTAACGTATAATAACGAAAATTTGAGGGAACCTATAGTTTTTCAGAATGTGAACCCATTAGTATTTTTAGGCAGGCGCTAAACTATGCCTAAAAGAATGGGTTCAAATGACCCCATTGATTTTTGAGCTGGTAGTGTAACGTATAATACCGAAAATTTGAGGGAACCCATAGTTTTTCAGAATGTGAAACCATTAGTATTTTTAGGTTCATGTTATAACTTAGATAAGTTCCTAGTTCACTGGTTAACACGTGTGCAAGTGGAAAAACAGGTCGTAGGTTCGACCTTTGCAAGTTTGCAACCTTTTTTTATTCACTATTTAATCAGTAAAATTACAATTTTACCCTTACTTTTAACGCACATTAAACTCTAACTCCAAATACCTCCCCCCAATCGACCACTGGTGCTGCCAATTTGCTATCTGAACACACCCCGCCGATCGACCACTACCGCAGGCTCTGCTGCCATCAACTTCGGCGGCGACCGACAACCGTTTGTCAATTTGTGTGACTTGTGTCCCTAGATCTTGGTTAGTTCTCAAGCTTTGAAGTTGCAAGGTTATTTTTTTTAAGTTTGTTTTGTTGAGTAATTGAGTTAATTTTGTTTCGAATCACTCATGCTTGTTTAATCTGAAGAATTACCGAGTAGATTTCTTCATTGTGAATGGCTTTATTCTAGACGTGAAAGCTTAAATTAAGCCTAACTTCGTCTCCTAACCGAAAGTAGTCTACCCATGTTGTGATTATGAATATACTTATATTGTTACCGTTTTTTTTCCTTCATTCTTGATTATTGACATTGACATGATTGCATCAGATCACTTAATACGGATTTTATTATCTTATCAACATTGGACAATAGTGGGTGAAAGGACCTGTTACAAACAGAATTAGGGAAAATGAAGTGATCTGATGAGTGCTTAGGGGCTGTTTGACAACTTCTGAATGAATAAGTGCTAAACCAATAAAAGGTCTGAACCAGTAAGTGTTGAACCAGTTTAAGTCTGTTTGGTTGGGTAACTGAATGACCGTGTAAAATGACTACTTTACCCTCTAAATTATTTCTTGCTGAACGACTGTGATAAATTTCACGTCAACTCCTACCTCACCGTCTCAATTCAAACATAAGCTCAAGCTTGTTTAAGTTCGATTCAATTTACTTACCCATCCTGCCACCTCTAGTTAAAATGGCATATTCCCTAATTGTAACCAAAGTTTATGTTCAATGTTCCAATTAACATATCTCTGGCATATTCCCTAGTCTCTCCACCTCTACCAACTCCATCTGATCCTCATCCTCTGTCACCGTCGCACCACCTCAAAACCACCATCTCCGTCGTCCCCCGCCTCTATCACCACCAAAACGCAGCGGGAGCAAGAAGACCTTTGGAAGAGGGGGCTGCCGGCGAGGGGGCGGCGCCGGCGAGGAGGTGGCAGCGGGAGGAAGAGAGGTCTGCGGCGGCTTATTGCGGACTGCGGAGGCGGGCTGTGGCGGCTTGCGGCGGAGGTGTTGCGACCGGCTACCGCGCTCCGGCGAGGGTTCCCGGCAGCAGATTGCGATGGGTGTAGGGGGAGGAGGTGACGGGAGTCGGTCAGACTCGATCTCAAATCTGACTCGGTAAGTGGTCATTCAGACCTCTTTTTCAATCAGAGGTACCCTAACCAAACAACCATGTTTGACTGGGGTCATTCAGACCCAAACAAAGAGCCCATTAGTTTGTTCATTTTAGTTTTTGTTTTTAGGGACAATAGAGAACTAGTTAATGGTTGTTTAATTTGAACGATTACAGAGGAAGTACCATGTTGGCATATGTTCGATCTTATGAGTGCTTAATTTATTCATTTTAGTTTTTGTAAATAGTGGGTGAAGGGACATTGTTGTTGTTGATTAGTAATGCTTAATATTGTCTTAGACCCTTTTTTTATTGTTTGTAGGTTGTGTGTTTTCCTTTCTGTCAAGAAAAACTAGTTTAATGTTCAACTATAGTTGTATTAAGTGGTTTATGATACCGTGTTTTTATGCGTACAAGGTGCTCTTTATTGGGTACATGAAAGAAAGAAGAATATTGTAAGAGCTTTCGCAAAGATGTCGAAGATGTGATGGAAGCGTTTCAAAAGATGATGGGGCGTAGAAAATAACTATAAAATGAAAGTTTCCTTTAATTTTTTTTGATATTGTATTTTGTTTACAATTTAATGATGTCTATTCCTACCCGACCCGACCTGACTAGATCGGACAACCTGAAAATTTTGATATAGTTTTATTAGAAATCTAATTACCAAAAAATAGTGGCCCCATAGAAAATAATTTCTGGTTTCGTCACTGCTATGTCAAACAATAAAAGAGTGTATAATTTACTTTTTGAATTGCCGAGAATGAATGAATTATTTGATGAGGCTAATCGTTAATTTATTGCTCGAACGAACAAAATCATGTACATCAATACAAGCTAAGCTAAAGCTATAAACCTTCCAGTTTCTTAAGAAACTCTTAAATGAATATAAGAAATTGGTTTTTAAACCACTGTTCATGTTATGTAAGACTTATATAAAATTTTAGGGTTGAAAATGGGTAAATATGAATTTTAATATTTTAGAAAAATAGGGGTAAAATAGTCACTTGTTAAAAGTTTTTTAATGAAATGGGTGTATTAGATATTTTAACTATCTTTTATATATATATATATATATATATATATGTATATGTATATGTATATGTATATGTATATGTATATGTATATGTATATGTATATGTATATGTATATGTATATGTATATGTATATGTATATGTATATTTTAAAGTTTGATTGGGTATATATAATATTTTTCAAATTTGTAAGAATATATATTAAATTTTCCCTGATTATTAGGTCCTAGTGATTATGTTATTGAATGCGATTCATTATGTCACTGAATGTGATTTTGATAGTAGACGTCTTTTGAAAAAAAATATTAAATAATTGAGTATGTTCGAATTTGATATTTTCTAGACTTCGTGCTGCCACAAATGCGTTCATGTTGATAACAGTTTACTTTTTATTATGCATTTTACTTGGTGTGAAATCAGATAATCTTTTCTAGTTGGTATGTTGAACGACAAAAGCAGATCCACTGATGAAAAGGGTAGCTAAAGAACAATGATCATCGTAGCGTTACTTGTATAAGATGGATTTTTGTTGTGTACATTGTACCTCTAGTGTTAGCTAGACCACATTGTTGTTTTGTACGTTTACAATGTTAGTTAAAGAACTAAACTCAACAACTACTTTTGTATAGATGTATGATGTCACTTAGACTACTACTTTTAGTGTGTTACATAAATAACAATAAGATCCGTTTATTACCAACATTTACTTGCAAGGGGTGGTGAGAAGACGTTCGCACCAACATGTGCATCACAATTCTAATTTCTTTAATGCAACTTAGGCAATTTCCAATCCTTTGATTTAGTGTCCTATTCAACATATTTTTTACGTGGGTAACTAGGGATATAAAACAATATGTGAGTGTATAATATCCTAAACTTATATATTGAAGTTATCTTGCATATTTTGGCATCTTAACTTTAAGTATACCCACTCTAGTTTTCCTTCAGGTATTCTTTACATTGCTTGACTACATCACTACGACGGCGCACGCTGATTGGATATCGCTTCTGAGTTCTTGTTGTAGGGAAAAACACTAGTTTATCATCCTCCGTGGGCTCCCAACTTTTTAGAGAAAATGTAGCCAATTTAGGTACGTTTAGGACTAATAGAATCATATGCGATATGAATGCATAAAAGTTAACATTCTTTACCTATACTGAGTAACGAGATGGTGAAGGAAAACCGAGAGTGCGACTCTTGCTAGCTCGTACCCAGGGCATCTCCTTGGCCCTCCTCCGAAGGGCATGAAGTTTGATGGATTTGATGATTTCTATTAATAACAAAAATGAGAAAATAGGTTCTTTATAAGTAATATTCTACAAAAATGAAGAGGAGATGAGTGGGTTACGAACCTGCCATCTCCAAGGATCAAAAACACGAGCATCTTTATAATTTTCTTGACCAAGATGAACTGCCCGAAGAGAGGTGAAAACTTTGGATCCTTTAGGGATTTTATAACCTTCACGTAAAATATACACTTAAGATTATAAACAACTAACAAAATAAGTAAAGCGACATACCATGTTGTACAAATATAATCCTAAATTATACTACTATATTGTACAGTATAATCTTGTTATATAGTTGATACAAGGATGATACATATAAAGTGTTATAACATGTCTTAGCTCATTAGCAAACCTTTAATGTCAACGTCTGTCTTTGTCCTCCTGAATACTCCGCTAATAATGTTGGAGACTCTCAATGTCTCATTAATGACCTATAACAAATACAGTCAAGTTTCATATATAGCCTTTGTTTAAAAAAAGAATAATGTTCCGTGATGTCTTCTTACACATTGTGTGAATGGCATGGATTTATAGTCTTCCCATTTGAGAGACAGCGAGTCATTCTTTTTCGCTCGAATTTCATCATGTTCTTCCTATGAAATATTTATAGCAAGTTATTACTCAACTGTTACTTGCGAAATTTGAAATTCTAACGCCTGGTATAGAGGTAGAACAAGTTATTACTCAACTGTCCGTGTGATTGTGTGAAATACAAACCATACACTAATAACCATATATATAAACTTGTATGTTTAGAAAATAAGTTTTCATTTAGATTGGTAGCTTTCTTTTAGTGGATAGTTTAATAAGAAATGACATGCTCTCTCACTAAATAATTTAGGATTTAAATTTTATAGTATACAGTTTTAATAATTATTTTTAGAGTAATACGAATTGTTGGTTAAAAGAAATAAATTGTCATGGCTTTGTCTCTATAAACACATCCAATGTTCAAATATTGATAAGGGTAGGGTGTATTTTATTATAAGTAAGATATATTTTTTGCCATTAAAAAAATAAATTACACCTCGAATTGCCAAATAAAGTTTTGGATGTTTAGGTCAAAGTAGCGGTGGGAAGTGTTACGCCGTCCTGTGAAAGGGACGATAAATGCACCTTAATTTCCGAGCCACACAATCCCCCATTATATACTTTTCTTGTTTAAGCCACCACATTCTTTCTGGTCGTCTAATCTTGCCAAAAAAGAAAAACCTTTGTCCTTTTATTTTCATTTTCTTTTGACCCGTAACTTCTTGTTTTTCTTCCACCAATGTCGAATTCATCATTCTTATTTGTTCTTTTAGTTTTATGTATATTTATATTTCTCTCCTGATTGAGTCAATCCTCCTTTGCTTAGAAGAAATAAAAGGGACATTTAAAATAATATTTTTAATCTAACACGATAGATAAACTTTTATCGAATTAGAAAAGTCCATTGATGCTCATGGACAACTTATTTCTCATTTCCTTTTACATCTGGATTTGGATTCTTGTTACCGATGAAAAGGAAAATAGAAAATCACAAAAATCAATATTTTAAAGTACACATTACGAAGCTTGTAATACTATTATACCTATATCTTAATGAGAAATGTGTTACTACGAAACCCATACACATTTTTAGGATTTTGGTACAATAGTATAGGAAGAAGATATGAAATTTGCATATGATGTTCATCAACCTAGGAAAGGGTTATGAAACTTGTCAGGTGATTTGTGAAAGCCTTAAGATTAGATGAACTCATGGAATGTATATTATATGTCTGTGCTAGGACAAGAGTGCGGGCATGAGTCAAGTATATAAATTAATCCCTATGGATGTGGGCCTTCACCAAAGATTAATATTAAGTTCATTTTGTTTTATAGTAGTCTTGTATGAGTTGTCGAAGTCTATCTAACAAGAAATACCATGGCGAATCTTTTTCACACATGATATTGTGGTGACGAAGAGTATGCTTACGGTAAGTGACAACCTTGACGAATCGAGAGCAGCCGTAGAGCGCAAAGTCTTATGCACCCATTGGTCTAAGACAAGAACTTTACTGTAACTTCAGTTGGGCTAATAGTGAGGACCTCACCCCGATTGATTATTGGAGGGCAAGTTTTACTACAAACAATCAAGTTCAAGTATTTATAATTGTTCGTCCAGAGCAACAAGAAGAATAACTTCATTTGTTCTATATTAGTCTTGCTAGATTTGTTAAAGTTTATCCAGTATCAAATACCATGGTGCATTCTTTTCACATGTAGATGATATTGTGTTGGTGACAGAGCATGTGCAATGTAAATGACAAACTTGACGAATTAAGAGCAACTTTAAAAAGAAAAGATTTATGTATTGATCGACCTAAAATTAAGATCTTTACTGTAACTTTAGTCTGCCAATAGTGAGGAAGACACCCTAGTTGACTATGAGAGGCTAAATTTACCACAAACAACCACTATCAGGTCGCCACAGTGATGGGGACATTAACTGTGTTGCAGCTTAACGCATGAAGACTAGTTAGTGTAAGAGATGAGCAACCACTTGCATTAGTGTGACAAAACTCATTCTTTAGGGTTGTAGATTGACCGACTATGTTGTACGAAACCGTTTGCTACCCAATTAAAAAGACGCAAGTGTAAAAGTTGAAGGTAACATATATGAGTATGATAAGGTGTATATGTGGGCACACAAGGTTGGACTAGATAAAGAATTAAGTTTATAATAATAGATTATGGGCAACACACAAGGTTGGACTAGATAAGGGACGATAAATTGAGATTGTTAGGGCATGTTTGGAGGAGACGGGTCGTGATGCCTGTAAGGAGTGTAGAAAACCTTTTAGTGACAGGAAAAAAAAGTAGAGGTGAACCAAACTAACCTGACTTGTGATAAGAATTAGGAAGGATTTTGTTAGACTTACACTTATACTAAGACAAAACTAGTGATAGAAGTTTTTAAAAACATCAAATGGATGTAAAGGATTTTTAGGAGGGCATATAGATTTGGACTTGACTAGGGCTTTGTATCTTGACTTGTACTTTATTTTAGTTACCTTCTATTGTAGGTATCCATGTTAGGTACTTTTTGCACTTTCCTTTTAATCTTAGAGTGACTTTAGTTATATGTATGATTTTAGTCTATCTTTAGTTTTAGCTACTTTAGACTTAAAGGTTTTTATGGGTTTTATTTTTTATTTTTTTTATTTCTTTATTTTTTATCTTCTACCACCGATAGATTTCGTTTTGACACCTATTTTTTCTTGCATTTTTTTCTAGGTATGTATATATGTATGTTTGTTTTATAATTAAGAGATGTGAAGTAACATTCGTTAGATATATGAAAGATGCATGAAGGGCAAGAATTTTTTGTGTAAATAATGAAGTAAAAGCTAGATTATAATTATACGTTTTACACAGATATAAACATGATGCGTGAATGATTAATGTGTATTTCATGGCTAGATGTGTACACAATTTTTCTTCTATTTTTTAATCTACGTAAGTTTTATGTTATTTATTTATAAATACAACCAAAGGACTCGTAATGGCTGATATATATATATATATATATATATATATATATATATATATATATATATATATATATATATATATATATATATATTTCCTTTCATTTTATTTTATTAATTACGCTAAAAGTCACATATCTAAATGCAACCCGATATATATAGTTAGATAAAAATTCAAAAGATAGACCGAACCTTGAGCTGAGCAAGAGCCAATGGTGTGTCGGTCAAGAATTTAACCGCAAGAGTCATGGTGGTTGATGTTGTGTCATAACCTGCTACTAATAGAGACACCAAGAAATCTACAATTTCATTATCAGTAAAACAATGGCCGTCACCATCACCATTACTGTCAAACAATGCCTCCAACATGTCTTTTTTCTTCACTCCTCTTTCACGCTCGCTTCGTCTCTCTTTGACCACCGAACTTAATTCCTCCGCCACCCTTTCTCTTGCCTAAAAATGTGAACATTTTGATTTACATGTTATTCAATTTATACTACCAAATAGGATTAATTAAATATATAAATGTGTATTTATATATTATATAGTGCATTTATAACACAAAATTACCTGAATAGCACGACGGTAAGTGATGGAGAACATAGGAATAGGAATGCAGAAAAAGCCTTCAATGACTCGCGTATATGTCTTTCTTAAATTCTCGGTCCACTCACATGGGTCGATGCTCAATAGTTGCTTCAGTGTTAACTCAAACGTTATCTGTAAAATGTATAGTTATTAAATTATTATTATTATTAGCATTATTTATTTGAGGATAACATAATTGATCCAAATCAAATCTAGAATAATGATGCCCATAACACTTTTGATTGAACACATGGAATGGAATAAATGGAAGGTTCCAAGCATGATGCACTCACTACATAAGATCATCACATATGCACATGATGTTATTATTCATTCTCATGTTTCTCTAATCATAATTTAATATATTTCTTTTAAATGTATCAACAATTAGTAGTAGTTTAATCTATAAGAAATAGAAGTTTTTGATTCACATTTATAACGATTTAATTGTAAAGAATGCTGGTTATTTTCAAAATATAAATTAATTTTTGTTACTGCTCGGTATAAAAGTAGTGGAAAATGAAAATATTTTTCCAAAATGTGATTAAATAGTTTTATTAATAAAAAGAAAATGAACCCATGTGAGTGAGTACATGAATGTACTTCTTTAGCCGGATTGACTGATAGCCCACCGTGTAAAACTGGTACCATCAACGCACAAAGTACAACTTTAATTTTTATTTTGTTTTAAATGATTTAACAAAACGAGTTTAAAGATACCTAAAAAACCATCCCAAATATACAATGATCCGGCGTAGCGAAACCATAGCTTAATTTTGATTGGGAGTTATTATAATTTCTCTTCTCTATCAATTCTAATAATTGGATTTTAAAAATCAATACCATAACTTAATCGGCTGATTATCCACATTAACAGGTTGCCCAACAATAATCCCAATTTTCCTTTTCATTGCTAAAAACAATCCTATAGCATAATCAATATTGTTTTACACTTTGTTTCCACTCGATTTCAATTCCATTTCATTGTATGTTTTTGTATTTCATTCACACTTTTTATTGTGAGTAAAATAGACTGTAAAGCAAGTGCAAGTTTATTAATGTTTATACTATTAGTATTACCATTGACAACAAAAATGAAAGTTAAAATTATAATTGGCCAAACTACTAAGATGAATAATTATCGGCCAAAAAGTTATAGTTTAAATTATTAAAATCCAATTTAACTTATTATAAAACATTGACAAATCTTGAAGCCCGGGTCAACGGACTCTTTTGACCCTTTACTAAGCGCGCTCAATACCAGTTCCGCCCCAACCAAAGTAGTTTAGAACTAAGGGGACTCCAATTTATTCATTGACACCAAATTTATTGCAACATAAACATTTAGTATCTTGGTACCTTCTTGGCTTCATCCATGAGTAGAATCCGTCCGGTCCAACAGTCCAAGTTGAGCCGGACCAAGCGGTCTATATCAACCAACAGATGGTCCTTGATGATAGTGGAGTTAGCAAAGCTCATGGTGAGAGAATGCATTCGCCTATGCAGACCGCCTCGCATGAACAACAAAGAGTGCCTCCCAACCAAGTTGGATATCGAACCGGGGTAACTCGACTCAAACAACCGCCCTTCGTTCTGCAAAATGAACCGGTTCGTCTCCGGGTCGGCCGAGAATACGGTCCGCTCTCCGAACACATGCGTTGTGAACACGGTCCCATATTTTGAGACCCGTGAATCGATAAACGGTTCAGGGTTGTCGGTCTTGTATGCTGATATGAGTTGCAGTGTTTCTCCAATGAATGGTAGACCGACGGTTCCGGGCGGAAGACCGGTTTTCCGGCAGCCGGTGGTGGCGGTTCGGAGGAGGAGGAGTAAGATGGTAATGAGAGAGATGGTGAAGAGAAGGGAGAGAAAGAGATAGTCCATCGTTATTGCATTTGTTTTGTTTGTTTTTTCTACGGTTTATATGATGTGCTGATTTGGTTTTTGGCTCTTATTTTTGTGTTTTATAAAGGAAAATATTTATATTAATACCTTCCGTATTTATGTCTCTTACGGAATTATCATATCATATAAGAAGATATAAGATTTTGTGTAAATATAAATGGTTACTGGATAATTGCTGAATATTCATTCTAATTCTAAATTATCATATAAGAAAATATATGATTTAGAGTAAATATAAATGGTTAGTGGGTAATTGCTGAATATTCATAACATTATTGTTAGCAAAACGTATATCTATACTAATATATATTAATAAATCAAAATTTTATACGTCACATGTCATTTTTTTAAAGATATCTACCTAGTCTTTACCTAGCATTTGAACATATATTCTCACTACAATAAAAGTTGCAAATTAATATATAAATATAATTTTCTTAATTAATATTGCTTGATAGATGCCAATTTACTATTATGTCAATTAAAGTAACTTTTTTGCTAAATATAAATAAAATTTTTCATTGAAAATATTTTAATCTGAGTTAGTTTTGTTAAAATTAAACTTAGTTTCTAACTAATCTTTATTAAAATCAAAATACTTTAAACATCGTATTTTTTTAAACAAACATTTTTAAAATATCAATATTTACAAAATCAAACACAATTATAATGAGTGATTACTCACTATAAATCAACATATCCGTTTTACTGTATAACACAATTTCATCTTCTCAAATCTAAGTATGTTTTAGTATCTCACAATCTAATATTCACAATTCTATGTTTTCAAATATGATTTCAATCCGTGTAACACACATGTATTGAATCTAGTAGTAAATAATATAACTAGATTTAGTTACCGTTTCCTTTGATGTTGCTGAACTAAGAAGGTTTTCATACTATATATGAAGAAGAAATAAATTATTACGATGATACATACTCATGATATGCAAATTTAGATAGGCATATTTTCTGGATCTATGTTGTTAGAAACTTCTCGTTGTTACTGAGTATTGGAGTGATGACATTAATATGGGTAAGCATGTAAAACAAAAAACTTAGATGTAACCGCGACCTGGTTTCAAATACATAAACTATGATTAAAGAAGCACGTCTTAACAATTAAGAAGAACTATGTTTGTTGTAAAATGAGAGTGAAGAAACACAAATGCATGAGATGAAATAAAAACATATTATATTTAATTTGTCTCGTTTGTAATAAAATTTATATCAAAACATAAATAAAATTAACCACATCGCTACAGTATAGTTAAAACTTAAGAAAATATGATATATTAAAAGTTAAAGATAAAAACAAAATATGTTTATACTTATTGTGCTTCAAGAACTTGTACTACATAACATGCATCAATCACTTGTACTCATGGTCACTACCAGGAAGAACGCCTATAGTGACGACAAAATTGTCACACCCCGCCAAGGTGGAAACGCGAGGTGTCACACATATAGTACACTAGCTTAATCACCCGCGTCTTACACGGGTTGAAAAAATTAAAGTAAATATAAATAAAAATATAAATTATCAATTACTATTAATTAGTTTGTAATATATACACATGTGAAGATAGATTAAATAGATATGTACATATGTAAATTACATAAAAGAATTAAATACATAGAAAAATAATATTAATGTTTACAAATCTCTAAAATATTTTTTGTATACAATATTTAATCGGATTCTGTCAACAATTTCTCAAACTTAAAAAACCATCTTTTCAGAATATTCTCCTGTATTATAAAAATAAAAATTTAAAATTTAAAAAATATATGTTTTATAAGATAAATTTAAAAATATATATATATTAAATAACTGCTAACTATTTTTTTATATATACTTTAGAATGTTAAAACAAATCTTTCTTTTGTTTTACTATTTATCGTATTGGATTGACCAACTTTTAGCAATAAAAAAAATAAACTTTTCGCTGGTGAATATTTACATTTTCAATTTCTATTTCAGTTCTATCATTAATTCATAACTTTTTCGAATAGATGAATTGGTCTCTGGCCGGATATCAATTCGATTAGTTGAACAATACATCTTTCTAAACCACAATAAACTCAATAGAGTAAGTTTCTACCGGATTGTTATACGTTGGTTGCCTCCATAAATGAATCACATGAACCTTGATTGCGTAATCACGACGTGATACATCAAAATCCTTTAAAAAATTAAAATTTGATATTGATGATGTCGTGTTGAGTAATATAACTTGATAGTTTATCAATAACGTATAAACCAGTATACATAAATAAAAAATAAACAAAGTGAAGGTTATGATCGTAAGACAAAAAATATCAGCATTAAAGTTTATTATTAAAAACTTATTTCTTAAATCCAAGTATGTAATATTCTAATTTAATACGTGAGGAAATGAGTTGAATATAATGATCGTGCGTATAATGGAAAAGTAAAATGAGTTCTTCATGTCAAATATTTATACTCTTTGATCATAGTAGAAGTCATTTCGTATAATTATCAAATATTTTTTATAATGGAAAAAAATAAACAAAAAAGTTTTATATATATATATATATATAATAAAATAGTTATATAATGGTATATAATGAATGTAAATATTATACGATATTGTTTAAATATAGAACATTCTTAAAATCTTAATTTATAACCCAAAATCTTAGATTGATTGTTATTATTGGAATTTAATTTTAATATTCAAATTGTTAGTTTTAAATTTTAACTAATTTAGTTTGTTATTTTTTGATAAAATTTCAGATTAAATAGTAGATTAAATTTAAAATTTGAAGTTTCTAAATTTATATTTCAATCATTACATTTAAATTCTAATTTTAGAATCTTGTTTAATTTGACATTAATACTATTTAGATAGCATCCACAAGTTTCCTTCTATAATCATATTGCTAATATAATGCCATATGGCTATTGTATGCTATGAAAATGACATGTAGCAATAAAATACTTAAAATTATGCCACATGGCTAAACCCCTTTCATTTATTATATATAAAGATAGCTCATGGCATAAAGAAATACTAAGGCAACACAACTTTATTAAATTTTATAATTTTACCGACACTTGTTTAAAAGAAACAAGCAACAAAAACGTAACAAAGGAAATAATATTTTTTTATTCTAAGTCCTTAATTATTCCTAAGTGAAGATTCAAGTTTCTAGTTATCATCACCTGAAACATGTAAAGTAAAAAAGTCAACAAATTTGTTAGTGAGAAATATCGGTTTATAAAGATATAAAAGCATGTTGGCATAAAAGGTTACAAATTCATACAAGTTAATCACATGTGCAATAATATTAACACAAGATCTATGCAATCAAACCTAATTGTTATTGTTATATTGCATCTATAATCCTCAAAGATTGTGCCGTTGTTATCATTGTGTCCACAATCCTTAAGATTGTGCTATGTTATATGTTATATCGGTTTTTTACATATGGCCCATATTAGTACTTCCTTAGGCTTGAACTCAAGTTAATGATTGCAAAACTATCATAAAGTGTTCAAATACTAAGCATATAGTTGATATTACATGTTTAAGAATTTGTTTTATGAAAATATTTATGTGATATGGCCAACATATACATGTTGGATCCCCAAAAGTGTAAAAGTTGAAAAGGGGATATGAATCTCACTTTGTGATTTTGATGAGTTTCTTGAGTTCTTGGTGTGTCTGTCACTGTTAAGGACGAAAACCTAAGGTGATAGAAAATAGTAGTTTAGTTTATATAAATATATGGTGTTGTTAGTTGATCAAGATGATCAAAGTATAAGAGAAGAAACGTTAGTTCTTAAAAATACTCAGATTTGACAACAATTTGTGTTGAACTTTTGACATGTGTTAAAAAATAGCAAACATTTATAAAAAATTATAAAAATTTCCGATCAACTAAACTAATATGTTGTGAAAAATTTTCATTTACGAAAATTTTCAATTTGGGACACAAAAATAGGTCAAAATCGTAAATCTTTACAGGATGTCCTGTAAATCAGAATTTTCATCAATCTGTGATGAATTTTATATGCGTTTTAAAAATAGTAAACGACATTCAAAAATTATGAATTTTACAGAATGATAGATTAAAGTGTTCCACAAAACTTTCATTTAGAAAAGTTTTTCATTTGGATCCCAAAAACGCGTCTAAACAGTCATCCAAATTTGAATGTCCGGAATTGCACATCTGATTTGTTTATGCTATTTGAGTGATGAAACGAAATGATTTCAAAGCGTTTAGTACACCGTTAGAAAGGTAATTCAATGAAATACATCATGGAACTAGATTTACATTATTTGATTTTGTTATGAAAGAGTTATGGTTTCAATAAATTTAATCTTAGTTCGCTCTCCATAACAAAAACATTCATATAAGTGATGTTTTAGGTGTTTTGGTGTGTTTTAGATATAAGGAAAATATAAACCGTGTGTGGTAGAGTGATTACTACATATTAATCATGTAGAATCAAGATTTACCATAGTTTATTGAAAACTTTAGAGCTTTTAAAACAAAATATAATATAAGAACATTAAGGGTGACCATAGTTTATAAACTTGATTATCTCACTTGTGTTTTTTGTCTTGTCCACCAATATACCAAGGTGTATGAATTTTATGAAGTCATAAATATGAGTAGATTATAATGATCATATGATCAAGGTTCAGAAAAATAAGATTAAAACATACAACTTAAAACCTATGTTCTAAGAACCTCAAAAGGTTTTTAAATTTTAAAATCTATTGAGATGCTTGAGAAGGATGATTATAGAGAGAGAGGAAGAGTAATTTTTCTCTTGAAAGGTGTAGAGAAAATGTGAAAGGAATAAGGTAGGGGAGCCCTTGAATTTATAGTGAGATTTGGAGGCCTTAAATATGATAAGTAGAAATGAGAGGAAATTATTAAAATGGTTTGGGAAAAAACTTGTGACAACTTTTTAAAGGTGTTACACACATATTTTTAATATGTTATAAAATAAAAGTAGGCTAGGATGTTTCATGTAACATGTTGTGTGATGATTAAATTAATATAAGGTTATTATAAATACTTTTTGGCCATGAAATAAATTAATTACGCTTCAAATAAAAATAAATAAGTCATATGCTATAATAAGCATATAATATATAAAGTATAACTTGAAATAATAAAAGCATGTGATAAATTTCACATGTAAACTTTCACGTTGCTTAAAGAAATATGTAATCGTGTTATGACAATGTTATACATAAAATAGACGTTATAGGAAATCTTATTGATATAAATAGAAATTATAAGTACAAAAATCATGGATGTTACAGTATCCCCCAGTTGAAGGAATTTCGTCCTCGAAATTCAACTAGTGGAGGTTACAGATTCAAAAAAGAGATTCGGGTACTTGAGTTTCATTTGAATCTGTTTTTTGATCAAATAGACGCTATTGGAATTCTTATTGATATAAATAGAAATTATAAGTACAAAAGTCATAGATGTTACAAAAATGTCGCTTTAGAGCGAGTACATGTTGTCGCTATAGGTGATTTTGACCTATAGACATACAGTCGTTGTAATAAGTCTATTTGTTGTTAGGATACGCATAGTTGGTATAGATCACTCTAGTGGAACAACAAATTGTTGCTAGAAGTGTCGAAGGTAACATATTTTTTATGATTTTTTTATTTTAACCTATTTTTAACTCTGTAAGTCGTCGCTATAGAGTGGTTTTCGTAAAATACAAAAAATAATGATAGTTTATATCGACGCTATAAATGACTTTTTTTTTTGCGGGATACTAAATTTTAATACAAATATTAAAACTGTATTTCAAATTCAATTTCAAGTTCAACAAACTTATAGTTAATGCAAATTCAACGAAAAACAATACAAATACTTTAAATTCAAGTTCATTTAAATCCAATAATTACAAACGTCAATGACCATCATGTGGTCATTGTTACTGCTAGTAATGCATCATGCAGGACCGTGTAATGGTTCACAACAGTTTTACAGTTAGAGATTATCAAAAAAATACACTTACTAGATCAAATAGGAAACCAGGCAGTAAAACTAAGAATAACAAGTAAGGAACACTCGAGAACACAAAGATTGCTTTTCAAGGATGATGTATATTGCTCTCAAGTGTTTTACAAGTGTTACAAAGCTTAGTCCTAAGACTGATACATGAGATACTCTATACTACTACCTACAACCGACTATATTTTGAAGGCTAGATGGACACTAATCTAGACAACAAGATCAATGCAAAGTCAAAAGGTAGATGGGCCTTTGACATGTGACTATGACATGCCATAGCTCACATCCTATTGTATTACAATAAGGATAAAAGTATTAAAGTAGAATGTTACAGAAAAAAAAATCATGATGTACAGTTGACAAAAGTAAAAAGGTAATCACCAATTTATATAAGTTGGTGAGTTATCAGAGCTGACAACAGAAATGTCTTCTGCTTTTGTCAAAAGTATGTCAGACACACATGTCTTCTTAGTCTTCGAAAGAGTTCAGTCTTCAAGCTTCAGAAGACTTTGTCTTTAAGCTTTGGAAGACTTTACTTTTGGCTTCGGAAGATATGACACTTAGTTATTTTTCTTTGTACAGTGTCAAATCTTCTAGAGTACTTCCTTGTACTTCAGTGCATGCTGAGAGATCTTTGGTTAACATCAACCTTTAAGATAATGATCTTACAAACTCCCCATAGGCTGATGCTACCAAACTTGCTGATTACTATGATGTTGGATCTTCTACTTGGTTGAAGCCATCAGAATCAGAGCCATTCTATTCTTCAACTGCTGGTCTAGATTCTTCAGGCTTTCATAGTGTCTCTTCATGTCTAAGAGATCATGCTCAGGTAGGTCAAGTATAATCTTTCAGAAGAATACTTGTTGACCTCCTTGATCTCTTATGACATACCATCTGTCTGGGTTTGTAGAATACACTCATGACATGATGGGTCTCTCAGCAGTTAGGGGCACTACATATATGGGAGTTGGTTGATCAGCCCCTTTTGGTTGACCCTCAGGATGTTCTGACTCATCCTGAGGTATGAGGTGGATGCCTTAGACTTCTTCTTCTTCTTCTTCTTCTTCTTCTTCTTCTTCTTTGTCCTCAAGTCTCTTCTAATGGCCATCCTTTGCCTCTTTCTATACTTTTTAACTGAGAAGGTTGGTCTTTATCAACTTTTCCTTCTTTTTCCTTCTCATCTTGGTCCTTCTCCTTCACATGTTTAGAAGAAGGTTCAGGACCTTGCTGTGGGTCAGAAGATCAAGCTGGCTATGGATCAATAGCAGGTCTTGGTTTTGTTGTCTGGTTGGGTTCAACGTTGACCTCAGCTTCAAGTGCAGCTTGACTTGATGGAGAATGCAATTCTTGAAGCTCACCCCTCTTGATCTTCTGCGTGATCACCCTGATGTGCTCATCTATTATGGATAGAGACATGCAACCAAGCCTCCTTCTGGAGAACCCATATAGCTTCAAGAAGCTCACCATCTTTTGTCTATCTTCAGACTTCTTCTTGTTGGCTTTGATGGTGGCCTTTGATTTTTGAGCTTCCTCCCTCATCTTTCCCTTAGCAGCTTTTCTTTCTTTAATGGCTTCTTGTTCTAGCTGCTTAAGATACTCAAACTTTACATAATCATAATATAGAGGGAGTAAAGCTTTTTCCTGGTAGAAACCAGTGGCACTCAAGTAGTTGATCATGTTCTGTTTATCTTGTTCTTTGTCTACTTGAGTTTCTTCCTCTACAACCATAGTTTCTACCTTAGGCATCTTTTGAACTAGACAGAGGACAACAACTTTATATAATTTTCTTCTCTTTCTTTCTTCTTTGGTTTTGAGGAGCAAAGTAGCATCCTCAGCCTCCTTCCTCTCTCTAGACACCTATGTGTCTGCCAGTTCAGTTAAGACATCCGAGGGAAGAGAGATTAGATCATCAATATTATAGTTCCTAGTTCCCAGGTACTTCAATCTGGCTGCCCTTAACCCATCTTCTTGAGTGTTTAGGCTATGACCAGCCCTGATTGCAGTACATGAAACTAGGACTCTCTCTTTGTCTTTCTTCCCTTGCTTTCCTCTTGCTCTCCCTTTCCTCCTCCTCAATCTGCTCTACAGGTAGAACCTTCTTTACTTTGTCAGTCACTAGCCTATGTGACTTAGGGAGGAAAGAGCTTTGGCATTTTTGTTCTTGTTCTTCATTTGAGCTCTAGCTAGGGAGAGGCTATGAGACACCTTCACCAACTGGTGTCTCACTTAGAGTGGTTGGTGCTAAAGAAGTAGGACTCTCAAGGTTCACAGAGTCCACAACTAGTCCTTCAACTGAGGTTTCCTCTTCAAAGCTAATCTTAGGGTCCAACTCACTATCCAGTTGACCAATTGTTTTCCTTGCTAGCGTTTGTCTATACATGCTTGTTCTTCTTTTAAACTCCTCAGACACCCTTATTTGAATCTTCTCTGCTAATCTGTCATCATGACTGTTTTGACTTGGGTTGACAAGTGGCAGGATTGCAAGAGGGATGCTTTCATAGAATCTCAGGTTGTAGATGTTGAAGACTTCTCGTTGACCCTAGAATCTAGAAAGCACCAGGGCCCTTCTATTACTATCATACCTCCATCCTATAATTGGATTTTCAGCAAGATTAGATGGAGGTGACATGGCCCTTGGTACAGAACCCTCCTCAAATAAGCTCTAAAAGATGGCATCCACATTGATGTGGGCAAGAGGAGGTTATTGAGTCTGGAAAGTTGCAAGTGAGGGTGGTGAATCCTCAATGTCCATTCTCTGGGCAGTGCTCCCATGTTCTATGATTATAGTGACTTTCTCCTCGTTCTCGGTAGTATCACTTACTTGCACAAGTGAGATGGAGGTTAGGTCTACTACATCCACAGGTTTTTGTGGCCATGGTTGAGCATGCCTGTTACGCCTCTCAGCTAGCTTACCCTTGAGATCGATGATCTCAAGTTGTAGATTTAGCACCTGCCTTTGTAAGGTAGCCAACTAAGATTTCAGGTGACTAACCTTTAAAATAAGGTATATACAGTTATCCGTCAATTTTTATACCTTTTGTTTCATGCTCCCCTTATCTTCATCAGAAGTATCATGGGGGGATGAGAACATAACCAAAGTCACCCCTCTCACCACCAGATATTTGTTCTTGGTCTTTAGATTTCCCCTGCTCTATGACAACTTCATAAGATGTGTTAAGAGGTTGGGTTGTTATGGTTAAGGTCTGAATGATGTAATTACTTGCAAAAGTGAGAGCCTCTTCCACATGGACCTCTTGAACATGTTTAGATAGGTCCACCTCAGTCATAGGTGGATGATATGGGCTAGACATAGGAGTGTAAGGAGCACTTATCTCTCCTTGAGTAGGGGAAGAGTAGAGAGATTCATGGTACTCATTGAATCCCATCTCTTTATCATCATAGATTTTAAGGTTGGGAATTGGTTGATTGAGATCCAAAGGCTAGGAATGATAGTTTTCCCCTAAAGGTTGATCATCTGAGTGTTGAGACTCAGGATAATGTCTTAAGGCTATTGTTGTGAGCTCATCAGGCTGAGCATGAGGAACCTTAGCACTGATACTAAAAGGAATGGGAGTGGTCTACTCCTCAGGAGAAGTGGGAGCTCTTGTTTCCACTTTCTCTTGTATGGGTGAGTATATGGGGGCTTGCTCAATCTGAATAGACTGAGCAGGGTTTCATTTGGATTTTTTTGTATAGGTGATGGTGATTTGAGGCTATAAAGGTGGTGATGATGAAGGTGTGGGTTCAACATTGGCTAGGATTGCCAAGTCTTCACCTTGAGCAGGTTGCTCTAACATTTTGGGGACAAGGGCTGTTTCTACCCCGGAAGAACCAACAGTGGTTTTCCTTATTATTTTAAAGATGCCAAGCTTCATCTATCCCAGCTATAGAATATTACCTGTTCCCCTCAACTATAAGCTCAGTTCATAGTTGAGATTATGCTGGAACATATCTAAGGAACATGTAGTATTCAATGGAATCTAAGTTGCAAGTAAATTTGTATATATAAATTGAGAGTACCTAAACTTGATCCCCTAGAGCATTCCATGGACTATATAGGATAGATCTTCTAGAACTTGGTCCCATCCTCCATGATTGTTGGATAATGAGTGAATGACCATATGGAGGAGGTATTTCCACTGTGGATAGACCTTTCCCTTCCTGAAGGTTTTGACTGAGTAGTCACCTTCATACCCTATCTGTTAGAATGATCCATTGACCGCCTCATTGGTGAAGGATAGCTCACCATCTTCATCATCTAGCTGCAAGTGTTGGTTTATGGTTGCTGGAGTGATGAAAACTGTCCTCCCCTACACTAAGGCCGAGAGTGCCTTCTCACCATCCATGATAACCTCATGGCAAGTTCTATAGAACCCCAAACGTTGATCTTTATATAGAGGAGGGTCAATTGTAAGGGCGGTGAGGTAGGAAGAGTGTGAAAGAAAGCGGCAAATCTCTAAAAAACCAGAGTCTTTTTAAGCAGATAATAGAGCAACTTGGTTGTGTTGCATATGTAGATGCATGATGAAGGCTGGCTAGTTTTGGGGTTTGGGGTTGGCCATTTATGAAGCTTTTGGAAGAGAGATTGGAAGAACAACGAGGGTTTGTGGTAAGTTAGGGCTTGAAAAATTCAGATGAAGAAGCAGAGGAGAGAGTGAGACCCGTTGGAAAAGCTATTTATATGCTTGGATTTGAGACAAAGTTATTCCAAAAGATAAACTTTAAAATCCGGATGTCGGTCCCACCTCTAAAAAAGTACCCAAAAAGGTAGTTATCTTGAAAGTTTAAAATCTTCCGAAGGTAATTTGTCTTCGGAAAATTAAAGAAAGCTTTCGAAGCTAAATTGACTTCGAAAGATATTCATTAGTTTGAGAAGAAGTGCTTCGGAAGAAAATGTACTTAGAGTAATTTTGCTTCCGAGACAGATTTGGTTTCAGAAAATATTAAGTTTCAGAAGTTATTCTCAAGAAGAAAATAAAACTTCTGAGACTTGATTGCTTTCAGAAGAAAATTGTCCTTCAAAACATATAAGTACTTATAAGCCAGATTAAGCTTCGGAAGATATATTAGAATATATTCTGAAGTTAAATCCCTTAGTAAGTGGTTATTAGTTTTGAAGACATAATTTTCTTCCAAAGTAAAATCAATTTCTTCCAAGAGAAAATCTGTCCATACTTCTTAAAACTCTAAGGAATATATACTTTGAAAAAAATTTCTTCCGAGATAAATATGGATTATATGAGTGATAGTTTAGACAATAGAAAAGACACACACCTTTCGAAAAATAAATTTGAAATTAATTTAAAAAAATCTACTTAAAGTTAATAATCCCAATAGCTGATACAAGATATTTAAATCTCTGCTCATCAATTGCTTTTGTGAATAGATCAGCATATTGTTCATTTGTATTAACTTTGACCAGTTTAATAAATCCTTTTTCAAAATTATCTCTGATTAAATGATACCTGATATTGGTTATTTAAGTGCTGCACTGGACTTTCTGTGATGGAGATAGCACTATTATTGTCTATGTTGATAGGAGTCTTCTTGAAGTTGAATACATAATCTAGCATCTGATTCTGAATCCAAAGCACTTGAGCACATCAGCTTGTAGCAGCAATGTATTCAGCTTCAGCAGTTGATACAGATACACAGGATTGCTTCGTGCATTGCCATGAGACTATCCTTCCATCAAGAAACTGACATCCCCTAGATGTAGACTTGCCAGTCATTTTCCAACCACCATAGTCACTATCTATATATGCATACAGATTGAAGTCATAATTCTTTGGGTACCACAGTCCTAGTTTGGGAGCTCCTTTGAGATATATAAGAATCCTCTTGACAGTAACTAGGTATGACATCTTGGGGTTGGCTTGATATCTTGCACATATACATGTAGCAAACATGATATCAGGCTTGCTGGCTGTTAGGTACATAAGAGACCCAGTCATAGCCCTGTATTGATGTTCATCCACACACTCCCCCTCAAGATCATGTCCTAGGGAGTGGTTTCTGGCTATGGGAGTCTTAACAACCTTACAGTTAGTTAGATGAAATCTGGTTAGTATGTCCTATACATACTTTAACTGGTTTATGAAGATGCCATTATCAACTTGCTTCACTTGAATTCCTAGAAAGAAATTGAGTTCCCCCATGGCACTCATTTCAAACCTATTCTTCATCAGTTTCTCAAACTCTTTACAGAGCTTTTCATTTGTTAACCCAAAGATAATTTCATCAACATAAACTTGAACTAACATCAAGTCATTTCTTGTTCTTTTGCTGAAGAGTGTGTTGTCAATAGTACCTCTTTTGTTACCGTGTTGAACTAGGTATTATGACAGTGTCTCATACCACTTCCTTGGTGCTTGATGAAGTTCATAAAGAGCTTTTTCAAGCTTACAGATATAGTCAGGATGATCTGGATCTGCAAAGCCAGGTGGTTCATAGACATACACTTCTTCATCTATCACCCCATATAGAAAAGCACACTTGACAACAAGTTGGTAGACCTTGAAATCCTTTGATGTTGCAAAAGGAACGAATATTCTTATAGCTTCAAGTCTTGCTATAGGAGCAAAAACATCTGTGTAGTCAATCAATTCCTCGTAAGTGTACCCTTGGACTACCAGTCATGCCTTGTTCTTGATGACAAGTCTTCTATCATCTTTCTTATTCCTGAAAACCCATTTGGTTCCTATTGGCATATTCACAGGAGGAAGGACATAGGTTCCAAACACTCTGTCTTTTGAATTGAAATAATTCCTCCTACATTTCTTCAATCCAGCTTCTATCTCTTAAAGCTTCATTAACTTTTTTTGGCTCAATCTGGGATAAGAAGCAAGTGTGAAGACAAAAATTTTGATCATGGTTTGTCCTCTTATTCTCACCCTAGTCTCAACATCACCAATGATGTTTGTGGTGGGATGTGACTTATGGATTCATAGCTAAGGAATCATAGCAAGTTGATTTGATAGATCCAAATTTGAGAAATTCAGATTCGGTGATTGAGTATCACCTACCACATCAGCACACCCATCAAGTATGACTTGATCTAGAGAGTGTGAACATCATTAATGTTGTCTTCAGTGGAGTGGTTGTCATCATCAAGATATTCTTGATAACTTTAACTATCTCCATCTTCTCCTGCTTTAAAGATCCCTTTATTTGAGTTTTGTGCCTTTTGCTGGAATTGGTTGGCACCTCAGATGTATCAACAGAAGAATTTGTTGTCATATTTATGCTGACAAGATTTCCACTTGCAGTGTTTGTTACTACTGGTACTAAGGGAATTTGAACATTTGGTCTTCTTAGCTCAAATCATGGATCAGGATCTTCTAGAGAAATATTACCTGTTGATCCAAAAACATATTCACAAGATTTGCTAAAACATTTGGTAACTAAATCAAGATCAAATAGCCAATCAGGACCAGAACCATTCATACTTGGAGTGTGTTCATTGAAGGTCACATTAGCTGACTCTTCAACTACTCTAGTTCTGAATTGTATACTCTATAAGCCTTAGTCTAAGAAGAGTATTGAATGAAATGTCTATCGTCTGCCCTCTCAGCAAACTTGGCTATATGATCTTTGGTATCAAGATGGTGCATGAACATCCAAATGACTTGAGGAAACCAATGAAAGGTCTCCTTTTGTCCCACATTTCATAAGGAGTCTTACCATGAGTTTTGACTACTAAAACTCTATTCTGCACATAGCAGGTAGTGTTGACTACCTTTGCCCAGAAGGTGATGGGCAGTTTAGAGTCAGAGAGCATGTTTCTTGCAGCCTCAATAAGTGTCCTATTTCTCCTTTCAGCAACACTATTTTATTGAGTAGTTCTAGGAGCACTATATTGTATTGAAATACCCTTTCAAGTGAGACTTGATCCAGTAAGTATGTTACATCATTGATGTTGTCTTCTATGGAGTGGTTATCAGCATCAAGAAACTCCTGATCACTATCACCACCTCTATCTCCTCCTATATCGAAAATTCCTTCATATGAGTTTTATGCCTCTGTGCTGGAATTTGCAGGCACATCAGATGTGTCAGCTGAAGAATTTGTCATGGTTGTGTTGATAGGATTTCTAACTACAGGGCTAGATACCACTAGAGCTGAAGTAGTTTGTATACTTGGTCTTCTCAGTTTAAATCTTGAATCAGAATCTCTTATTGATAAGATACCTGTAGATCCTGAAACATTCTCACAAGATTTGTTAAAATAGTTGGTAACTAAATCAAGATCAAACGACCAATCAGGACCAGAACCTTTCACACTAGGTGTGTGCTCATTAAGGGTCACATTGGATGACTCCTCAACTACTCTGGTTTTAAGATTGTATACTCTATAAGCCTTAGCTTGGGAAGAGTATCCAATGAAATTTCCATCATCTGATTTCTCAGCAAATATGGCTATTTTATACTTAGTATTCAAGATGGTGCAAGGATATCCAAATGATCTAAGGAAACCAATGAAAGGTCTCCTTTTGTGCCACAGTTCATAAGGAGTCTTACCATGAGTCTTAACTACTAAAACTCTGTTCTGCACATAGCAGGCAGTGTTGGCTGCCTCTGCCCAGAAGGTGATGGGCAGTTTAGAATCAAAAAACATGGTTCTTGCGGCTTTAATAAGTGTCCAATTTGTCCTCTCAGCAACACCGTTTTGCTGAGGAGTCTTGTGAACACTATATTGTCTTGTAATACCCTTTTCATCATAAAATAAATCAAGGATTTGGTTCTTGAATTCAGTTCCTTGATCACTTCTTATGATCACATTCATTCTTAACTTTTTGAATAAAGGATTTCAAGATTTCAGGGGTCTTATTCTTACTTCTAAGAAAGGAGACCTAAGTATATCTTGTGAAATAATCTGTGATCACAAGACAGTATGAAGTTCTTCCTAGACTCATTACACTTGTGGGGCTAAAGAGATCCATGTGTATTAAGTGAAGGGGGGTAGTGATGGAGTTAATTTCCTTTGGCCTGTGTGACACTTTGTGTTACTTTCCTTTCAGGCATGCAACACAATGATAATCATTAATGATCTAGAATAGGTTGGACTTACCATTGTTGTTTATGTTTATTTTCTTTATCTATGTAATAGGGTGAATTTTAGTTTACTTAGTTTGTATTTTGTATTTTATAAGTTTTGTACCCAGCGAAACTATGAGAAAATTTGAGTTTCGCTCCTAGTCAGCTGATCTAGTTCACCCGGCGAAACTGTGTTTCGTCACTGGGTGAAACTAGGTTATGGTCAAGACAGTTTCGCTGTCCAGTGAAACTGTCAGCAAAACTAGGTCTGCTTATATTTATTGAAAGTTTCTTTCATTGTAAGAAAGTTTTGCAAACCCTAATACTGAAATATCATTATTGCAATTCTGTGTGTTCGGCTGGAAGCCTATTTTGATTATATTTGAGCCTTTGTTTCATATTCATGTGTGTGTGTTTGGAGATTATTGAAAATATTTGAAACTTGTTCATTGTGTTATTGATAGAGTTGTGTTGATTCAGTGGGATTTCTATGTTTATGAATCATTTGTACTGATTATCGATCATATGGACCAACATTATGGTATCAGAGCCTTAGTGCTATTGATTTGTTGAGTTTTTGATGGGTTTTTAGCAACAACACTATTCCATTCATTTTGAATCTTATCTTTGTGTTTTTGGTATGGAAATCGACTGAGAATCATCAGGTATTTGTATAGGAAGCTATCCATATCATTCACTCATAAATTCATTGTGTTTTGGGTGAATTCTGATCGATTTGTGTTCGAAGATGGCTGCAGTTTCATCCAGCGAAATTGCAGTTCATCCAGCGAAACTGTCTGCGTCTCCTGCGAAATTACAAAATTTGTGATTCTGGAAATTTATATTTGTTGCTCAGCGAAAGTACCTCATTTTGAACGAAAGTTCACCTCTTTTGATTGCCAAAACAAGTGAAAGTGCTACCGAAATTGTCCTCCAAATGAAAGTTCTACTAGTTTCAGCGAATCTGTCGCCGAAACTAGAGTCTCCCAGCATTCATTTGTCCGAGCAAAACTGCTGTCGAATTTCTCTGCGAAAGTAGCAACGAAAGTGTCTGCGAAAGTAGTAGCAAAATTAGAAATATCTACTGAAATTAGAGGTATTCAGCGAAATTACCTTCTGATTTGAAAATGACAACAACCAATATCACCCTTTCTGACTTGGAAAGTGTAGCACCCAATAGGCCACCGAGGCTTATCAATGGTGATAATTTTAAAGATTGGAAATGTTGTTTGAAAGCCTTCTTCTATAACACCGATCACAACTAGTGGGAATCAATCATCAATGGTCCACATACTCCTACCATCACTGTCGGTCAAACTACTTCACCGAACACTGATCCATCAACCTTCACAGAAAGAGACCTTAAGTTAATAGACTGTGATCAGAAATCATTCGGGGCTTTAACTCTATGTTTAACTCAAGACATCTACAACCATTTTTCCAAACACAAGAATGCAAAATCCTTGTATGATTCTTTGTGTGAGTTTTATGATGGTAATGAAGACTTGAAAAAGGACAAGAAAGCCCAAGTAGAAAAGGAGTTTTATTCATTTGTTGGACGCAAAAATGAAAGCCTTACTGATCTTACCAATCGATTTCTGTCTGTTTCAAGCAACTTGAAGAAATATGATGAACAATTGGGTAATGTAAGATAATATCTGAAGATTATAAGGCTGATGCAACCAAAGAAGCCAAAACAACAAAGGGTCTTCCTGCATGCATGCACTGGACGTAAAAAGGTAGAAGTGCTTCGGAAGTTTTACACTCTACATCAGAAAAAATACTCTAAGTGTAAAATCTTCCGAAGCCAAAGTCCAAATCTTCCAAAGACAAAGATGAAGTCTTCCGAAGCTTCAGAGACAAAGTCTTCCGAAGCCACTTTGCTGTGAAGATTGATTTTTTCTGAAGACAGAGAAGACATGCTTTCTCTGATCTACTTTATAGAAAGCTGACACACTTTCCGCTGCAACTCTGAAGACTCACCAACTTGTATGAGTTGGAGAAAAATCCATGCTTTTGTAAACTGTAGATTAAGGTCTTTGTCTGTAACTTCCTACTTTTGTACCTTTAAAACTTTTTGTATTAGAAAAGGATGTGAGCTATGGCATGTCATAGTCACTAGTCAAAAGGTAATCTGCCTTTTGACTCTACATTGATCTTGTTGTCTAGATTAGTGTTTCCAACTATCTTTCTAAGTATTGACGGTTGTAGGATGTAGTATAAAGACTCTCAGGTCCTTGTAATTTAGATATGCTTTGAGAACACTTGTAATAGAACTTGAGAGCAATATATAGCATCCTTGAAAAACCATACTTGTTTGTTCTTGTTCTTAGTTCTGTCTCACTAATTACTTGTGATCTTAGTTTTATCATACTCAAACCCAGTTCCCTATTTGAACTGTTAAGTGTTCTAAACCTCTCCTCATTGTGAGACTAATTGTATTGACCACCCTTCACACGGTCCTACAATTGGTATTAGAGCTTTTTAGGCTCTTGATTATAAGACCTCACCATCTTTAATCCTTTCACTCTCACAAAATACTTAACATATCAAATGGCAATTATCACCAAGGTTGACATGGAAATTTGTACCATGAGTAAGTCCCCACTGATTACTCCTAAAGACTTTGACACTTGGTGTCAAAGAATGGAAGGCTTCATCAAGTCCCAGGACTCCAGATGTGGGTGTCAGTTGTCTCTGGACCTCATGTACCATCCACCTCTTCAGCTGCTACTGGTGGTGGTATGATACCAAAGGAAGTAGCCAATTATTCTGATGAAGATTGGAAGAAAATTGATATTGATCAGAAGGTCATGACCATCCTCCAAACTACTCTTCCAAACTCTATCTACAGAGGCTTCAAGAAGTGCAAGACTACAAAGCAACTGTGGGATGCACTGAAGCTGATGTATGAGGGGTCTAATGAGGCTAAAGAGAACAGGAAGGACCTCTTGAAGCAGCAGTTTGAGAACTTCACCTTCAAAGTAGGTGAAACCATGAGTCAACAGTATTTTAGGTATGTTGAGATTGTGGATACTCTTGTTGATGTTGGAGTAACTTTGGAGAATAGGGATATTGTTAGGAAGTTCATGTCCTCTCTTCCCAGACAATGGACATATTATTATGTCATCATTAAAAGGACTGAAAACCTCAAAACCCTTACTCTCACTGAGTTGTATGGCATACTCAGTGGCTACCAGATAGGGATGAATATGCAAAATTCATCTGGTAACTCCAGCATCCAATAGAGTTCAGCCCTTCATGTGGTTGAAAGGGACAGCAGAGAACCACAACACCACCTTATCTTCTACCTTGAAACCTCACAGAAGGGGCCTTTCATCACCTTCCTGGAGACACCAAGGGAAAGCTACATCCCTGGATGCCTATTCCAGGAGACACATTCTTCTCAAGCTTTTGTGTCTTCAGATGAAAGTACAGGCAACTTCCTCTTCACTCTTAAATGCCTGGACTATATCCATCCAGATGATCTGGAGTATATGAAAATAGTCCAGCAGATGGCTCTTCTCCCTCACAGGGCCAAGAAGTTCTACAAGAGGACTGGAAGGAAGTTTCCTAGCAATATGTCCAGTGGAAAGTTTGGGCTGGACAAAGGCAAGGTGAAGTGTTACAATTATAACCAAATGGGACACTTTGCTAGAGAGTGCAAGGCACCTAAGTCAAATGGTGGCCGAGCATAAGCCAAGCCAAACTACACTGAAGGAGCACACCAAAATGAGAAGCCCAGGCAACATGCTATAGTTGCTGAAGAAGGAGGCTTTGACTGGAGCTTTTAGGTGGAGGAGATGCTGGTGGTTACATCACTGGAAGGGGCATGGTCACGAATGGTAAGCTTACCATTGAGAAGGTAAATTTTGTTAAGGAGCTTGGATACAATATACTGAGTGTATCCTAATTTTGTAATCAGAGACACAACATGCTCTTTACTGAGCATGAGTGCATTGTTCTCAAGCCCGGGGTGATCATTCCTCAAGAGCATATCCTGCTCAGAGCCCCCAGGAAAGGAAACATGTACAAGATGGACTTGCAGGAAATATCTCCCTCAGGAGAAGTTTCTTGCTTTCTATTCAAAGCAAATAGTGACGAGTCTTTCCTTTGGCATAAAAGAATGTGCCATGTGAACTTTAAAAACATGAATAATTTATTAAGAATGATTAGTAACTGGAATGCCAAAGAAAGATTTTACAAGTGATGATCATTATGTTGCATGCCTGAAAGGGAAGCAACACAAAGTGACTCACAAGCCAAAGGAAAGGAACTCTATCACTACTCCCCTACACTTATTACACATGGATCTCTTTGGCTCCACCAGTGTAATGAGTCTAGGAAGGACGTCATACTGTTTAGTGATCATTGATGATTTCACAAGATTCACTTGGGTCTTTTTCCTTAGAACTAAGGATGAGACTCCTGAGATTTTAAAGAATTTCATTCTGAAGATTGAGAATCAATCTGATCATAAGGTCAAGACCATAAGATGTGATCAAGGAACAGAATTTAAGAACCAAATCCCTGATGCATTTTGTGATGAAAAGGGTATTACAAGACTCTATAGTGCTCCCAGGACTCCTTAGCAAAATGGTGTTACTGAGAGGATAAACAGGACACTTATTCAGGCTGCAAGAACCATGTTGTCTGACTCTAAACTACCCATCACCTTCTGGCCAGAGGCTGTTAACATAGCCTGTTATGTGTAGAACAGAGTTGTAGTAGTTAAGACTCATGGTAAAACTCCTTATGAGCTATGGCATAAAAGGAGACCATTCATTGGTTTCCTCAGGTCATTTGGATGTCCATGCACCATCTTGAATACCAAAGATCAAGTAGCCAAGTTTGCTGAGAAATCAGATGATGGACATTTTATTGGATACTCTTCTCAAGCTAAGGCTTATAGAGTATATAATCTTAGAACTAGAGTAGTTGAGGAGTCAACCAATATGACCTTCAATGAGCACACTCCCAGTGTGAAAGGTTTTGGCCCAGATTGGCTATTTGATCTTGATTTAGTTATCAAATGTTTTAACAAGTCTTGTGAGGATGTTTCAGAATCTATAGGTAACATATCAACAGAATATCCTAACCTAAGATTTGAGCTGAGAAGACCAAGCAGAAATACTACTTCAGCTCCAGTGGTAACTAACCCTGCAAATGAAGATCCTATTAGCACAAACATGACAAATTCAGCTGATACATTTGAGATGCCTTCAAATTCCAGCTCAAAGGCTCAAAACTCAGGTGAAGGAGTTTCAAATGTAGGAGGAAATGGAGGTGGTAATAGTGATCAAGAATTTCTTGATGCTAATAACCACTCCATAGAAGACAACATCAATGATGCCACACACTCATTGGATCAATTCTCACTTGATAAGTGTGCTGATGTGGTGGGTGATACTCAATTACCAGATCTAAATTTCTCTAATTTGGATCTCTCTAATCAACTTGCTATGATCCCTCAACTAAGGATCCACAAGTCACACCCCACCACAAACATCATTGGAAATGTTGATACAGGGGTGAGAACAAGAGGACAAACCCATGACAAAAATGTTTGTTTACACTCTTGCTTCTTGTCTCAAGTAGAGCCAAAAAAAGTTAATGAGGCTTTGAAAAATAGAACCTGGGTTGAAGCAATGCAAGAGGAGCTGCTTCAATTCAAAAGATAGAAGGTTTGGAACCTATGTCCTCTTCCTCATAAGAATACTAGCATAGGAACCAAGTGGGTTTTTTGGAACAAGAAAGATGATAGAGGACTTGTCATTAAGAATAAGGCAAGACTAGTTACAAACAAGAATAGGGAATTGATTACACAGATGTTTTTACTCCTGTGGCAAGACTTGAAGCTGTAAGAATATTCCTGGCTTTTGCTGCATCCAAGGATTTCAAGGTCTACCAACTTGATGTCAAGTGTGCTTTTCTGTATGGGGTGATTGATAAAGAGGTGTATGTCAAACAACCACCTGGCTTTGCAGACCTAGATCATCCTGATTATGTCTGCAAGCTTGATAATGCTCTCTATCAACATGGTTACAAGAGGGGTACTATAGCTGAAACTCTCTTGATCAAAGGAACAAGGAATGAATTAATGCTGGTTCAAGTATATGTGGATGACATTATCTTCGGGTCAACTAATCCAAAGCTCTCTAAAGACTTTGAGAGGCTGATGAAGAATATATGTGAAATGAGTGCCATGGGAGATCTCAATTTTTTCTGGGAATTGAAGTGAAGCAAGTTAACAATGGTATCTTCATAAGTAAGTCAAAGTATGTACAAGACATACTTACAAGATTCAAAATGATTGATTGTAAGGTTGCTAAGACATCCATAGCTAGAGACCACTCCCTTGGACCTGATCTTAAGGGGGAGTGTGTGGATGAACATCTTTACAGGGCTATGATTGGGTCTCTTATGTACCTCACAGCCAGCAGGCCTGATATCATGTTTGCCACATGCATCTGTGCAAGATATCAAGCAAACCCCAGGATGTCACACCTGGTTGTTGTCAAGAGGATTCTTAGATATCTCAAAGGTGCTCCCAAGCTTGGCCTTTGGTATCCAAAGAATTCTGACTTCAATCTGTATGCTTATACAGATAGTGACTATGGTGGCTGCAACATGACTGCAAAGTCTACATCAGGGGGATGTCAATTGCTTGGTGGAAGGATTGTCTCATGGCAATGCAAGAAACAATCCTGTGTGTCTGCATCAACTGCTGAAGCTGAATACATTGCTGCTGCAAGCTGCTGTGCTCAAGTGCTTTGGATTCAGAATCAGATTCTGGACTATGGATTCAACTTCAAAGAAACTCCCATCCACATAAACAACAACAGTGCTATCTCTATTACCGAGAATCTTGTGCAACACTCCAGAACCAAACACATCAACATCAGGTATCATTTGATTAGAGATAACTTTAAGAAGGGATTAATCAAACTAGTCAAGGTTAATACAAATGAACAATATGCTGATCTGTTCACTAAAGCCTTTGATGAACAGAGATTCAAATATCTTGTATAAGCTATTAGGATGATTAACTTTGAGTAGATTTTCTTAAAACTTAAATCAACTTTATTTCTGAAACCTGTGTGTCCTAAGTTATCTATTTTATCACCTTCATAAGCCTAGTTTATTTTGGAAGAAAATTTTGTTTTAATGATATTCCTTAGATTTTTGAAAATTTTTTTAAAACATGTTTTCCTTTGGAAGAATTCGAGTTGCCTTCGGAAGAAATTTATGTCTTCAAATCAAATAACTACTTATAAGAAATTTACCTTCAAAAGAAATTCTAAGAATATCTTCCGAAGCTTAAATATGCTTCTAAGTACTTGCATGTATTTGAAGGACAAATATCTTCCCAATAGAAGTACCTCCTCCATGTTGTCATACACAGCTTGTTCAACAAGCATGGAGGATGGGATCAGATTCCAGAAGACCTCTCTTTCATAGTCCATGGAATGGTTTAGGGGTCAAGTTCAGGTATTCTCAATTTGTATATACCAATTTGCTTGCTAACTTGGACTCCCTAGAGTATTACATGTTCCCTAGATATGTGCAGCACATTCTTAACTGTGAACTGGGCACACAGTTGAGGGGAACAGGTACTATTCTAAAACTTGGACAGATGAAGCCTAGCATCTTTTAAATAATGTGGAAGCAAACTGTTGACTTCTCCAGGGTAGAAACAGCCCTAGTCCCAAAAATGTTTGAGCTTATTGCTCCAGCTAGTGTTGAACCCACACCTTCCATCTCCTAACCATAAATACAGCCCACAATAACCATCACCTACCAGAGAAAAACCAAACGAACCCCTGCACATGCTATTCAGCTTGTGCAGGCCCCCATATCACCAACCATGCAGGAGGAAGTGGACACTCGAGCTCCCACTTCCCTTGAGAAGAAAACCACTCCCATCTCTCAAATGATCAATGCTGAGGTTCCTCATGCTTAGCCTAATGAGCTCACAACCCAACTAGACTTAAGCCTTCACTCAGAGTCTCAACACTCTAGTGAACAACCTTCCAAGGACAATTACCATCCCTAGCTGCTGGATCTCAACCAACCAATTCCCAGCCTTGACTTCTATGATGATGAAGACATGGGCTTCAGTGAGTACCATGAGTCTCTCTTCTCCACCTCTACTCAAGAAGAGATGAGTACTCCTATCTCACCTATGTCTAGCCCACATCATCCACCCCCCACTAAGGTGGATCTTCCTGAACCTGTTCAGGAGGTCCATATGGAAGAGGCTCTCGCTTTAGAAAGTGATTACATTAGTCAGACCTCGACCATGGCAACCCAGCCTCTTGAAACTTCTCTTGAAGTTGTCATGATGCATGGGAAATTCAGCCGCCAAGAACACTATGCTAGTGATAAGGAAGAAGACATTAGTCCTATTCTCTCATACTCCCGTGATTCTTCTGATGAAAATGAGGGGAGTCTGAAACTAAAGGTGCACACATTGACTAAAACTTGCACCTATTTAGTCTCCAAGATTAGTCACCTGGAATCTCAGGTGATTATCTTACAAAAGAGGGTCAATGACCAGCAACTTAAGATCACTGATCTCAAGGGAAAGCTAGCTGAGAGACCATAAAGAACAACTCAACCAAGTCCACAAGAACCTGTGAATGTGATAGACTCAACCCCCAGCTCACTTATGCAAGAAAGTGATGCTACCAAAAAGAGGGGAGAAAGTCAGAACAGTCACCGAACCTGAGAGTTCTTCTCAAAGTATGGACATAGAGGATTCACCACCCTCACTTGCAATAGTCCATACTCAACAACCTCCTCAAGTCCACATTGATATGGACTCACTCATATACAACCTATTTGAGGAGGGTATACCCAGAACCATGTCTACCCCATCTCTTCACTCTGAGAACTCAATCTTGGGATGGAGGTATGACATAGAAAGAAGGCCTCTTGTCATCTATAGAGCTCAGGGTCAATAAGAGATCTTCAAATTTACAAACCTGAGTTTCTATGAGTGCATCCATCTGGTTGATCTCCCACTTGTCAACCCAAGCCAAAACAGACAAGCTGAGAGATTAGCAGATTGGATTCAAGGAAGGGTGCTTGAAGAGTTCAAGATGAGATCAAAATTATATAGACAGAGGCTAGCAGGTGAGATTTTTGGTCAACTGGATGTTGAAGTGGACCCTGAGATTAGCTTTGAAGGAAAAGCTTTGACTGAAGGCCCAGAAGTTAAGCGTGTGAATCTTGAGACAAGATCTCCTTCAGCACCCAGTACCCTCAGTGAGGCACCAGCTGGTGAAGGTGCTTCACATCCTCTCTGGCCAGAGCTTGACTGCTAAACCAAGCAATGAAGGCCAAAGCTCTCTCCACCCTAAGTCACCAAGGTCTGTGCATGACAAAGGGAAGAGGAAAATGACCTCTGAGGAGTTAGAGGAGGAGAAGAGAGAGAGGAAGATAAAGCTAAGGGGAGAGAGTTTAGGAGGGTCCTTAGGCTTCATGCAAGCTGCTATCTGGGCTGCCCTCAAGCCAAACACTCAAGATGATAAGTTGAGGGTAGCCAGGCTAAACTACCTAGGGACCAGGAATTATAATGTTAATGAACTCATATCTCTACCCTTAGAAGAGTTGAATGAGCTGGCTGATACTGAGTTGTCAAAGGAGAGGAGGGAGGCAGTGGATGCAGCATTGCTCCTCAAGATTAAGGAAGAAAGGAGACTGAAAAGGCTCTACAAACATGCTCTTGTCCTCTCCCCAATTCAAGAAAGTCCTTTGACAGAGACTGTGGTAGCTGTATAACCTCAGGTAGATAGAGAAGCTGAAAGAAAGAATATGATCAACTACCTGAATGCCACAGGACTCTATCAGGCAGATGCACTTCTTCCCTTATCCTTTGAGTACATTGATTTTGAATATCTAAAGCAACTGGAGGAACAAGCTACAAAAGAAAGAAAAGCTGCTAAAAGAAAGTTAAGGGAAGAAGCTGCAAGGTCAAGGGCCATCATCCACAAAAGCCAAAAGAAGTCTGAAGATAGTCAAAGGATGATGAGCTTCTTGAAGCTGTACGGATTCTCCGGAAGAAGGCTTGGTCCTATGTCTCTATCCACCATGGATGAGCGTATAAGAGTGATCAAGCAGAAGATCAAAAAGGGAGGGCTTGTAGACTTGCATTCTCTACTAAGTCCTGCTCAACCTGAAGTTGAGGTGAAGGTTGAACCCCCTAAGACAACACAACCTGATCCTAGAACTGCATCTCAGCTAACTTCATCTTCTGATCCGTAGCAGGGTTCTCCTCTCTCTCCATCTAAACCTGTGAGAGAAGAGATCCTAACTAAGAGGGACACAACAAAACAATCTAGTGCTGAAGACCAGTCCTCTCAGTTGAAAACTTCAAAGAGGAGGAAAAGGATGGCCAGGAAAAGTGTTTCAAAGAAGAAAAAAACCAAGGCATCCACCTCTACACCTCAGGATGAGTCAGAGCATCTTAAGGAAGTGCATAAAGAGGCTGCTCAACCAACTCCTATTAAAGTAGAGCCGCTTGCCATTGGAAGACCCATCTTGTCCTGGAGTTTTGCTGCTAATCCGGACAGATGGTATGTCATCAGAGATCAAGGAGGTCAAGATGTCTACTTCTGGCAAGACATGCTTGATCTTCTTCTACATGATCTCTATGATATGAGAATATACTATAAGAGTCTGAGGGATCCTAACCAAATGATGAAGAGAGGTTTGGTCTTGATCCTGATGAGGACTATCAACATCTAAAGAACTTCTCTGTTTTGGTAACATCAGTCTAGGGGGAGTTTGTAAGATAATATTAGAAGATTTTAAGGCTGATGCAACCAAAGAAGCCAAAACAACTAAGGGTCTTCCTGCATGCATGCACTGGACGTATACAGGTAGAAGTGCCTCGGAAGTTTTACACTTTACATCAGAAAAAATACTCTAAGTGTAAAATCTTCTGAAGCCAAAGTCCAAATCTTTCGAAGCCAAAGATGAAGTCTTCTAAAGCTTCAGAGACAAAGTCTTTCAAAGCCACTTTGTTGTGAAGACTGATTTATTTCAAAGACAGAGAAGACATGCTTTCTTTGATCTACTTTACAAAAAGCTGACACACTTTCCGCTGCAACTCTGAAGTCTCACCAACTTGTATGAGTTGGTGAAAAGTCCATGCTTTTGTAAACTATAGATTAAGGTCTTTGTTTGTAACTTCCTACTTTTGTACCTGTAAACCTTTTTGTATTAAAAAAGGATGTGAGCTATGGCATGTCATAGTCACTAGTCAAAAGGCAATCTACCTTTTGACTCTACATTGATCTTGTTGTCTAGATTAGTGTTTCCAACTGTCTTTCTAAGTATTAACGGTTGTAGGATGTAGTATAAAGAGTCTCAGGTCCTTGTAATTTAGATATGCTTTGAGAACACTTGTAATAGAACTTGAGATCAATATACAACATCCTTGAAAAACCATACTTGTTTGTTCTTGTTCTTAGTTCTGTCTCACTAATTACTTGTGTCCTTAGTATTATCATACTCAAACCCAGTTCCGCATTTGAACTGTTAAGTGTTCTAAACCTCTCCTCATTGTGAGACTGATCGTATTGACCACCCTTCACACTGTCTTGCATGTAATCGCGAACAAGTTGCAAAACACTTGGACTCTCTTCCACCGCAATGGAGCTTGCAAGTCAGATTGTTGAAGCAGGAAAGAAAATTTGCTGATTATAAACTTATGAATGTGATCAACAAATTAAAGTCATTTAATTTGGACATGAAAAAAAGAGAATACGATCAATCAATGGTGCCATCTACAGTTTATCCATAAAATGCTGCATTGATTTCATCCGCTACAAACTCTTCAATGTATGGTTCAGCTTATGGTGGGTCTTCTGGATGTGGCGTGTCAGAGAAGTCTAGTAGTGGACTATCAAGTGTTGGTTCAAGCTTAAAGGCATCAGTTACTACTCAAGTTCTGTCAGACATAATGGCACTGTTTGGAATGTTTGTACACAGTTATGAAGCTTTGGTTGCAGGGGAGTTGAAAGGAAAAGGAATGACCATGGAAGATATGTATCAGGTGGACCCTGATGACTTGGAAGAAACTGATATCCAATGGCAGATGGCAATGCTCATGTTGCGTGCAAGGAGGTTTATGGAAAGAACAGGCAGGAAAAACTTTGGAAATCATAATCAAAACTCAAAACTTGGATTTGATAATTCTAAATTGAGATGTTTCAACTGCAAACAATTAGGCCACTTCAAAAGAGAATGTCCATCTCCAATTATCACTGAACCGGGAATTTCTGGAACTTCAAAGGTCATCCCGATCACTGACAAAGAAGAAGCCAAGCCAAAGAAGGAAACAACACTAATCACAAATTTTGATTGGAGTGCTGAAATCAAAGAAACTGAAGAAGAGATTAATCTAGCTCTGGTGGCTGAGGTGGTGGATAGTGATGTGGATTCAGTTGAAGATTTTGATCCCTTCAAAGAACTCAGGTGTGAAATTCAAGATGAATCAGTTTGTGAAGATAGGGTGTAACATGTTCAAGTTCATAAAGAAAAGGTTGTTGAGGTTGGTGAAGAGAAGGGATGTTGTGAAGTTGTTAAGGACAAGGTGATAGTTTGTGAAGTTGCTGAAGTCAGGAAACCACAAGAAGTTGAAGCAAGTGAAGTGAAGCTGGAGGTTGGTGATCAAGGAAAGGAAGAGGAAAGTCAAGCTGAGGAAGCAAGGAAGAAAGCCATAGAGGAGGAAGGATGCAAAAAGAACACACCCGTCTGTCAATGCGAAAAAGCCCTAGCTGCTAAAAAAGTAGTTATGGGACTTCCTTATGAGGTAATTCAAGACATGTGTTCTCCTTCATTCAAAATTCATTTATTTGGGGTTTATAAAGCTAAAAGGTTATTGTTAGAAAATGAAAAGGAATTAAAAAAAAAATTAACAAAGAACTTAAAACAAATGAGTCAAAATATTTTGTCAAGTTAAATGAAGCTTTAAAGGAAAATGAGCATTTAAAAAGAAATCTTTAATAGAACGTGTGGCACTTGTTGAATTTGAAACAAGCAAATTATAAACCAAACTTGAAAAATGGATAATCTCTGGGATGAAACATGAGGATGTTTGCAAAAAACAACTAGGGGCTAGAATTAAGGCTGGTTTGAGAAGCGAAGAAACCACTCATGTTTATCCTCCTCTGAGTATTTATTGTTATTCTCCTATGCCTACACCTCATCCAACTAATGAATTTATTTAGAAAGATACTTATAGTTTGTATGTAGGTTTAGAAGGAGTAAATCTTAAGCAGATTCGTGAGGAGTATGATTATGGTGCAAGTAGTGGTCTGGGCAACTCTAGTATTAGCATTTCTGATTCCAAAAAGTCTTCAATAGACAATAGTTTAAATAGATTTGTTTCCTAAAAGTCTATTACAGACAATGGCATGTGTAGTTCTAGTTCTAGTTCAGCTTGTTCATCTTCAGATGTTTATGAATCAAATCATGATGTTTTAGATGCTTGTGTTAATAGAAATGATGCTTGTCCAAGTATAAATTTCAGACACACAAACAAAATCAAATTGTTTTGAAAAGTTCTTCTCTCATCCAATTCCATCTTTTACACTAATTCGGATTTCTAAACCTAAAGTGAAGGAGATAACATCCTCATATGTTAGTCATATTAATGTAAATGAATCAGAACCGACTAATATTAATGATACTAAACAAAAATCAAAAGAATTATATAACTCTTATAGCAATTCTGATTCACATATGTCTGAATGTGAGGAAGAGATATTAATAGATCAAGCTCCTGTTTTGAATTGTAAGAAGAAAGGTTTAAAATCACAGTGTTTTGGATGTGGAAATAATGATCATGTAATTAAACATTGCCCTGAGTATGTTAGGAGAAATGTAAATAATAGTTCATTAGGAAGTAGATTAAATCATTTTGTAAATAATTTTTTCTGTAAAAATTCTTCTGTTTCGAGACCTAAGTTAGTCACAACTTGGGTCCCAATTTCTAAATCTTAATAATTTTTTGTTCAAATGCCAGGATCATTCCAGAAAAGCTGTCAATAGCTTCTGGCACGTTGATAACGGATGTTCAATGCATATGACCGGATTGAAGGGCCTACTTACAAATTATCGCATGATTCATGCAATCAGGGATGCTCAAGAAAAGGTTTCATTGATATTATTCATATTGACACAAAGAATCAAAGAGCAGATCTATTCACTAAAACATTTGATAAACCTCATTTTTATGAATTGACCTCAATGCTAGGTTTAATATCTTTTTGAAAACTCTTTTCATAACAAATTGGGTAAAAACTGTAAATAACTCTTTTGTTCATTTTTTTAATAAACTCTTTATGAAAAACTTCTGTGTTCCATATTCCTTCACTTCTTTATTCCTTAACAACATAAGAAAAACAGAAATTTCTCTTACATAGCAGTTAAAAAGAAATTTCGGGAGAGAATAAAGATTAAACTCTTAAGTTTTTCAATTTTGTCTTTTCAGGTACCCCGGGAAAAAGGAGTTTGAAGGAGGTCAATAGCCTTGAGTTGGGATATGCATGGTAGGCTCAGCCCGAAAATGAAGTAAATAATGATCGTGTAACTAAATTAAAGTTTAAGACGGTGATAAAGATTATCCTCTTGACATTTTGGCCTGCACAAGGTTACAAGTCCTTGTCAAAAACGGGTTGAGAGTTTCAAATCTCTGCTTTGATATTTCCAAAAATTCCTAAAATCTCCTAATCCTCAAGTCCTGAATGATGCTTCTAATTAACACAATAAATACTTCTAGTCTAGCTCTTCAGAAAAGTCTATGAATTGTAGCTTCTCGTTAGCTCTTCAGTTGTATATCTCATGCTTATCTCCTCTGCTATGTCTGAACATTGACCTGGAGTGCTGATCTCCTTTGTTATACATGAGTATGAACCTGAAGCTCTCATTAGCACGTTCTGATGATCTTCTCTGTTATACATGAGTATAGACCTGAAGCTCTCATCAACAAGTTCAGATGATCATCTCCTCTGTTATACGTAAGTATAAACCTGGAGATCTCATCATCGGTTCCCCAAACTAAAGGCATAGTGATTCTTAAATTAAGATCACTGGTTAATCCCTAAAAGAAATTCAAGCAGAGTTAATCATATTGCTCAATAAACCATGAGGACAGGACAAGTTCTTTGCCAAATATCTGTAAGGACCAAGTCATTAGAGTTTCTAAAACTAAACCAAAACATGATAAAGACAGCTGCAAATTACGTGTTGAAAAGAATAAGGCATTGGCTTAAAAGGACAAACATATCAGCAGTCCCGCCAATCTTTGACTCTCTGGAACAATTTCTTTAAAAAGAAGTGTCTATATCTTTTTATTTTTAAGTTTATCTTATTTCTTTTTCTATCTTATTTTATTTTATTATCTTATTTTATTTTAATTTTCTCCTTTTTTTTTTGTTTTAGTGTCGGTTTTGTGGGGCGATGAAGTTTTTCGTGAAAGCTTAAAAAATTTTAAAAAGCATTAATAAATTTCCAAATTTTATTAAGTGTTAGGTCTCAGCGAAACAAAGTTTCGCTGAGTGTTTCACTTAGCGAATCTATAGATTCGCCGGCACATTCGCTCAATTCTGTCTAACGTGATTTTAAATGTGATGTCGAGTAAAACTATAGTTTCGCTGCCAGCGAATCTAAGTAATATATATTGGACTGAGTGGAATCAGTCTCTCATTTTCGATCAACTTCGAAACTAGCCCTAGTTTATAACCGGTTTCATTTGATCTGCATTTGTTGTTTTCCGTTGTGATTTTGGGTTCTGAAACCTATTGGTTAGTGTTTCTACCTTATTCAACCATATTAATTGCGTTTTTGTCCAATTCATTGTGGTTTTAGGTTGATTCGTAGGTTCGGAGTTTTGCTTATTCGATCAGCGAAACTACAAGTTTAAAGAGCGAAACCGATCAAAAGTTCAATGTTCCGAGCGAAACTGTCTAGTCATGCTGTCCGTGCGTAGTTGACAGTTTCGCCAGGATAGTTTCAGCGAAATTATAGATTCCCTCAGGCATATGATTTTGTGTCTGAGTCTCAGCGAATCTAAAATTTCTCTGTTGTGAAACTATAATTTCATCCTCAGCGAAACTATAGAATCGCTCGGACACATGATTTTGTGTCTGAGTAACAGCGAATCTATACTTTCTCTTGTGTAAAACTACAGTTTGTACAACAATGAAACTGTTTATCTTTGCCTCTATAGAAACTCAATTTCATCAGTAGCAAAACTGTTGAACATTCTAAATTTTTCTTATATTTTGTTTTATTTCATTGTTTATTCATATATCAATGCTTTTACGAACCCTCTTCTGTTTATTTTTTTAATAGATTGCAAACTTGAAGTTTGATGAGAGAACAAACATTGTAGCATTACTGGATGACGACAACCCGAAGGCCGTTGGATTTAGAGATTGCATCAAGTGGCTGAAGGAGTCCCCAATTAGTTATGCTATATCTCACATGCCCACTATCTATGATCTTGATGTAAGAGACTTTTGGAGTGCTGCAGAGTATGACCTTGGGTCTAATCCACATCGGATTACTGCTAGAGTCCCTGGCCACGACTTTGTTATTACTGTTGAGACTGTGGCCAGGGCATTGAAGCTGGAGGAAGAGTGTGGGGATGAGGTGGTGTTGTCTGATGCAGAAGTGTTAAATGCATTTAGAAGCATTGAGTATGAGGGACCCTCTTTTGGCTCACAGAAGGAAATCAAGAAGTCCCTCCTATCTAAGGAATGGAGATACATAGCACATGTATTCATTATGTCCCTGCACCATAGGAAAGGAGGGTTGGATGGTCTAAATCAGCACTAGGCAAGGGCTATGATTGTATTTTATAGGGGACAAAAGGCTAACATTGCTAAGTTGATCTTTGATTGCATGACTGAAAATATAATGGCTTTGAAGAAAGATAAGTGGTTGCTGTATCCAAGATTTGTACAGATGTTAATTAATGATTTGAAGCCAGATCTGCCTAGACATGAAGAAATTAAGAGACTGGTGCAAATGAATAGGAGAATATTTGCAGACTGCTCGGCTGTAAGACATGACTTCAGTGGGAAGATAACATATCTTTGGGAAAATATGTACTCTACTAAGAGATGGAATTACTCTACAGAAGAAAATCAAGAAAAGCAGGCTGAGGCCATAAAGAAGAGAAAGAGATATGCTAAAGACAAAGAGTACAATCTAGAAGTTGAAATTGAAGAGGTTGAAGAGGAAATAAGGGTCCAGAGGGAGAAACGAACAAAGAAGAAGGCAGATTAAGAAGAACCAACTCATGTCACTGAAAGGAGAACTAAGCATAAGCAAAAAGTGTTTGAAGAAAGGAGGGATCCTAGATCAGAGCTAGACCAAGATGTCGTTCGAAATCTGAATACATAGTTGGCCAATGAATTGGGGATGATCAAGACAAAATTAGTGAATCAAAAATTGAGAGAGAAGAAGAAAGATAAGGAAATAGAGAGCATGAAGAGATTGATGTTAGACCAACAAGATTTAATCAAGAGACTACTCAAGGAAGTGAATGAGCTGAAAGCTGATGCTGGCCTACCCAATCAGTTAACTCAAACTAAGTTAGATGATCTTACTAATACATCTAAGTATTCCTTTCTAAAAGTGGGGAGTTCAACTGGGGTAGGAGAGGGCTCAAGTGGAGCAGGATTGGATGCTGGTGGTTTTGGTGTTGGGGGCTCAGGTGTTGATGTAAGGGGTGTTGATGAGTCGGGAGTTGATAGAGAAAAAGCTAGAGTTGGAGATATTGATACAGGGGCAGGAGTTATGAAAGAAAGTGGTGCAGGAGGTGCTGAAGGAAATGAAAGTGAAGTTGTAGAAGCTAGCTTGTTGAATTGGGGTTTGATATAAATATTGATTTGACCGGTGTTGAAGTGCTTAGAGAAGAAGAAGAGAGAGCAGGCAAGAAAGGAGCTGAGCTGAATCTGATAGATAAAGAAGAGGAGTATGAGGAACAATTGGTGGATTACGACTCTGAGCCCGAATACTATGAGGTAGACGAGCAACCAATGATATATGTGGCTCTGAGGAGTTCCATTGAGGGTGATATCATAAAGATGGACAAGGAAGGATGATTCATCAATGAAAAGGAATTAGAACAACTAACCCCTCTATTTCAAAATATTAAAGAACCGAGCCGAAGGCAATCTGATAAAAGGATAATCAGCTGGAAGTACAACAATGAATTGAAAATGTTCATGATCAAAAGGAGAGGAGGGGGGATTTCATATCTACATAAAAGGAAGGCATTCAAGACCTTGTCGAGATGGGATTTAACGAGATTAGCTGAGATTCCTCTGCTGAATTCAAACCTAAGTGAGAGGGCTATGTTCCTGGAACAAGAAATTAAAAAAAGGCTTAATGATAACTTTGATACATAAAGACTGAAAGGAGAAGATCGAAGAAGGACATGGATTGGGTGACAGGAAAAGGCAAAATTGTATTGAAATTGAAACCAGCGAAGACTATGGACAGAGTGAGGGTACCCAATCCACAACCTTCGAGGTTGTAGAAGTTTGAAAAGTGGTTCTATGACAACAACACGGGAGAAGAGGTGGTAAGAGTGAAGGATGGCAAGGAAATCAAATTTATTTGATCCAATGGAGGTGTTTTCTTTCTGTGATGAGGTTTAGTGGTTCTGTGTAAAAACCACATAAAAACTAGAGTCGGAGCTGAAACAAGGAATGAAACAAGCCTGTTCATGAGGGTTGCAAACAAGGCTCGCAGGGTAAGGGCTGAAGTCAGGGAGCTAGCAGAGAAAGTACTTAAAGCTGACAAACTAAGAATGGAAGTGCAGGATTTGACAAAGCAATTTGAAAAGGCCAGTGCATGGGGAGAGGAAGAGAGTACGACCGTAGCTGAAGAGGATACATCAAATAAAGCTGCATAGGATGTTCATCAAGTAGAAGAAAAAGCTGGAGCTGATACAGAAGATCAAGTAGGTGAGGTCCAATCTAGAGGGAGTATTGATGATCTAGAATAGGTTGGACTCACCATTGTTGTTTATATTTATTTTGTTTATCTATGTAATAGGATGAATGTTAGTTTACTTAGTTTGTATTTTGTATTTTGTAAGATTTGTACCCAGCGAAACTATGAGCGAAACTGAGTTTCGCTTGTAGTCAGCTGATCTAGTTCACCCGGCGAAACTGTGTTTTGTCACCAGGTGAAACAAGGTTATGGTCAAGATGGTTTCGTTGTCCCAGCGAAACTAGGTCTGCTTATATATATTGAAACTTTCATTCATTGTAAGCAAGTTTTGCAAACCCTAATACTAAAATATCATTATTGCAATTCTGTGTGTTTAGCTGGAAGCTTATTTTGATTATATTTGAGCCTTTGTTTCATATTCATGTGTGTGAGTTTGGAGATTATTGAAAATATTTGAAACTTGTTCATTGTGTTATTGATAGAGTTGTGTTGATTCAGTGGGATTTCAATGTTTATGAATCACTTGCACTGATTATCGATCATATGGACCAACAATAATCACTTGTAAAATCTTTCTTTGGCATTCTAGTTACCAAATCATTCTTAGTCAATTTATTCATGCTTTTAAAGTTTACATGGCACATTCTTTTATGCCAAAGGAAAGACTCATCACTATTTTCTTTGGATAAGAAACTTCTCCAGAAGAGGAGGTTTCTTACAAATTGTAGATGCTTCTTTAAAGATTAACATTTGTCTTTGTGTGTCTTTTACATTTTTTTCATAGTATAGGGACTTTTTATGTAAATATGTTCCTTTGTTTTCTTTATTAGTATAAATAGCATAGATATGTATGGTGTAGGTATGTTTTTAGCATTGAGATGTATTGTAACTGTTTTCTACACTTTGTATTCTTCGATATGCTAATCAATGAAAACTCTATGAATTTTTGTTGATTTGCTTGTATTGAATTGAATACTTGTGTGTTTTAGATTGAATTGTGTTCATATATCATCACAGATCGATCCATTTTGAGCTCATCAAATGGTATCAGAGCTTTCGGTTCAGTGATTGAAGTTCTTCAACTATCGAACTCTCAAAATCACTTGAATCTGTGATTGATAAACATTTCAGTCATATAATTGTTGAATTCAGTTGTGTTTCATCATCAGGAACATGATTTGATTCACAATTAGCAGTACAATTCGTTCAAATCAGTGAATTTGAGCAAAAAGCTCTTCGAACCTGTTCTTCATTTGTCGAACCTATTCTTGAATCAAAAGATCAATTTTGGTTGTTATTTGAAGAAATTGAAGTTGAAGGATTGATTATTGATCAATTTCCTACATAATTTGAGGATTTCAGATCAATTAATCAAGTTTTGAAGGAATTCAGAAGATCTGAGTTCGTTTGAATCTGTTGAAGTTGGTGCATTAGGTCAAAACACTACTGAAAATTGCCTAAAGTGTTAGGCTTTGACAACTGTTCAGGCGTTTTTGCACTGTTAAGGCGTTTTTGAATCAGGCGTTTTACCACTGTTGGGGTGTATTACCAGTGTGGACTAGGCGCATTACAACTGTTGAGGCATTTTAATCTAGGCGTTTCACAACTGTTCGGGCGCATTTCAGATTGGACGTTTTTCAGAATTTTTCTAAGGCAATCCCTTAGACGTTTCAAAGTCAATGTCAAAGGAAGTACAACTATTTGGGCGTTTTACCACTATTTGGACGCATCAGCTTCAACACTTAGAAAATTTTTGAAATTTTTCAGAAACTTAAAAAAAAAAATCCAAAAATAATTTCAATTCATTGTTTTAATTCAAAACATTAAAAACAACAAAATCAAATTTCTTTTAAAATCAAAAACTAAAAATGGTAAAATCAGAAGACTCAGGGAACAGAGTTCCCAAGCTGAAGAATAGAGCAGATTTGAAGAATTGGTCACTGAGATTTAAACATCACTTGAATTCTATTGATACTGATCTATGGAAATCAATAGATAAAGGACCTCACATTCCCATAACTTCAGATGGTCCTGACAGAGGTTTTGTCTACACCAAAGAATCTCAGGAACCATATCCTGAAGATGGATTACAGGGTGATGATCTCAGGAAAGTTAAAAATGATATAAAAGCTTATTCTTTGATGTGCAAAGGACTTCCACTTGAAGTCCTTACAAGGCTTGATGGTTATCAGACGGGATATACCATGTATAAGGCATTGAAAATAATATGTGAAGGTGGAAAGGAGATCCAAGATCTGAAAAAGCAAAAATTAAAGAGACAATTAGAACTTTTTGAACATTTATTTGGTGAAACAATAAATCAGATAATGAACAGATTTGTTTAACTGACAACTGAGATGTCAACTGCAGGCATTAAGAATGATTTAAAAGATCTTAACTTTAGGCTTCTCAATGCTCTTCCATCTTCATGGAAGCAAACAGTGACTCTGTTAAAGCATACTGAGAAATTCCCAATGGATCTTGATCTCTTGATTGCTAAAATAGAATCTATTGAAATTGATGAAAGTTCTAGAAACAATGACAGAGCAGCTTCGATGTCATAATATAAATATGTTGCTTCTCCAGCAAGTACTGTGGAGAATGCATTCATGGCTAAGAATGAAACTTCACCAGAAGATGAGGGTGATCTATTCATTGGCGTAGGGTTTTTCACTGATTCCACTTACACAAGTGCTCCTGCCTATACAACTCAGAATCAACCTCAATCTCCTCCTATGCCTAAAAGTTCTAAATCTCAAGCAGAGACTCCATCTGCTAACTCTGCTAAAACTAGCAAAGTTAGCGATGTAATAAACATCTTATTACAGGATGAAGAGTCTAAAACTGCTTTTACTGCATTTATGGCAAGCTTTCAAGCTTATCAAGGTAGTCATCTAACTCAACTTGATTTTGTTTTGTAGGATTTGTTTGAAATGGATCCAGACGATGTTGAAGAAATGGATCTCAACTGGCAAATGGTTATGATAGCTTACAGGACTCAGAAACACTCGTATGTCAACAGAAACTACAAGCCGAGTGCAAACAAGTCTGTTGGATTTGATAAGTCCAAATCTAGGTGTTTCAACTATAACAACTATGGTCACTTTTCAAGAGAGTGCAAGGCTCCAAGGAATAAAGGAGGAAATGGCCAATCAAGCTCAAGTAATCAAAGGTTTCAGCAATCTTCACAGAAGACATTTCAGAAACCTTATCAAAGTCTACCAATGCTAGAATTGAAAGATGAATCTAAATCATCAGAGGAGCCCAAGAAAGCTCTTGTTGTTAGTATTAAAGATGGTTATGATTGGAGTGCATACGCTGAGCAATTTACTGCTGATTTAACCTCTAATTTATCTCTTATTGCAGAAATACAAAAAGAAGATTGGTCTGAAATTAATGATCCAAAAGATGATGGAAACTCTGAGAACGAGGAAGAGGATTATGACTGGAGTGACAAGTCTGATCCCAAGAAAGATTCAGAGGAAGTTGCATTGATGGCAAAATCTGATCAACCAAAGGTTGAAAGTTCTAACTCTGAAACGTCTCCTCCTAAATATTCTGAAATTCCATCAGAAGTCAGAGAAAAGTTATGCATAAAGTCTTGCTTCGAGCATATAGAATACTACAGAAATTATTCTTACAAAATTTGTGAAAAACTTAAGCAAGAAGAACTAATGCATACCAAACTTAAAAATGATCATAAAGTATCTGACGAAAAGATTATCTCTCTTCAAAATTCTTGGAACAAAACTCTAAGAGAACTTGAAATTGTATCAAAACAACTTGAAGAGATGAAAAAAATCTTGAACTGGAGAAGATAGCTCATACAACAACTCAAGTTGATCTTGCCAAAGTTAAAAGTTCTAAAACCATTGTGGAAAAGCTGGTAAATGAACGAAAAGATAAACAAAAGGCAGGATTGGGTTTCACTCATGAACCGATGCTAGAATCAATAACAAATACCTTACCAAAATATTTTAACACTCATGATCACTCTCTAGAAAACAAGGCAAAATTAAAAGCTTTTCAAAACAAGACCAAGATGTCTGATGCTGAAGAAGAGAAAACAAATGTGGAAATTTTTGAAGAAAAAGATAACGAAAAGATAAAAAATGGTCATCCTGTTAAAGTAAAATCTTATGAACTGAAGCCTAAAACAAAGAAATTTTCTGTTCCTAAAGAGTCAGTTTTGGAGGAAGTGAATATTATAACTAATAACCAAAACTCAGATTTTCAAAACAAAAATGATGAAGAAACTTCAAAAGATTCAAATTCATTTGGTCTAAATAACCCAGAATTCATTAAATGGCAAAAAGATCAGAAAAAGAAAGAATGTGAAAAAGAATCTTCAACTGAGGATGTTCAATCTAAACCAAAAACCGGATCTACAAAATCAAGGAACCAGAGAAGAAGAAGAAAGATAAATAAAGCTAAAAATGAACAAATAAAAATTCAGGAAAATCAGACAAAAGAAACAAATCAAGCAACAAAATTAAAGCCAATTAAATTTGTATTTGCTGGTTTGTTGAATATGAACTCCATTCAAGATGTTAAAGAAAATCCTAAGAACAAATCAACCTCTGATCTAAAAACGGGTTCAGATTCTAAGACTTCCGCTGTAGCTAAAAGATTTGTATCTAAGAAAAAAAAAAGAATGAAATTAATGTTCAAAAACAAAAACATATTGTGCAAAAGAAAAGTGGTTTAAATCAAAAGCATAACTCTTCAAATCAAAAACAACAAATTAACTCTTTGACACCTAAAAGTAACCAAGTTTCTAATGTTGCGTCAACGTCAAAGGTTAATAAGGAATTATTCAAGACTCCACAGAGGTATTGTAACATATGTGACATGTATAATCATAAAACATCTGAATATTTTTTTAACAAATACTGTCACATTTGCGATATGAGAAATCACTCAACTTCAGAGTGTTATTTTAATAAATACTGTACTTACTGTGATGAGCAAACTCACAACACTAAAGATTGTTACTTTAGAAAGAATTCACAGAGGAGAGGATTTGCCACCTCAACAGTAAGTAAAGGTTATGTTAATCCACAATATAAAAGGAACCAAAATGTTGATTTTCAAAGATTAACACACCAACCCTCCTTAGGTTTGAACACTTTCAAAAGAAATAATTCAGTGAGACCTAAACAATACTTCAATGATAATTTCATTCCAAGGTCAGTGAGAATTAATAACAAAAGTTTTGAAAATAAAAGATTTTCAAACAATGGTCAGTCAAAAAGCATGAATTTTCCAAACAAGCATAATTTTGTTACAAATAACAGAATTGGTAAATTCATAAAGAATAAACCTGATGTCAACAAACTTCACTTTAGACAATTTACTATTGTTGACAAGTTTGGAAAACCCAAGACCATTTCGGCTTGGGTAGATAATTCACCTTAAATTGTTTTGTTTTGCAGGTACGCCCGAGAAGACCAATCAGTACTTGGTATGTGGATAGCGGGTGTAGCCGGCATATGACAGGCAATCAGCCTTATTACAAGATTTTAAGTTAAAAGATGGAACGCATGTCGCCTTTGGTGGTGATGCGGGAGGAAAAATAACCAGAGAAGGAATAGTATCCAACGGGATTATAAGCTTTAATAAAGTCAACTTCTGTTCACAGTTGAACTCTAATTTTTTAAGTCCAAATTTGTGATAAATCCTACTCTGTACTTTTTGATGATTCTTTCTGTTATATCTTGAAACCAGGATTTCAGATAAGCAAGGATTTCGTGGTTGTTAAATCTGTCAGAGACCGAGACGTATACAAACTGGATATGTCTCAAGTGGACTCTTCTACAGAAACAACTTGTCTCTTTGCTAAAGCATCTAATAATGAAAGCCAACTTTGGCATAGACGTCTCGGACATTCCAACTTCAAGAATATGAACAAGTTTGTAGTGGGAAGTCATGTTATTGGCCTTCCATCAAAGAAGTTTGCCATAACTGATTTATGCTCAGCATGTTTTGAAGGGGAAGCAGCACAGAGCATCTTATAAGTTCAAGATGATAAACTCAAATTCCAAACCCCTTCAGTTGTTGCATATGGACCTTTTTGGAGCAACCAACGTGAAGAGTATTGGAAGAAAATCTTACTATTTAGTTATCATTGATGACTATACAAGATTTTCATGGGTTTTCTTTCTAAATGCTAAATCTGAATTAGCTGAATTAATAAAAGAATTCATCATAAAAGTAGAAAATCAACTTGATCAAACAGTAAAAATAATTAGAAGTGATAATGGGACGGAATTCAAAAATCTAACTCTTGACATGTTTTGTATAGAGAAAGGAATAGCTCATCAGTTCAGTGCTCCCAGAACTCCTCAACAAAATGGAGTTGCTGAAAGGAAGAACCGAACATTGATTGAAGCAGCACGATCCATGTTAGTCGATGCTAAAATTCCGATCACATGCTGGGATGAAGCAATATCAACTGCATGTTTTGTTCAGAACCATTCATTAATTGTTAAAGACAAACTGAAAACTCCATATGAGTTAATGTTTGGCAGGAAACCAAACATAGATTTTCTTAAATCTTTTGGTTATCCGGTTATGATTCTGAATTCAAGTGATTATTTAGGAAAACTTGAATCTAAATCTGATGATGGATTTTTGTTGGATATTCATCTGTTTCAAAGGCCTATCGAGTTTATAACTCTAGGACTACTGTTATAGTTGAAACATTCAATGTTAAATTTCTTGAAAACTCTTTTCGATCAGTGTCAAATGGTCCTGCATGGTTATTTGATTTAGATTCATTGTCAAACTCTTTTCAATCCAACTTGTTTAATCAATCTAACTTGCTTGATTCTACAGGTGAAAAGAAAATTCAAGTAGATCTTGGTTCATTCAGTGACAATTCGGATTCTGATGATGCAGATGATTCAAGCCCAGACTATCCCTTCTTTTCTTTTATTAGAGATTCTATTTTTCAGTCTAATAATGATGATTAGTCTCATCAAGATAATGATCATTCTGTTTCAGAAAACCAAGATGTATCACATCCAATTCCTAATGATGGTACAGAAATTGTACAACCAGAGTCTGGAACATCATCTATTTCTGGTGAAGTAGTTGATTCCAGTAATCTCGATTACTTTATCAACTCACCGACTTAAGTTCCCAATTTCAATCCACATTCTTCAAGCCTATTGCATTAGCTTTCCAACTTGAATCAATCCAATCTAGATGTTCATGTTTAAGGAGATGAGATTCTAACATCTCGTATTCACAAGAACCATCCCATATCTCAGATTATTGGTCCTTTGAGTGAGAGAACGATGAGAAGTAAATCAGAACAAGCAAACGCGTGCTTATACTCTTGCTTTCTTTCTCAAATTGTTCCTAAAAATGTTTCTGAAGCATTAAAGGACAATGGTTGGATCGAGGCTATGCAAGAAGAATTATTACAGTTCCACAAACAAGAAGTGTGGAATCTGGTGGATTTACCTGAAGGAGAAAATTCTATAGGCATAAAATGGTTATTCAGAAATAAAACTGATGATAGAGGAATTGTTATCTGAAATAAAGCGAGATTTGTTGCACAAGGATACACTCAAGAAGAAGGTATTGATTATGATGAAGTATTTGCTCTAGTTGCAAGACTTGAATCTATTCGTGTCTTCCTGGCTTATGCCTCATTCATGAAATTCAAAGTGTATCAAATGGATGTAAAGGGTGCATTTTTGTATGGTTCTATCACCGCTGATGTGTACGTGAAGCAACCTCTAGGTTTTGAAGATTCACAATATCCACATCGTGTGTACAAGCTCAGCAAAGCTTTATATGGTCTACATCAAGCCCCTAGAATCTGGTATAAGACATTGTCACAGCACTTAATCCAACATGGATACACGCGAGGGAAAATCGATCCAACTTTATTCATAAGGAAGGATGCTGATGATCTTTTATGTGTACACGTGTATGTTGATGATATCATATTTGGTTCTACAAGTCCAAAAATGTGCAATGAATTCGAAGAAATAATGAAATCTCGATTTCAGATGAGTTCTATGGGAGAGATAAATTTCTTTCTTGGACTACAAGTTAAGCAATCAGCAGATGGCATTTTTATCAACCAAGAGAAGTTCGTCGACAAACTCTTGAAGAAATTTAAGCTACAAGATTGTCAGTTAATTAGAACTCCAACTGATGTGAACGCCAAGATTGAGCCTGATCCGAAAGGAAAATCAGTAGACCAAATATTATACCGATCAATGATTGGTTCTTTGATGTATCTCACTGCATCTAGACCAGACATTATGTATGTTGTTTGTGTCTGTGCAAGGTATCAATCAGACCCGAAAGAATCCCACTTAATTGCTGTCAAAAGAATATTCAGGTATCTCAAAGGTAAACCGGCTTTAGGGCTATGGTATCCTTACGAAGGAAACTTCGAGTTACATGGGTATACTGATAGTGATTATGGCGGATGTTGTCAAGATAGAAAATCAACAACAGGTGGGTGTCAATTTTTAGGACCTAGATTAGTCTCATGGCAATGCAAGAAACAAAAAAATGTCTCTGTTTCTACTGTAGAAGCTAAGTACATTGCTGCTTTAGCAGGATGTTCTCAAATCCTTTGGTTTCAAAACCAACTGCTGGATTACGGGTTCAACTTTCTTAAAACACCTATTTACATTAATAACACAGCTACTATGTTCATTACTGCTAATCCTGTCCAACATTCTAAAACAAAACATATCAAAATTCGATATCATTTTCTCAGAGATAACTCTGAAAAAGGTTTAATCATTCTAATTCAAATTGCTACTGAAAAATAGTTGACCGACCTTTTTACAAAAGCCTTCTTACCAGGACGGTTTGAGTATTTGGTTGAGTCAATTGGTCTTATTAACCACACTTAAAATTGGTTTTTGAGTATTTCAGTTAATTGAGTCTAAATATGATCAGAACCCTCCCTTATATGAATAGGACACAGTCAGAGAACCTGTCAAAGTTAATTGCCTGATTTTATTTTTGTGTGTGCATGTTTTTTTAGAAAAACAAAAACCAAATAAAAAAATTAGAAAATTGAAAAACAAAAGATAAAAATATAAAACCAAAAATCACAAAAAATAGTGTTTTGCCTTATTAATTATATAGGAATGAATTTGGTTTGCAATACGTGAGAAATGATAGTACATTAGTATGACCAGTTACATACTTCGCTTACGACTACAGTCTGACATGATCAGATATGATGTGCGTAAGCTCATGCAATTATACTGAAAAAGTAAATTCTTGTGATTAAACTAAATCACTCATGCATTCATGTATGTCTATTTTAGCACTAATGAGTAGTGTTGATTTCTCAAATTGATTGTTTGTTAAGACATAATCTCACACCTGATGGCGATATGAATAACCATTAAGCTCTAATTATTTAATGCATCTAACACTTCTCTGTTATGAGTCATCATATACCTGAAGTGATGAGATATCCATTGTTGTATGTGATTACAGACCTGGATATACTCACTGATGTAACAAGATGCCAATGTGCACAAACACCAAATGAGATATGGTTATAGTATATATCAGGTTAACAAGTTGAGAATAGTGACTTCTTGCATATCTTTATGAGAATTAACCTCTCTAAGTCTAAGTGTGACTGCATAATGTCATATCTAATTGTACCTTAAACAATCCAAGAATTGAAAAAGTAAGTGTGCTGAGTACCTTGCCAAAAGCACTCATTTTCTATCCTTAGATTTAGTGTCTCCTTTCCTGCAGAAATGCTGACCTGGAACACACTTGATCAGGATTTAATCACTGTCTGTGACTACCATCATTTTTTTATGTTAATGTGCTGATCTTATCTAATATGATCTCACTGCAGATATTGATTCATTGTGAATATTAGGATTTTATTCTACTTTCATTTTGATTTTTGCATGTTTTCAGTGTGCAGGCAATTTAACAATGATTAGTGTGCTCTTCATGTGACAAAATTCAAGAAACTTTTAAGTTTTATCAAACTTAAAAGTTTAGGGGGAGTAAAAAGAGTTAAAATAGTGTCTAAGAAAACTGATTGACAACTTTTAAGATATAAAAAATCATGAAAAATCAAAATCTTATGTTTTGGATGGAAAGGATGATGCTACATATGTTCAAGCATGCGTGTGTAACAAAATGTAAAAATGAACCTGAAAAACATTTTTAATGAAAAAGCTTCTTGCAAAGTTAAATGAGATTTTTTGTTAAAAATTAGAGACTAAAATGATGGGAAATTATTTTGAAAAATTGAAACAAAAATAAAAATTAAAAATTTCAAAAAAAAAAAAAATAATAATAATAAAAAAAAAATTTAAAAGTCAAAAGTTCAAAATTGAGGGTTAATTTTGAAAATTTTGGGTGAAAGTCAAAATTTGACTAATTAAAGTCAAAAATTGATTAACTGTTTTAATATTAGTATGTGAACGGTGCTAATATGTCTAAACAGTGTACAGGTGGAGGATCTGAAAATTACAAGTGTTGGGACATATGGAAGTCATCTCATGCGTTTACACAGTGTTCATAAGTCCAGGATTAGGAGCATGATGATTTTTCAACATTTGTACAAGTGTTGGACGTTTTAGACAACCTCATGTGTCTAAACAGTTGTCATGCGTCTAAACAGTTGTCTTAAGTCTGAAAATGTAGCTAAGTGTTAGGCATTTTATCCTTCCCATACGCCTAAACAGTTCCTATTCTTCCAAGTGTAAACATGTCAAGTATTGGGCGTTTTAGCTAAGCTCATACGCCTGAACAGTGCAAAAGCGCATACACAGTGCTTATGCATCTCAAACGTGCTCATGCGCTTAAGCCCATGCGCACAAACAGTGCTCATGCACCTAAATACTTGGTGTGAAATTCTTTATCATGTGCACAAACAGTGTTCATGCGCTTGACCTCATGCGCATAAACAGTGCTCATGAGCCTAAAATTTTTCACTTAGTATATAAACAACACTTCATGATTTCAGACTTCTCATTCTCAAAAACCCCTGAACTCTCAAAACCCAGTCACTCGATATTCAACTGATTCATGATTTTTTATCTTATTTTGCATTCGACAGTGATATTATCAGAGCTTAAATGTAAGTTGATGATTAAAATCACAGAAATTTTAGTTTATCAGGTTGAATTAAATTGGGTGTTTTGATCCTATTCAGGCTTTCGAAACCCTAACTTGTGTAAATCTGTAAAATGTCGAATTGAAATGATAATCTAAACTGAAATTGAAGTTAGAATGTTAATACAAACATGATTTCGATCTCATTGATGCATTAAAATGGGTTGTTCATCAAAGTTGATTCAGTGATGAATTTTCATCAACTGAGGATGAAGATGAACAGTCATTCAACATTTTTTTAATAAAATTTTTTTTTAACAAAAATTCATATTGAAAATAAGTTTTTTTTAATCAAAATTTGAAATCTAACATGTGTTAAATAATCAAAGAAATCAATTTGTTTGAAACATTTGAATTTCTGCAGAATGAATTTTTAAAAAATATTGATTTTAATTGTTAAAACCTCAAATTTTTACTGTCTTGTGTTTCATTTTGCAGATGGCTGATTTAAAGTTCGAGCCGAAACACAACGTTGCTGCGCTATTAAACGAGGATATTCAAGATGCTGCAAGATACGAAGATATGATCAGATTTTTATTACGGACGAAGTACGTATATGCCATGTGCTACCAACCGATTATCTATGCACGTCTGATTAAGAAGTTCTGGAGCACGGCATATGTTGATGTTGATGATAATGGAGCTAAAGTGGTCGAGGCTTTATAACGAATTTTAGAATGATTGAAGTCTCTGAAGACTCAATTAGACAAGTCTTGAGGTTAGGACCTACTGATCCAGAAGATTTATCCGAGCTAACGTATGATGAATGTAGACAAACATTCATGGAAATGGGACATCATGACCATTTTTCTAAGAAACAATTCTTTCGTGCTCGTGTTTATAACCATTGGAAGCTTATATGCTATATTTTCCAACATTGCATGTCAAAAAGAAGTGCGGGATGGAATTCTTTCCCTGTTGACATTGCATCACCCATTGTAGCACTGACTACAAATAGACGATTCAATATGTCAAAGTGGATTCTAAATGGTTTTATCTTTAATCTTGAAAAGGGAATTAGGAACAAGTATCTCATGTATCCTAGATTTCTTCAGATGATCACAAATGAAGAGTATCCAGACATAAGTGTGTATGGTTTGAGTGGTGAAACTATGATGCTAGAGCATATGTCTGATGTATCTTATAAGAGATTGGCAATGGTTACTGGAGCTTAGAACATTCTATTATTTGATTATATTCTTAATGTTGCTAATGATGAAGTGGATATCACTATTGATCATTATCATTTAACTGAGGAAGTACCAGCTGAAGAGGATGAAGAAGATGATGATGATAATGAAAATATTGATGATGAAGAAGATAGTTCTAGCTCATCTGATTCTGATGATGATGATGGTGGTGGTTATGATGGTGATGGAATGGGAATAGATCATGATGTTGGTATACAAGTAGAATCTGAGCATGTTATTGAAGAAGATCATAAAGATGTACATGATGATGTAGATGAAACGGAGCAAGTTACTGAAGAAATTCATGATGTAAGTGAGGAAGATGTACAAGAAATTGACCAAGCTACTGAAGAAATTCATGATGAGGATACTAAAGAAATTAATCAAGGTGAAGAACCAATCTATTGAAGAAATTGCAAGTATGATTGAAGAAATGGTAGAGCATAATGATCAGTTTGTACTAACTGAAGAAGAAAATTTACAAAAGAAGATTGATGAATTGAATGAAGAAAAGTTGAATCAATTAAAGATAATTGAAGAGTTGAAAGCTATCAATGAAAGTTTGAGTGAAGAAATGAAAAAGAAAGATAAGGTAATTGATGAGTTAAGAAAAAGTCGAGATGATAATATGAAGACATTTGAGGTAATGATGACAGATTTTGATTCAATGGAAGAAAGATTAAAGAAAGTAAATGAAGAAAATGAAGCACTGAAAGAAGAATTAGAAAAGTTGAAAGAAAAACAAAAGTCTCCATCTCCTGAAGTGATGATTATTTCAGAAATTACTCCTATTGATGTTGAGAAGATTCCAGAAGTTGACAAAGAAAAAAGAAAAATAGATGATTTAGATATTTCAGTTTTACCTGAATCATCATCTAAAATTCAAAAGGTGAATGTTGAGGAAAAAGAATCTGATGTTCAAGAGATTATCGGAGCTTTAGATGATATAGAAGCTGAATTTGATAATGAATGGTATAATGAAGTTCTAGATGATGAAGATCTGGTTGAAGCTAATGTAGATGAACATTATTCTACAATTGACATAAGTCATGATGATGTACCTGTTGATGTTGAAGAAAAATACAATTATTTGGTGAAGATGAAATACAATCGGGTGTTTCTTGATGGTTTGACTGTTTCTCAAATTCATGAAGAATATGAAAAATGTGTTACAGCTGAATCCGTTGCTCCTGTTGATCCAAAAGAAATTGTAGTTGAACATGGAGAATGGAACTCATTACAAGAAAACATTAACATTAAAGAACTGTCTACATCTGAGTTGCATCATCCTAACCCTAATGATATGAGCATTACTGCACTTAGAATGTGGTTACAGTTGCATAATTATCCACGAAAGAAATTGAACAGATTGCAAGGTGAATCATTAAGGAACTTACTAAGAAGTTTCCAAGAAACTGAAAGACACACTAACAAGATGATAGTGCTTGATATGGATAATCCTCAATACTTGGAGATAACAAAGAGGTCGAGGATTTTGAAGCCTCAAGAGATCAAAGCAATGGAGAAGAAAAGTTCTGCTTACGAGAGAAGAAGAGAACTGATGAAGATGTTTCCAGAAACAGAAAGACAAGGATATCAAGTATCAATAGAACAGAAGCAATTATGGAATAAAGCACGATCCGCTGGTGACCTTGTGCGTAACGTATTACAGAAAGGACAATCTATTTCAGATTTGTTGAATGCTATGATTGTTCCTGATACCACTAAGGAGGTCAAGATCGTAGCTTGGAAGTATGATGAAGTGTTTGATGCTTTCCTGATCAAAAGAGTCAATGCAATTTGTGATGTTTATCATTTCTTTTCAAGTATTATTAAGCTGCCAGTTCAAGACTTGAAAGAATTAGATAGATTGTCTTTGATCAACCATTCAAAAGCTAAGCGTGGAGAATTATTTGTTGAGTTACTTCACAGAGGGATAAACAGAATGATTTCATTCTTACAACTAAGGTGTGATCAAGAAGATAAGTAGTATTTTCAATCATTAAAGAAGAAGAGAAAAGAAGTTGATAAAGATGTTGGTGAAGAAAAGTTCTTGGATGCTTTCAGTGATGAGAATTTTGAGAAAGTCACAAATCCTGGATTGAAAGTGATAGATGGATCTCAACAATCAAAACTGATTCTAAGATGGTTTTATAATTCTAAAACGTATGAATTGAAGTTGGTCAGAAATGTGGATGATTGGGATAAAGATATGATTACATTGTTTGGTGTGTTTGAACTTAAGCTACTCCATCCTAGTTACATTTCTTTCTTATCAATTCAAAATTTTGAGAAAGTGAGTCTAGAAACTACTGAGAATGACAAAAAGTATTTTATGTCTATAATTATGGTGATGAATGCAGCAATGGAGAGGACATCATTGAGGAAAGCGTTAGCATACGCTAATATTATGAAGAAAGATATCAAAGAAATTGAGTTCATGAGAATTTCTAGTAAAGGTGTTTTGGTGATACATTGTAAAGATAGTTCTAATCCAATCGAATGCTATGCAAATGTGGATATAGCAGGGCTTTCAAAGCAAACATTGGAATTAATGAACTCTATGGAAATAAAAACAAATGAAGCTAAGCCTGAACAAGGGATTTTAGCAGGAAAATTCAAGTCAGCTATTACCAAAGCTCTAAGGGAAGAAGAGCTATACAAGGAGAAACCAGTGTTCAAGATTAAGGAAGAACCAGAAGACTTCTTTGCCTTGTGAAGACTGAAGATCAAAGCTGGAGATAAAGAAGGAGACTGAAGAAAGAAGACTAAAGAAAGAAGATCAAAGATTGAAGAAAGAGATTTGAAGACTGAAGATTTTGAAGCTGAAGAAATGTAAATCTTAGGGGGAGTATTGTAGATGCTTCTTTAAAGATTAACATTTGTCTTTGTGTGTCTTTTACATTTTTGTCATAGTATAGGGACTTTTTACGTAAATATGTTCCTTTGTTTTCTTGATTAGTATAAATAGCATAGATATGTATGGTGTAGGTAAGTTTTTAGCATTGAGACGTATTGTAACTATTTTCTACACTTTGTATTCTTTGATATACTAATCAATGAAAACTCTATGAATTTTTGTTGATTTACTTGTATTGAATTAAATACTTGTGTGTTTTAGATTGAATTGTGTTCATATATCATCACAGATCGATCCATTTTGAGCTCATCACAAATTCGTCTTGTACATGTTCCCTTTCCTAGGGGTTCTGAGTATAAAATGCTCTTAAGGAATGATCACCCTGGGTTTGAGAAAAATGCACTCATGCTCAGTAAACAGTATGCTATGTCTCTGGTCATAAAATTGAGATATAGTCAAAAGATGTTACTCAAGGTCCTTGACAAAGTTTACTTTTTTTAATGCTGAGCTTACCATTTGTAACCCTGCCCCTTTAAGTAATGTAACCTCCTGACTCACCTCCAAAAGCAACTGGCCTCCATCATATTTCTCAAAGTTTTAAAGCAAAGAGCCATTGCCAGTCATGGGCCACAAACAACCACTAGCAATGATCCATATATTTCTTTTGGTATTCAGCTATTCTTGCACATGAAAAGAGATGATTAGTTAGTTATATTTGGAAACCCAAGCCTTGCTAGTCTTGAGCTTATCAAGATGAACTGAAGATAGTTTAAGAGTTATTAATCCTAAATGCAAGCTTTGGGGATCCTTGGCTGTTGTTGATGAAGAAAATTCTGTAACATGGCCTTCCTTCATCTTCCACACCATCTTTGGAAGATTAGATTTGGCTTTCAAAACTTCATAAGTTTTTATGACTTTGGAAGTTTTGAAGACTAAACCTTCGAAAGGTTTTGCATCCACCACAGCTGACTTTAGTACTGTGGAAGCATTCTTTTCTTTCGAGACCAAATTTGCTTCCGAAGATAGTTTTCCACCTATCTTCTTCTGAGTCACCTTGATGCTTTTAAAGGAAAATGATTTTCCTTCTGAAGCTATTTTCTTCTTCTTCTTAGAAGTCTTCTTCTAGTTCATGTGGATTATACTCTTGGGATTGTAAATGCAATCCTTAGCATATTGAGTTGTACCACTACACATGATACATTTCATGGGCTTCCTTTTGAGAGTCTTGTTTTGAGGAGAAGGTTTGTTTTGATCCTTTTCTAGTTCCTTTTTCATCTTTTTGGATGATGCAGCATGCTTTTGAGGGTGAAGCTTGCTTTTGCAGTTGGATGGTCCAGCCTGTGCAGCTATTTCATTTGATCCAAGTCCCTGCCTATTCTGGTAACAAACTTTTGCACGTAAGGATGAAAATATAATGTTCTTGAAGGTTTCCTCTTTAAGAACATATTTTTCTGTCTTGGCTTTGCTGATCACAAGCTCAGCCTTGCATTCAGTCAATTTGTAAACAAGACCTTTAATCTAAGTTCTGTATATTTGTATGCTCCTGTTTTATAGTAGAAATGGTTTTCTCTAAGTCTTCTATTTTAAGCTTATAATCATTTTCTACTATTTTAAAATCAGCTTTTAAAATGTTCAAGGACTCAAGATCAGATCTTACTTCCAAGTTGTAGGACATGTACATGTTAACTTTAGCAATGCTTTCAGGAAAGCAAAGATGTTCTAATACCTTTGATTCATCATGGTCTACTATCAGGGCTTGGTTTGGAGAGACATCTTCCACCTGAAAGCTCCAATCAAAGCCTCCTTCTTCAACAACAACTGTAGCTTGCTGCTTTGGTTGGTTGGGCTTCTCAGATCTTACAGCTGACTTAGTGCAGTTTGGCGTGGACTGTGTATGGCTACCATTTTTTCTTGGTTCCTTACACACTTGAGCAAAGTGTCCTATTTGGTTACAATTATAACACTTTACTTTGCTCTTGTCCCGCCCAAAGTTTCCACTAGACACATTGCTTGGAAACTTCCTCCCAGTCTTCTTGTAGAACTTCTTGGCTCCGTGAGTGAGAAGAGCCATCTGCTGGACTATCTCCATGTACTCCAGATCATCTGGATGGATGCAGTCAAGATCTTTAAGGGTGAAGAGAAAGTTGCTAGAACTTTCATCTGAAGACATAAAGGCCTAAGAAGAGCTGGGTTCTCACTATATGTCTTTGGGAAGGTGATGAAAGGACCCTTTGGGGAGTTGTCAGGGTAGCAGATGAGATGATGCTATAGTTCCCTGCTATCCCTTTCAACCACATGAAGGGCTGAATTCTTTTAGGTGCTGGATGAGCTGGTAGAAAGATTTTGTATGTTCATCTTCATTTATTAACCACTCAGGATACCATACAACTAAGTTAGAGTGAGGGTAGAGAGGTTCTCAGTTCTCTTGATGGCCACACAGTAGTGTGTCCATTGTCTAGAAAGAGAGAACATGATCTTCCTCACTATATGCTTGTTCTAAGTTTAACTCTAACATCCATTAGAGTATCTATAATCTCAACATACCTTAAGTATTGTTGAGTCATAGTTTAACCTGTCTTGTATGTGAAGTTTTCAAACTGCTGCTTCATTATGTCTTTCCTGTTCTCCTTAGCTTCCTTAGATCCATCATACATCAGCTTCAGTGCATCCCATAGTTCTTTTGCACTCTTACACTTCTTGAAGCCTTTTTGGATGGAGTTCAGAAGAGTAGTGTGAAGAGCAGTCATGGCTTTCTGATCAATTTCAATTTTCTTCCATTCTTGTTTGGAATAATTAGCCAATTCCTTAGGTATCATCCCAACTCTAGCAGTTGTTGAAATAGTATTTGGGATGTGAGGTCCAGAGACTACAGATCTCCACATGCTGCTGTCTTGAGACTTGATGAAGTCTTCCATTCTCATGTACCAAGTGTCAAAGTCATTAGGAGTGATCAGCGGAGACTTAGTCATTGTGCCGGTTTCCATATCAGCTTTAGAAAGAGCTGCCATTTGAGCAAGCAAGTGAATGTGAAAATGAAGAGTGATTCAAAATGGTGAGATCTTGCAATCAAGAGCCTTAGAAGCTCTAATAGCAATTGAAGGACCGTGTAATGGTTCACAATAGTTTCATAGATGTAGATTATCAACAAAACACACTTACTAGATCAAATAGGGAACCAAGCAGTGAAACTAAGAATAAAAAGTAAGGAACACTCAAGAACATAAAGATTGGTTTTAAGGATGATATATATTGCTCTCAAGTGTTACAAAGCTTAGTCCTACGACCGATACATGAGATACTTTATACTACATCCTACAGCCGGCCATACTTTAAAGGCCAGCTGGACACTAATCTAGACAGCAAGATCAATGAAAAGTCAAAAGGCAGATTGCCTTTTGACATATGACTATGAAATGCCATAGCTCACATCCTATTGTATTACAATAAAGATAAAAGTACTAAAGTAGGATGTTATAAAAAAGAAACCATGATGTACAGTTGACAAAAGTAAAAAGGTAATCACCAACTTATATAAGTTGGTTAGTCATCAGAGCTGACAGCAAAAAGGTCTTCTGCTTTTGTCAAAAGTATATCAGACACACATGTCTTCTTAGTATTCGGAAGAGTTCAGTCTTCAAGCTTTGGAAGACTTGGACTTTAAGCTTTGGAAGACTTTACTTTTGTCTTTGGAAGATTTCTGTCTCTGGCTTCAGAAGATTTGACACTTAGTTATTTTTTTGTATAGTGTCAAATCTTCTGAAGTACTACCTTGTCCTTCAGTGCATGCTGAGAGATCTTTGGTTAGCATTAGCCTTTAAGATAATGATCTTACACATCATTTACATTTGTTCTTGAAGCATTCCTTGCATTGATCTCTTCTATTTAATGCATCTATCGTCGTTGCATTTCTTGACCTTGTTGTTAGTTTTGTGGTAGTAGTTATTGTCTAAGTTGTAAGATTTCTTCTTTCAAATGTTGAGTTAGGTAGGGTTGTGTGCTCAAAAAATAAAAGGTGGGATGTCTCACCTGTTGTAGCATAATGTTTATATTAATAGCTTAGTTAGTTTGTACTTTGTACTTTTGTTATATTAGCCTTGTACAATTGTTTTTGTTTGTTAGTATTTGTAAAGTTTGAATTTTGTAATCGTTAGAAACTCAATCCTGAATATTCTATTCCAACTAACAAAATATATATACAATGGTGAGATAATTATGGATCTATCTATGGAATGATATTACAATACTAACTAAATAATACATAATAATAATTACACAAATATGAGCCAATAATATATCGGCTAACAATCCCTCGCAGTTGGAGTCTTAGGTGACCGGAGGCATAAATTGGACCAAAAACGCTAAAAAAGATGCTTAGGTAAACGTTTTGTGAAGATGCCTGCATGCTGGTAATTGGCCGGTACATGAAGAACTTTAACTGAATCAAGGCGAACTTTTTCACGAACAAAATGAATATCCAATTCAATGTGCTACGTTTGTTGATGTTGAATCGTGTTTTCGGAGTGATAAACTGCAAAAATGTTGTCACAATAAACGAGTGTGGAATGTTTAATTAGAACGTGAAGTTCAAGTAGTAGGTTGCGGATCTAGCTGATCTTGGCTACAATATTAGCTATGCCTCGGTATTCAGCTTCAATACTAGATTGAGAGATCATAGATTAAAGTTTCGAGGACCAAGAGATAAGATTTTCACCCATGTATATGTAGTAGCCAGATATTAAACATCGAGAGTCCAGACATCCCTCCCAATCCACATAACAGTAAATAGTAAGATTAGTGGATGAGGAGGATGAAATAAATAAACACTACGAAATAGTACCTTTGATATACCTTAGGATTTGCTTATGTAGTTGAAGACGTGGTTTCCATGGAGCATGCATGAAAAGACAGACTTGTTGAACTTCATAGGAGATATCTGGACAGGATTGTAAGCTACTATAAAGCACTGATAAGGCTATGATATGAAGACGCGTCTGGGATAGGAGCGCCCATGGTGATGCTAAGTTTGGAACCAACTTCAACTAGTGTACTAACTGGTTTGCACATGGACATGTGAGCATGAGAGAGGGTGTCAACTGCATAGGTCGATTGAGGTGGAGATATCCCCCCATTTTGATGTTCAACTGCTATTCCAATAAAGTGATATAACTTACCAAGATTAGTCATTTTAAATTCGCTAGAGAGTGACTTGATGATGCTTTGAAGAAGCGAGTCGCTAGAAGCGGTGAGGATGATGTCATCCATATAAAGAAGCAAATAGGTATTTGATTACCTTTGTGAAATATGAAAAGAGAGGTTTCATAGACACTGATTTTAAAATCACATTCGCAGACAAAACACAAACCGATGATACCAAGCCCTTGGGGCTTGCTTTAGTCCATAAAGAGATCTCTTTAAAGATGAAGTAAAACTAGGTGGTTGAAACATGTAAATGGTTTCCTTCAAGTGCCCATGTAAGAAAGCGTTTTTGAATTCAAGTTGGTCAATTGGCCAAGATTATGACACTTGTAGACTGAGAATCATGCGTGTTGTGGTGGGTTTGACCACGAGACTAAATGTTTCATCATAGTCAATGCCAATCGTTTGGCTTTTGCCATTAACCACGAGACGAGCCTTGTGTCACTCCAAGGATCCATTAGCATGAAATTTATGTTTAAACAACCACATGCAACGAATTACATGCACATCTTTGGGTCTCGGGATAAGTTCCCACGTATTATCTGCCAATAGAGCTTCATATTCATTATGCATAGCAAGTTTTTAGTTGGGTCGGTGAGAGCGGTGAGATAGGATTTGGGTAGGGAGAGATAGAATAGGATGTTTTGATATGGAGGGACATGGGATGACAGGGGTTAAAAATCCCAGACCGGGATCGAGTTTGCGTTGGGTGAACGGGAACGGGAGGTTGTGGGGTGGGCTTGGTGGTAGCTAGGTGGGCTATCATTTGGGCTGAATGGGGAGGAGATTATTGGGTTGTTGGGCTATGAGGAAGTAGGGGATGGAGGGTGGGTACTAGCAGTAGTAGTAGTGGTGGGGGCGGTGGTATTGATGAAGGTAGAAGGAGTGGTGGGTTGAGTAAATATTAAAGGGGATGGGTGAAGGAAAGTGTGAGAGTGTGCATGTTTGGTGCGGTGTCGAAATGTGAAAGACAATGATACCCGCAGTAGTTTTCTGGGTAACCATGAAAGACACATGGGCGGAGTGAGGAGGGGGGTGGACGAGGTGTTTGGGTAACATAGGTAACCAAAGATACGAAGGTGGGTGTAGGATGGTTGGCGACTGTGTAGGATGGATGTGGGTCTTTGGTTTTTAAGTGTTTTGGATGGGAGTATGTTATGATGGTAGGATGCTACATGAAGCGCCTCCACCCAAAACGTGGATGGAAGCGACGCATGGGTAAGGATTGTAAACATGATGTCGTTTAGTCGACGAATCATGTGTTCAGATTACCCGTTTTTTGGGGAGGTGTGGGGACATGAGAAATGGAATTGAATGCCATGTTGGGTGGCAAAGTTTTTCAAAGTTGTGTTATCCAACTCCCTACCCATGTCACATTGAAACAATTGAATAGGCAGGTTGAATTGAGTAGCAACATATTTATGAAATTAGGAAAACTTAGTAAATGTCTCAAACTTAAAATTTCAATAGGTAAACCCATGTGTATTGTGTGAAATATTTCGTTAAAACTATATAGTATTTATAACCAGCATGACTCAAAACTGGATATGTCCACAAATCATAATGCAAGATAGCAAAAGGCATAAAAGTACGAGTAATAGAATCAGAAAATGGTAATCGTTTATGTTTGGATAACTGACACAATTGATAAACAAAGGATGAAAGTGTCTTATTGAAATAAATAAAATTATTTGTCCTAAGGAACTCCATGACGGGTAGACCCGGATGTTCAAGTCGGTGGAGCCAAAATGGAGCATCTTGACTTGAGGCAAAACAAGCGGTTGCGAAAGTGGTGGATATGAGCGGGTAAAGATTACTCAAACTGTTGTGACAACTCAGGATCATGGCATCCTTGAAATCCTTCATAAAAAATCTAAACGAGTCAAATTCATGGATGTATTATTATCAACATTAAATTGACGCACAAAAGTATTGATATTGTTTGGATTAAACATAACCCTTTTAGGTGTAAGGGTTTGGAGGAGGTGGTGATGTGGGAGGACCGCGAACCCATAATCAGAATTTAATTTCCATTCCCAAAAAATATTGACGATATTGGTGAATACGTGAAAAAATGATTTGAGTTTAGCAGAGTGGTAGGTGACATGCGAGGATGCTCCCATATCAAAATACTACTAAGTGCACCGGTATCCATGGAGAGGACCTCAACCGCGTCTGAAAGTTGAGTCGGCTCGAGCGGGTTCACCTCTATTAAACATGCCTGGACCAAAGAGTTTCAAGTATGGATTGCTTTAGTATTGGCCTAGGATGGTAGTTGCATAGATACCTACCTTGAGTTGAATAAGGGCATGGAGACGTTGCACAATATGCTGGTGGGCCTAATAAGATGGAGGGTATGCAGGAGCAGTGGCTTGTGAGGAGTGTGAGACGATGATCAAGAACCACGAGGATGCCATGAATGTTGAGAAGGAGGGCCTGATCCACACCCTTGAGGGTGACCACTGCGGTGTGATTCACGACACAAAACTTGAGGCTGTCATTATTGATTGTCACGAGATGGAGGGGGCCGGTTGTCTCATTCGTGATGTGGTGGTTGATTGGTGACATAAGCAATTATGGGAGTGGGGGGAAGAATATCCCAAGAAGCCATACGTTGTTCTTCTAATTGCAGGCGGTTACATGCCTCTTCCCATGTTGGCAGGCTCAAGTTGAGATTGGAGGCCACGTGGTCGTATTAGTGAGGAAGGCCACGAGCCAAATAGAGAACCATTTGATTGTTATTAAGCCTACAATCAAACACCGAAAGTTAATCCAAGAGTTCTCGAATCCGTTGAAAGTATTCCACGAGAGAGGGCACAGATGCTAGGGTGATGTAGGTGAGTTCATGTTGAAGTGCCGTGGCTCGTCTACCCTTATTATTCAAGAACAAATTCTTGACATGAAGCCATGTCGCGTGAGTAGTAGATTCGTTGTTTAACACTTGTACGAAGAGATCATCGAACACCGCGTCAATCCTTTCCCAAGCTCCAAACTAGAATGATGTTTTGTCAGGAGGAGTCGAGCCATCGACGTGCTTAATCACATCGTATCCCTTAGCATGAAACATGAACAACTTGACCACCCAGACGGATAAGAAACCTTGATGCCATCTAGAACACGAACCTTTTTTTGTATGTTGGTTACGGTGTAAAAAATGTGGAGCGATTGATTTTTGGATTCGGTTGTATCCAACATAATGATCGGCTGAGGTAAGGTGGATGAAAAAAAGAAGAAAAAATAAAGTGAAGGAGGAGGGATGGTGACGGCGAGATCAAAATCAGGCCAAAGTGGGTGATACCATGTTAGAAACTCAATCCTTGAATATTCTATTCCAACTAACAAGATATATAAACAATTCATGGAGCGCTAATTATGAATCTATCTATGGAATGAAGTCACAATACTAAATAAATAATAAAAATAATAAGTACACAAATATGAGCCAATAATATATCGGCTAACAATAATGTTAAAGCGAAAGTTGTCAATTTCACTTGAAGCGAAACCAGGTAGTTTCGCTTGTACTAATGTCAAGCAAAATGGCCTGCTGGTCTAGATTAGTACAGAATAGTTCAATTGTCTTGTCCTTTGTAAGTTTGGAACTACATGACAGAGAGAATTGATGATTAGATCTTTATGCTAATAAGAATTACAAATTATATTTTACATCTCGTGCAACATTCTTGTTATGCTGTGATTATTCGTTTGATTACTTCTTACACGATACATGTTACCTTGGATTCCGCACTCGTTGATACGTTCAGGAGTGAAACTAGTAGATCCACGAGGTTCAAGGGACTTACATCACAACACGACCAACACCTCGTATATGTCCACGCCTTTAACATAAGGTACGTTCAAGTTACTGAATCTCATCAATAACAGATGAGTAACTACCGGTCTTCATATAGGATCTCGCATACTCCTCTTAAATTCGTTCCTGGATAAAATATATTGAGTGTTTTATTAAAAATTTGACAACATAACTATTTCAAAATACATAACCAATCATTTAAGGTTTAATTATTAACAGTACTAACAATATATACCCAAAATTTAATCAACTTACATAAATTATATCAAACATTAATAGCTACACATACTAATTACACTAAGAGCATTCGCAGCCCGTTCCCCATTTTTATGTGAGTAAGTGCCTTATATTACAAGAGATAGTTGTGAGTGGTTGTTAGTGAAAGAGGTAGAAAATTTATGGGGACTGTACCGTGTTTTCCCATATTTTGAAAAACGCTGTATAATCCCTATAAATTATTTAATATTTTTGAAAGTGGTTGTCAGTGTATGAGAGAGAAAAGGTAATGATAAAGATATGGAAAAATATTATTTAATGAAAAACGAAAGAGAAAATGTAGTGATGTTTAGTGTAATTATAAGGATGGAGATGGGGGATGGATTGTGAATGCTCTAACAATATTATCAAATACTAAAACATACTTTCTAACAAATTACATGAATAGTTCAAGTGTAATAAAGTGTGTACGGGTCATTTTGACTCGTTTAGGCAAACACATGCATAATTTAAGTGTATTAAAGTGTGTTCAGGTCATTTTGACTCGCTAAACAAACACTTGAATAATTCAAGTATATTAAAGTGTGTTTGGGTAATTTTTGACTCATTTAAACTAACACTTGAATTATTTAAGTATATTAAAGTGTGTTCAGATCATTTTGACTCGTTAAACTAACACATGCATAATTTAACTGTATTAAAGTGTGTTCGGGTCATTTTGACCTAAAACACTTGAATATTTCAAGTGTGTTCGGGTCATTTTGACCTATTTAAACAAACGCTTGAATAATTCTGGTGTAAAATGTGTTTTTGTAAGACCCTGAACCTAAGAGTCCTCACAGTTATTCAATCATAATATAAAACATACGGAATATATAAATGGAATCAAACATTTCTGCAAAAAAAAATTTAAAACATAATTTTCATAGCATAATTTGTTAATAATAAACACTAGTCTTTATATATAAACATAGTAATTGTAGAGTCTCTGGATGCCAAGTAGCTTCATTGCATGCTATCCTTAGCCTCAGCAATTACCTGTCAACTATTATGCATACAAAAGTCATTAATATTGAGAGAGTTATAGTTTAAAATATATATAACTATTCTTTTTCTTTTTTTGATGAACATACACTTATCATTCATATAAACTCATTTGACTTTCATATCATTCTTTTTAGTGTTTATTGTTTCATATCATTTATTATATTTCCATGTTCCATAGACTAGGTTTGCACAAAACAAGAGTTCAAATATTTGGTTGACAACAAATGTCTAACCCTATCAACAAACATTCATGGTTGGCTAGACCCTTGATAGTTGACGCACAATGCAAGGCCCATAGCTTGCATATGTTTAAGGGTCTAATCCATTAATCTGACTCACACAAGTGAAGTTCTTTCCATTCGTACTTGTAAGACTTTTCATTCTGGGGCCATATATGTATTATTATGTTCCACTATCATTACTATCCATTAACGTTCCACTTTGTTATACATAATACTTTTCATGGTAGCATTCATCATATTGAATATTTCTCAGCATGTAACATACAAGCATCAAAAGTAGTCTTTTCATATGTAAGGCCCCTTTCCCAGAAACCTCACAGCTGGACATTCACAGTACAATTTATAAAACATTTCATAACTTATCAAACATTGCAGCGGAACTTAAATATCAAAAGCCATTCATTAGTTTAAAGCACTGTTGCTAAGCAATACATATTTGTTAATAGTTACAAAAGATCATAAGTTTGCATTACAAAACAACAATGTTATATTCATGAATGGATGTCAGCCTTGACCCGACGAGTAGTCTCCCCGAGTGCCATCCTCAGTAATATTACCAGCCAACTGAAAATGCATAAAAGTCAGCTTTGCTGAGTGAGTTCTAGTTTTAAAATCATAAAAATATATTGATAGATTTGTATACAAAATACTTCTTAAAGAAAATATCTTATCTTTCTTTCGGATGTGCTCACACATCATACATACAAATCATATCCATTACATCATCACAATTCTCTTTCTTGCTTATTTATTATTATCTTTCACTGTCGATATGGACCAAAGTGCTATACCCCCCATATAATGCGCATAAACCTGGTACTGGGCCTCGAAGTCTATAAATAGACTCCATCCGTGGTGCACATATGCTGGCACCAGTACCGGGGCAGCAACAGTGGTCCCCTCAATCTTAAAGATTGACCCTGTGTACATCCTTTGGGTTAGCTAAACCGTACACAGTTGCGCTAACGGCAACATGGTCGTGCACCTCCTGTAAATTTTTCTTGCAAGTCTTTTCATTCTTTATGTTCCACTTTTTGTTAATATTAATCTTCCACTTGATTAATAATAATACTTTATGATCATAGGCAATCCACATAAAGTCACATGTAAATATCATAATAGGCACATAAGGACAGCCCACAACATGCATAAGATAATCAGATACAAGCATCAAGTCAACCATGGTCAAACCCTAATCTGATCTTCCAAAATTCTAGAAAAATTCCTTAAGTCTTAAACTAATCCGGATGAACAAAACCAATATGGGTGAACAACTGCAAATGCGGATGAACAAAAACTAATGCGGATGAACAACTTGCAAATGCGGATGAACAACTTGCAAATGCGGATGAACAACTTGCAAATGCGGATGAACACTTGCAAATGCGGATGAACACTTGGTAATTATTCTGTCGTAAAAGAAATGCTGATGGACACTGTAGCAAATACGCATGCATAAAAAGAAATGCTGATGGATACTGTAGCAAATGCGCATGCATAAAAAGAAATGCTGATGGATACTTAGGCTGAATTAAGGCAAATACGGGTGAACAAAAGTGAATATGGGTGAACAAAGCACTTAGGCAATTATCACAGTGTAAATGCGGATGAACCATCAGACCTGTAAATGAGACTTATGCTATAACCAGTTCTGAAACCTCATTCCCATACATTCTTAACATAGATCAATCATGCTAAACTCTTAGAACAAGCTTACAACCTCATAGGACATAGAAGTTCATACACGTACATACACAGTTATCATATACAATGGTTGTAAAACATTTTAAATGCATTTTCAGCCCCAAAGAAGTTTAAAAACATAGAATCGGGGTCCTAGAACTCACCTGCAGCAGCAAATAAGTGAATCTCCTCCCAACTTCCGTGCACAAGAGCTCAAACACCTAAAACAAGCAAAAACAAACACCCAAACACAAAGAGCACTTAAAAATCGGTTATAAGGATGGAAACCTTATCAAAACCGAGCCAATTAATCACAAAAACCTACTAACCTTGAAGATTCTTCTTCTTCTTCACAATTCGACTGAGAGAAAACACAAAAAGCCAACTTTCTTTCTTTCTTTTCTTCTTCGGAAAGCAGCAGCAGAAAGAGCATGGGCGACCATGCTCTTTATACACCCACTTTTGACTTTTGTACTATTTTACACTTTTCACCCTTCAACTTTGGCCATTATAAAAATTCGGGTGTTACAAGTCTACCCCCTTAAAGAGGCTTCGTCCCCAAAACCTGTCATTCTTCAAATAACTGAGGGTAGTGCTGCCTCATTTCTTCTTCGGTCTCCCATGTAGACTCGAAACCCTTTCGATGTTTCCACTGTACCCGCACAAGTGGAACCACTTTTTTTCTCAATCTCTTCTCCTTTCGGTCGATGATTACCACTGGTTGCTCCATATAATTGAGCCGTTCATCCACTTCAATATCATCCAATGGTACAATCATATCTTCGTCGGCTAAGCATTTCCTTAGATGAGATACATGGAATGTCGGGTGAATCCCACTCAACTCATCGGGCAATTATAGTCGATAGGCCACATCTCCTACTCGTGCAACGATTCAGAAAGGCCCTATCTATCTTGGACTCAACTTGCCCCTCTTCCAGAATCGGATGATCCCTTTCCAGGGCGAGACCTTTAGCATGACTTTATCACCCACGTTGAACTCGATGGGTCTATGCCTCTTATCGACATACGACTTTTGCCTATCTTTGGCTGCCTTCATAAAGGCTTTGATCTTATCCAGCTTCTCAGTCATAGCCTCAATCACTTCGATGCTCCCTAATTCTTTCTGCCCAATATCTCCCCAACACACGGACGTTCTACACCTCCTACCGTACAGCATCTCGTATGGTGGCATACCAATGCTGGCATGATAACTGTTGTTGTACGAGAACTCTGCTAACGGTAGGTGATCATCCCAACTTCCTCCAAAGTCGATCACACATGCTCGGAGCATATCCTCGAGCGTCTGAATTGTCCGCTCAGACTGACCATATGTCTGAGGATGGTAAGCCTTGCTAATGTGTAGTCTCGTCCCCATGGCATCATGGAATCTCTTCTAAAACTTTGATGTGAACCGGGTGTCACGATCTGACACAATAGAAACCGGCACACCATGGCGAGCTACAATCTCTTTGATGAACAGGTCCGCCAGTCTCTCGGAGGAATACGTCTCGCGGATTGGTAGGAAGTGAACACTCTTTGTTAATCGGTCAACTATCACCCAGATGGTATTGCACCCCTTCGCAGTACGGGGTAGCTTCGTTATGAAGTCCATGGTGATGTGGTCCCACTTCCATTCGGGTATATCCAAGGGTTGGATCTTCCTGTATGGCTTCTGGTGTTCTGCCTTCACTTGCAAGCAAGTAAGGCACTTACTCACATACTCCGCCACGTCACGTTTCATACCCGGCCACCAGTAATCTTTCTTCATGTCTTGATAAATCTTGGTAGCACCGGGATGAATGGAGTATCGAGTCTTATGAGCTTCGTCCATAATTCGCCCACGTAGATCCCCATATCGAGGAATCCACATCCGTCCAAAGCGGGTTCTAACCCCGTGGGTATTCCCTCCCAATTCAGCGACTAAACCTCTCATCCTTTCGAAGCTGAGGCGATCTTCTGTTAACGCTTCATCTTGGAATCCTTTAACCTGTGTCATCACGTCAGATGTCATCACCAATTGATAAGCCTTCACCCGGATTGGCTCGGGCCTCTCTTTTCGGCTGAGGGCATCAGCCACTACATTGGCTTTACCCGGATGGTAATGGATTTCACAATCATAATCCTTAATCAGCTCTAACCACCTCCTCTGCCTCATGTTGAGATCTTTCTGCTCAAAGAAATACTTTAGGCTCTTGTGGTCCGTGAAGATTGTGCATTTCACCCCATACAGGTAATGCCGCCAAATCTTTAATGCAAAGACCACATCCGCGAGCTCCAAATCATGCGTGGGATAATTGACCTCGTGGGTTTTCAACTGTCGGGACGCGTAGGCTATTACTCTCCCACGTTGCATTAACACGCAACCCAGCCCCGAATAGGAGGCATCCGAATACACCACTAAGTCTTCACTCCCTTCAGGTAATGTCAAAACAGGAGCTTGAGTTAATCTTGCCTTTAACTCCTCGAAAGCATCTTCCTGTTCTCGTCCCCACACAAACTTCACATCCTTGCGTGTCAACTTAGTCAAAGGTGAGACTATCTTGGAAAAGTCTTGGATAAACCTTCGGTAGTAACCCGCCAAACCCAAGAAACTGCGAATCTCGGATGGCTTCTTTGGAGACTTCCATTGCATTACCGCCTCAATCTTTGTCGGGTCCACCATAATTCCTTCGGTATTCACCATATGAACCAGAAATTGAACCTCGGGTAACCAGAAAGCACACTTAGAGAATTTAGCATACAACTTCTCCTTTCTAAGTGTCTCCAACACTTCACGTATGTGGCCGGCATGTTCTTCTTTGCTCTTCGAATAAATCAAAATATCATCAAAAAACACAATCACTGATTTATCTAACATCGGCCAACACACTCGGTTCATCAAATCCATAAAGGCAGCTGGCGTGTTAGTTAAACCGAATGACATAACAAGAAACTCGTAATGTCCATAACGCATGAGGAACGCTATCTTCGGAATATCTTGTTCCTTTACCTTCAGCTGATGGTAGCCAGATCGAAGATCTATCCTGGAAAACTAACTGGCACCCTGAAGTTGATCAAATAGGTCATCAATTCTTGGTAGGGGGTAATGGTTCTTTACTGTAAACTTGTTTAATTCACGGTAGTCTATACATATCCTCATACTACCATCTTTCTTCTTTACGAATAATACCGGAGCACCCCAAGGAGAGATACTCGGTCTAATAAACGCCTTGTCCATTAGTTCCTGTAGCTGATCCATCAACTCTTTCATCTCAGTCGGAGCTAACCGATACGGTGCCTTGGCAACGGGTTACGCACAGGGTATCAGGTCGATCTGAAATTCTATCTCACGGTCCGGTGGCACACCTAGTAGATCTTTGGGAAACACATCCGGGAAATCACCTACCACTGACACTTCTGATAATTATGGTATCGACACGTTCACATCTTTCACGTATGCCAAGTAGGCACAACATCAGCGCCTCATACACTTTTCTGCCACTGTCATCGAAATCACTTTCGGAACCGTAGTGACGCGATCACCATAAACTATCACTGAACCCCCATCGGGTGCAACTAACTGAATCATCTTCTTCTGTCACACGATGTTTGCCTCATAGGCTACCAACCAATCCATCCCCAGAACTACATCAAATCTGCCTAGGGGCATCACAAATAGTTTAGCAGAGAACCTATGGCCTTCTAACTCTATGCCACAATCCTCAATCATATCAGAAATTCTGGTAGACTTACCAATAGCAGTTTCTATATTAAAAGGTTCATCGATGCTCCTACTACTAACAGGCAATTTAGCACAAAAGGCAGCAGATATGAAACTCCTATTAGCACCAGAATCAAATAATACAGAGGCAAAAGTTGGTTTACTAGAAACACACCTGACACGACGTCGGGGTCTACTCGGGCTTCCTCTCGGGTCATCGTGAAGGCTCTTGCACTTGCCCTCTGCCCTCCTTCTTCTGGCCTCTTCTTCAACCCAGAACTTTCAGCCCTTGGCTTCTTGCAATCCTTGTTCACATGACCGATTTCACCATAGTTAAAGCACCGTGGGGCTCCACACATCTTTGAAATGTGACCGGGCTTGCCATATTTGTAGCAGACATTCATTCCCAAGTGGCATTCCCAGCTATGTTCCTTCCCACACTTATCACACCGCTTCAAACCCGAGCTTGCAGTAACCACTCGGTGATCATCCATGCTCGACCTCTTACTGTTCGGGTTGAAACCACCATACCCGAATCTCTTCCTGTTCCAACTCCTGTTATTACCACCCGTCTTCTTCACCTCAACCACCACTACTTCCCTTTCATCATACAACATTCCCGCCAAATCCACTGCCGACCTAAAAGTGCTTGGTTAGGCAGCGATCAAATGTCTGCGGATGTCGGCCGGTAGTCCTTGAACGTACCGATTGATCTTCCTCGATACCGACATAACCTGATCTGGCACCAACCTCGCCATTTCGTTAAACTTGGCGGTGTATTGCTGGTGGGTCATAATTCCCTCCTACAGCTGTAAGAACTCCCTTTCGATCTTGTTGAGTTCTCGGTGAGGACAAAATTCCTCAATCACCAACTTCTTCAGCTCTCCCCATCTCATTCTCTCGATGGCCCTGTCACCCTCGGCTTGGACAAGATTGTCCCACCAACATAGTGCCGAGTCGACAAACGAGTGACTGGCGAACATCACTTTCTGGTCTTCCCGACACTCACTGATCTTCAATACTGCCTCCATCTCCCTTATCCAGCTGTGGGCAGTAGCAGCGTTATCGTGGACGTCAAAAGTAGGGGGTTTACACCATTGGAACACCCCGTAGATGCATCCTCTCGCGGTTTCCCGTACCACCACCTCTTCATCATCACTTGAGGCTCCCCCTCCAGTATTTAGCTCCTCCACCTCATCATGATCCCTCACATCACCTCTCCTGCCAGCAGTCATTCTCCTCTCCTCCTCCTTCTCCTTTCGTTCATCCTCCCTCACAGCTCGGATCACTTCAGTCACGACAGACGGTAGGATTGTCTGCATGACATGGTGAACCTCTTCCACCACTGCCTCCTTCACCGAGGTTCTCAAGTTATCACTCTCATCCATCCCCTCTGGGTTATGCAGATCCGGCCTAGCAGTAGCCGCCTCTGCGATCCTCGTCTTGTTCTTTGCAGCCCGGGGTCTACCAGCACGACCACCCCGTACTCCACTTCTAGAAGCCTTCGATGATCTACCTCCAGCCATCCTCTAACACTATAAGATCCAAACACCAACATGGTCATTCAAGGTAATAGCTCAGTTAATGTTAAGTATAGTAAGTCCCTAATTACAGTGGCCAGTTGTGATTAGCCACTTACTTTACTCTTTGTTCCCCGAGCATTTCCTATCCTGACTACATCAGTATTCAAATCTACTAAAGCATATAAATCAAATAGCAAGCGCACATAGCTATAATTACCCATTTCTCTTAAACTTTGGCTCTGATACCAACTTGTAAGGCCCTGTTCCCAGAAACCTCACAGCTGGAGATTCACAGTACAATTTATAAAATATTTCATAACTTATCAAACATTACAGCGGAACTTAAATATCAAAAGCCATTCATTAGTTTAAAACACTGTTGCTAACCAATACATATTTGTTAATAGTTACAAAAGATCATAAGTTTGCATTATAAAACAACAATGTTATATTCATGAATGGATGTCAGCCTTGACCCGACGAGTAGTCTCCCCGAGTGCCATCCTCAGCAATATTACTAGCCAACTAAAAATGCATAAAAGTCAGCTTTGCTGAGTGAGTTCTAGTTTTAAAATCATAAAAATATCTTGATAGATTTGTATACAAAATACTTCTTAAAGAAAATATCTTATCTTTCTTTCGGATGTGCTCACACATCATACATACAAATCATATCCATTACATCATCACAATTCTCTTTCTTGCTTATTTATTATTATCTTTCACTGTCGATATGGACCAAAGTGCTATACCCCCCATATAATGCGCATAAACCTGGTACTGGGCCTTGAAGTCTATAAATAGACTCCATCCGTGGTGCACATATGCTGGCACAGTACCGGGGCAACAACAGTGGTCCCCTCAATCTTAAAGATTGACCCTGTGTACATCCTTTGGGTTAGCTAAACCGTACACAGTTGAGCTAACGACAACATGGTCGTGCACCTCCTGTAAATTTTTACTTGCAAGTCTTTTCATTCTTTATGTTCCACTTTTCGTTAATATTAATCTTCCACTTGATTAATAATACTTTATGATCATAGGCAATCCACATAAAGTCACATGTTAATATCATAATAGGCACATAAGGAGAACCCACAACATGCATAAGATAATCAGATACAAGCATCAAGTCAACCATGGTCAAACCCTAATCCGATCTTCCAAAATTCCAGAAAAATTCCTTAAGTCTTAAACTAATGCGGATGAACAAAACCAATGCGGGTGAACAATTGCAAATGCGGATTAACAAAAACTAATGCGGATGAACAACTTGCAAATGCAGATGAACAACTTGCAAATGCGGATGAACAACTTGCAAATGCGGATGAACAGCTTGCAAATACGGATGAACAGCTTACAAATGCGGATGAACAACTTGCAAATGCGGATGAACACTTGCAAATGCGGATGAACACTTGGTAATTTTTCTGTCGTAAAAGAAATGCTGATGGACACTGTAGCAAATGCGCATGCATAAAAAGAAATGCTGATGGATACTGTAGCAAATGAGCATGCATAAAAAGAAATGCTGATGGATACTTAGGCTGAATTAAGGCAAATGCGGGTGAACAAAAGTGAATGCGGGTGAACAAAACACTTAGGCAATTATCACAGTGTAAATGCGGATGAACCATCAGACCTGTAAATGACACTTATGCTATAACCAGTTCTAAAACCTCATTCCCATACATTCTTAACATAGATCAATCATGCTAAACTCTTAGAATAAGCTTACAACCTCATAGGACATAGAAGTTCATACACGTACATACACAGTTATCATATACAACGGTTGTAAAACATTTTAAATGCATTTTCAGCCCCAAAGAAGTTTAAAAAAATAGAATCGGGGTCCTAGAACTCACCTGTAGCAGCAAACAAGTGAATCTCCTCCCAACTTCCGTGCACAAGAGCTCAAACACCTAAAACAAGCAAAAACAAACACCCAAACACAAAGAGCACTTAAAAATCGGTTATAAGGATGGAAACCTTATCAAAACCGAGCCAATTAATCACAAAAACCTACTAACCTTGAATATTCTTCTTCTTCTTCACAATTCGACTGAGAGAAAACACAAAAACCCAACTTTCTTTCTTTCTTTTCTTCTTTGGAAAGCAGCAGCAGAAAGAGCATGGGCGACCATGCTCTTTATACACCTACTTTTGACTTTTGTACTATTTTACACTTTTCTCTCTTCAACTTTGGCCTTTATAAAAATTCGGGTGTTACATCATAGGAATAAGGTATGTATGAATATATATTGTAGAAATAGCTAACATTGGTTTAAAGTCAACTCTTAGTCAACACCTAGTTAGGAATCGTTGATTAAATTTTTTTTTGCGTCCTCTAATACAGGTAAAAGTAACCCAATAGGGGTGACTAATTTGGATGTGGATGACTTAATCGGGTGCTGGTGACCAATATCTTTAAATTTGGCCAAGTATAGGCTGATGTGGTGAACATACTCCAATTTGGTGAACAATGCCTAATGCGGTGAACAATACCCAATACGGATGACTAACATCCCAAAACTGGCTAAAGTGTGTTCGGGTCATTTTGATCGGTTTAAACTATAACATGAATAATTCAAGTGTATTAAAGTGAGTTAAGGTCATTTTGATCCGTTTAAACAAACACATGAATAATTCAAGTGTTATTTAGGTCATTATTCCCCTTTGTATGTCTGTAAACACATCTACTCTCATTACAAACCGAACAATTTTGTATCAACCCATTTTCTTTCCAAAACAAAGCACAATCGTTAACACAAAATAGAATCATATCCTAATCCAAATTTTCTCATTTCTTTTTAGCTTCATAGTGTGATGCTGAAATTTGATTTTTTTAAGGAATGCAACTCTAAAAAACTTTAAAATTTAGTTAAATGAACTATTCGTCCATTTGTTGATAACCTTGATATGCCTCAAATTTGCTATGAATTTTAAGGAATACTTCCAACTACAACCAGGGTATAACTCAGTATTTAACTTGTTAAACAATGCATCAAGTTCTGGGTTAAAACAATTCCATCTTCTTCTACATTTTTTCATTTTCATTCTGCTCTACCATAACATCATCAGTTGCATCAAACATCTTAATATCAGTTGCTGGAATATGTGTTCTTGGAGCAAAAGCCTCTTCTATTTCTAAAGCACTAGGATATTTCTCGTCGTGATAATTCCATGTTTTATATGATAGTAGAAGCCCATCGTCATGTATGTGGGCATGTATTATTTTGAAATCCTACCCATACCCATTGCAGTATCATTTACATGGACAAAACACTTTTCCTCAACCATCGACATTTTTTTGCCAATCTTTATAAAGTTATAAAGACGGTTTAGAAAGACGGTTTACGAAGCCTGAAGAATTTCGACTACTCAATTTAATCAAACTGTCGTCAATTGTTTATAAAACATAGACATATACTTTATCAATTAACATATAGACAAAGATGCATACACAGACACATACACACACAAATATATATATATATATATATATATATATATATATATATATACATGCATACATACTTACATACATACAATAAATGATGTAAATAAATATATATAATTGATATTGATGTTCTAAGGGGGTGAATCATATATTTTTGAATATTCTATCTCATATATATATATATTAGCAGGATGACTGTTTAAAAAAATTCAACAGTATTTCATCTTAACTCCCAAAATATGCAGAAAAAACGCAAACTCAAAGAAAAAAGGAGAAAGAGGTAGCATTTTTTTCTTAAACGTCAAACCGTTAAAATATATACATATCTTAAATTGGATAGAATATTTAAAAAAGTAGTCTTAAACATGAGACAATCCAAAATTTATCTCTATTAGATAATTTTCGGACAAGTATATTCTAAAATGTTATCTTAAATATGCATGACATACATAAGCATGACATCTACAAAGAAGTACGTACATACACATACACATACACATACACATACACATACACATACACATACACATACACATACACATACACATACACATACACATACACATACACATACACATACACATACACATACACATACACATACACATACACATACACATACACATACACATACACATACACATACACATACACATACACATACACATACACATACACATACACATACACATACACATACACATACACATACACATACACATACACATACACATACACATACCTATGTCCGTACATAAATACAAGTTTAAAAGCCAAGATACGTACCTTATCAATGAATCATCATGAAGAGATACATAGGACAACCCAACGAGTTCCTAATTTTTAGCAAACTAAAATACAGTTGCATATACATATAAATAAACAATTACACATATACAATCAAACATACAAGCATACAACATACTTATGAAAATACAAGCATATAGATAATGCATACATACATATAAATACAAAATTACACATATACATAGATAATTACATAAATACATACATAATCAAAAAAATATATATACATAAAATCATATACATAATGCATACATAAAAACATACATATATACATAATTATATAATTACACATATACAACAACCATACAAGCATACAACATACTTACAAATATACAAACATATACATAAGTATGCATACACAATTACAACCATTCAAGTATAAACATACAAGCAAACAAACATATAAACATAAACAAATACAAACATACCCATAAAAATTACATAATTACATACATATAAACATATACATAAACAACGAAATATATAAAACCATATACATACATAAAGAAACCTATACATACTTACAACCATACATAAACACATATCATGATATTTCACCAAACACTTGGTAGGGATAAATTAGGATAACCATCATACCCATATACACTTACATATACATACATATTGATATACATATATACAAGCATGATCACAAGCATAAAATCATAAGAATTAAATAATTTTCATACATTGATAGCCTTCAAACCCTTAAATTTACCCATCCCAACCTAACCCTTGATTCTCACCTAAAATGTATATTTAGAGAAAAATTATAAAAATAAGATTCTAAAAATTTACTTTGGTAATAAACACTAAAAAACCATGAATCTCGCATTTTAAAAGCTTAATTTTGGTAAATAACAGATTAGTAACAAAGAGGAGGCAAAAAGGATATTTTTTGGGTTGTGGGGTGAAAAATACGAGCAGATAAGGTTTAGTATTGTTTTATGCAAACTAAGACATCTAGTGACGACTTGTCGTCGCTACAGGGTCTTCAATGTCTTTGCTATAGGGTGTTTGAAAAAGGACACACCATATATTAAAAAATTAAAAAATACATGTCCCAATGATAGGTTATTGGTAAAGGGTGATTTTTATGCATTTCTAAAAATACAAAAAATGAAGAAATGTAAATACCCTATACTAATGATATGTCGTCTGCACAAGATAGGGCCACCTCCTTCATTTTTTTTCCTCATTTTTAGAAGGATAAAAAAATCAAAAAAGGTAGTAATTTATCTATATTGATGACATATCATCGGGGAAATGTTTCATAAAACATGTTCGTGTTTTCTCATCCTACCAAGTCTATACCGACGACTTGTTGAACCAATGATAAATAGTGATTCAATTGATTAATGGTTGTGATTAAAAAAGTAAAAGGTGTAAATACTTTCACTTAATTAAATGATCTTAATTTGTAATAATGGGTATAATAGTGAATTTACTTTTATCTCTTTAGATGGTTGTTAATTAATTAATTAATTTTCTCTTATCTTTCTTTTCTCACCTCTCTCCTCCCTCATCTCCCATCTTCCACCTCCCACTTCTACATAGTTAAACATATGCAAAATTATAAATATCACTTAATATCTTGCTCACCTTTCAAAAATAATTCATTTCTTAGATTTAAGAAAACATTTTTTTGTTTACGTATATGTAAATTAGTGTAGTTTGCAAAAGATTTGTTAATAGTTTGCAGATTACATGTATGTAAGTTAGTGTATTTCCATTTTACTACACTAACATCAAAATAAAAAAAACATAGCAAATTTATTAGTTTTTTTTCATGAAGCAACTTAGTGTACGTTACAAATCATGTAGAGCTCAAGAATAGAGGCTTGAGAAATCAAACCCAAGAATATGCGAAAACTTCTTAGTTCATGCGAATGCCTTGAAGTATGTGAGAACTTATGTTGCTCAAGTGAAGGTGTGTGAAAATATTGGGCAAAGTAAAAACTTTGAGCCAAGTGAGAACATTATTATGTTTTGTATAAATAGCTTGTTTTTTAATGTAACTTGTATCAGTTGTCATTTCCTATATTGTATTGCTAAGGTAAAATAATTCTAAGTGAATATATTGGGAAAACTTTATTTAATCTACTTTGTCTTATTGATTTATTACTGAATTGGTGTTCTAATGATAATTAACATTCATTCCACATTTGTTGACAACTAATCAATCGAACATTAATTGATTGTAAGGAAATTTGGTCTTTACAATTGGTATAAGGGATATGGTGCTCAATTGAGGATTTTGTTGGTTGTTTTACATAATTTGGAAGTGATATGGATTGATAATGAGGTTGTTTGCATATTGAAAATGTTATGAAACTGCTTTTTGGTCAATTGGATTGAGTTTAAGAGGTTTATTGGATTGTTTAATGTTTTGAGTTTGTTCTTGGCCGAAATAATGGACATTAGCATTGAATTGGAGTGCAATTGGTGTTAGGTGCAATCGTTAAGTTCTAATTAGGTTTTTGGAACAATTGATAGCTAGAATAAATAGTTTTGGATCGAATTAGGTGGAATTATGTTATGCAAAAATTTCAATTTTGCTTTTGAAATTTGCTAAGACTTCCATATTTTCACATACTGTGGAGATTTCGCATTTGAAAGTTAACTGTATGCAAGTTTTTGTGTTTGAAAGTTAGTTCTAATACCTTGCAAAAACATCACTTGGTGCAAAAATAGTTGAACTTGCAAAAGCATTGAGAATTTTTGAGAAAGTTCAAAGTTTAATTTTAAAAAGATCATGACTAAGTTGAAATGAAGAATACTAGTGCTTCCTTGAACCTTGATACTGAGATTGGAACAAGCCCCAAACCACCAAAACTTATTTATTAAATAAAGAATATTAGTGCTTCCTTTGAACATCATGTTGTCTATGGAACATGCAGGACCGGTGAAGGGTGGTCAATGCAACAGTTTCACAAGGTGGTGAGATATGAAACACTTAGCAGATCAAATAGAGAGCCGGTTAGATGATACAAAGAACACAAGTAAAACAAAATGTAACACCTGAAAATTTGTTTAAAATAAAGGAAAAGAAAAATATCTTGAAAGGAAGGATAATGGGTACAAGTGGAGGGGGAAAAGTGTACAAAGTACAAAATCTTATTATTATATTGTTTAAAAGGCATGGCCGCCCATGCCACCACTTTTTCACTTCTGCTTTTCGGCTGGAGCAAGAAAGAAGAAAGAAGAGCTGAAGTTTCATAGGTTCTTTGAAGAAGAAGCTGTGTTTTTGAAGGTGTGTATCTTTCCTGTGTAATTGGTTCGGTTTCAGCTGAATTTTTCAGCTTGTGAACCGATTCTTACGTGTTCTTTGTGCTTGGTTTTGTGTTTTGGTGTGTTTAGGCATTTGAACTCCAGGTTACTCTCGGGTTTGGTGGATTTTGACTCGAAAGCAGTAGAGGTGAGTTCTAGGTCATCTCTTTTAAATGTTTTCTGCTATTTCTGGGGCTGATTTACATATTTGATTGATGTTTTCGAAACCAGTTATGCATTTTCATGTATAGTGCGAACGATGATTAATGTTATGGCGTGTTATGTGCTTCTCTTGCTGATCGTTTAAGTTATGAGGTTCTAAGTGTTAAACAGAAAGATCTAAGCTGTGTTCATGATTAGAATGATGATTGGGTTTTGGTAATGGCATAAGTTGCAATTCAGATTTGTTTAAGGACTATCCGCATTTAATAGTTGAGTCTTTTGTTCATGCGCATTTGTTATGTGTTCAGGTGCATTTGCTAAGTACTAATCCGCATTTGTTTTGTTCATGCGCATTTGTTATGTGTTCAGGCGCATTTGCTAACTACTCATCCGCATTTGTTTTGTTCATACACATTCACTAAGTCTTCAGGCGCATTTGCTAAGTACTCATCCGCATTTGTTTTGCCCATGCGCATTTGCTATAGTGTCCATGTATAATGCTTTAGTCATCCGCATTCGTTTCATGCACATATCCTGACACTTAGAAAATTTCCTGAGAATGTTCATCCGCATTTGTAGTACTCATCCGCGTTTGCCTAAGTTCATCCGCATTTGTCTAAAGACTTAGAATTATTCTGAAATTTTGGGAATAGGATCTAAGTGTTAAGTATTGATGAATAAGGAAAGATTATACTTAGGGATTATCATGCTTGGTTCTTTCTTATGTGCTGCTTTCTCTATGTCTATAATTATATCATGTTATGTGATTATGCTATGTGCATCTTAATAAGTATTATCCATAACAAGTGGACACGAAAGAATAAAAGAAGAAGAGTAAAACTTAATGAATGTTACCCCGGGCCCATACGATGAATGAAAAAGCCTTGCAAACAAAATGAATGGAGGTGCACAGCCTTGTTGTCGTTAGCTCAACTGATGTGCGGCTGTATAGCCATGAGGATGCACATCTGGGGTCAATCCTGGGAATTGACCAACAACTGAATAGGATCCTAGTTCATGAGCGGGCTTCGTGCCTAGCAGTGTTGATCAACTGTCGAAGGGTTAGCTTCCATGATAAACGTTTACTGATAGGGGATCGGCATTTGTTGCCAACCAACAATATAGGATCTTACATTGTGCAATCCTAGATAATGAAAGAGAAAGATAAAGAAAGAAAGATATTAAATCATTTTATGATTGATTATGTATATTGTTGAATGATCACCAAATGAAGTTTACAAAGTGTATATTTTTTTATATGTTATTAAACTAGAACTCACTCAGCAACGCTGACTTTTTATATGCATATCAGTTGGCAGGTAAGGATGTTGTTGAGGATGGCACACGGGTGAGGCTACTTGGCGGGCAAAGACTGGCATCCATTCGTGCATAATGATATGGTTGAATTAATTCTTTTGTAATTGTAAGAATACAATGATGTATTATTTAGCAACATCAAATATTAATGCAAGAATGGTTTTTGACAACTTAATCCGCTGCGTTATTTCTATGAAATGTATTTATCTGATATGAAAAATGTTGTGATTGTCCAACTGTGAGGTCTCCTGGAACAGGGCCTTACAAGTTGGTATCAGAGCCAAAGTTTAAGAGAAATGGGTAAATATTTTCAAAACCTAAACTTAAACTGAGAATGGGACTGAATGGAGGGATGCCAACCCAAGTAGCTACGTGCCATCAGGTAATCTTTCATAAGTAATCGGTATTACGTGTGTGTGCTATTTGATTTATGTGCTTAGTAGAGTTGGACACCGATGTAGTCTGGATAGGGAATGCTTAGGGAATGAAGAGTAAAGTAAGTGGCTAATCACAACTGGCCACTATAATTAGGGACTTACTATACTTGACATAATCTGAGCTATCACCTTGAATGACCTTGTTAGTGCTTGAATCTTATAGGAGGTAGATCGTGTTACCTTCAGTGGTGACCGAGGTGCTGAGGGCAGTAAAGGATGGTGAAAAGACCAAAGATACAGAGGAGAAGGAGAAAGCTGAGGAGGAGCCATCTAGCCCCAAGGTGGTAATCCCTGACGATGATAGCGAGGGGGAGAAGGAGACCGCTAAGGGGTGCACCTATAGGGTGTTTCAGAGATGCAAACCCCTGACCTTTGATGGTAACGGCAATGCTACTGCTGCTCATCGTTAGGGTCGAGAGATGGAGGCAGTCCTAGACATCAGCGAGTGTCGGGAAGATCAAAAGGTGAAGTTTGCCTCCTATTTTTTGTTGACTCGGCATTATGTTGGTGGGACAACATTGTCCAAGCCGAGGGGAAACGGTCTGTAGCAAGGATGAGGTGGTCGAATTTGAAGGACTGGAGGAATATTTTCCACATCGAGAGTTGGACAAAATTGAGAAGTAGTTCTTACATTTGGAGGCTGGAAGCATGACTCATCAAGGGTATACCTCCAAGTTTAATGAGCTTTCAAGACTCATGCCGGATCTAGTAACCCCAGAGTCCAAGAAGATCAAGAGATACATGCAGGGTCTACCTGTGGATATTAGGAGGAACATGATAGCCGCTAGATTAAGCAATTTCAGGTCTGTAGTAGATTTGGCCAGAAGATTGTATGATGAGAGGGATCCGGTGCCAATTCAGAGGAAGGTTGAAAAGAGTTGGAACAAGAACGGTAATGGGAAGCGATTTAGGGGAGACCATTATGGGATCGGGGAAAAGAAGATGAGGATTAACGATCGCCGCCCAGGATCGAGTAAAGGGGGTGACAAGAGGGAATGTAAGAAGTGTGGTAAGGTTCACTTAGGTGAATGTAGAGTGGGGATGAACCGGTGTTTTAAGTGTGGAGGAGAAGGCCACTATGCTAGAGAGTACGGGGTACCACGTTGCTATCGGTGTGGGGAGGTAGGCCACTCAGGTCGAGATTGCAAGAAGGGTGGAGCAGGGAGCTTATGGACTCAGACTATAGGCGAGAAAGGGAGAAGTGAGAACACCAAAGCCAAGGCAAGGGCATTCAACATGACTCGGGAAGAAGCCAGAGTGGACCCTGAAGTAGTTTCAGGTATGTTTCTGGTAAACCAACTGTATGCTTCTGTGCTCTTCGATTCGGGTGCTAGTAGAAGTTTTGTATCTGCTACCTTTTGTCATGAAATGCATGGTAAGAATAAGACGATAGACGTGCCCTTCTATGTAGAGACTGCGATAGGAAAGTCTACCAAGGTGACTGATGTGATAGACGATTCCCTCATAGAGTTGGATGGTCATAAGTTTCTTGCTAGATTGTATGTGATGGCCCTTGGGAATTTTGATGTGGTGTTAAGGATGGATTGGTTGGCGGCTTACGAAGCGAACATCGTGTGCTGAAAGAGGACGATTTGTCTGACTGCGCCCGATGGCAGTTTGGTTACGATAAATGGAGACAAGGAGTGCATTACACCGCAAGTAATCTCGATGATCTTGGCCGAGAAGTTTATGAGATGCGGGTGTGGTGCTTACTTGGCCTATGTGAAGGATATGGATGATATCGTGCCTTAATTGTCAGGCGTGCCGATAGTATGTGATTTCCTTGATGTGTTTCCAGAAGACCTACCAGGGGTACCATCTGACCGCGTGATCGAGTTCCAGATTGATCTGATACCTGTTGCAAAGGCACCATATTGTCTTGCTCCCTCCGAGATGAAGGAATTGATGACCCAGTAGCAAGAGTTGCTAGATAAGGGGTTCATCCGACTGAGTATCTCTCCCTGGGGTGCTCCGGTCTTGTTTGTTAAGAAGAAGGACGGTAGCATGAAGATGTGCATCGACTTCCGTGAGTTGAACAAGTTAGGTGAAGAACAGGTACCCACTACCAAGAATTGATGACTTGTTTGATCAGCTCTAGGGCGCCAGCTGGTTCTCAAGGATGATATCTGATCTGGTTACCATCAGTTAAAGGTTAACGAACAGGATATCCTGAAGACCGCGTTTCGAACTCGATATGGCCATTACGAATTCCTCGTTATGTCTTTCTGTCTAACTAACGCGCTGGCTGCTTTTATGGATTTGATGAATCGGGTGTGCCGGCCGATGTTGGATAAATAAGTGATTATGTTTATTGATGATATCCTGATTTATTCAAGGAGTGAAGAAGAGCACGCCGGTCACATTCGCGAGGTTTTGGAGACGCTTAGAAGAGAGAAGCTGTATGCCAAGTTCTCCAAATACGCGTTCTGGTTGCGGGAAGTTTAGTTTTTGGGTCACGTGGTTAACTTCGTAGGGAATATGGTGGACTCGGCAAAGGTGAAGGCGGTTATTCAATGGAAAACCCCAAAGACGTCATCCGAGATCCGCAGTTTCTTGGGTTTGGCGGGCTACTACAGACAGTTCATCCAAGACTTCTCCAAGATAGCTTCACCATTGACCAAATTGACCTATAAGGATGTGAGGTTCGTATGGGGTTAAGTGCAGGAGAATGCTTTCAAAGAGTTGAAGACAAGGTTGACTCAAGCTCCTGTCTTGACGTTACCAGAAGGGAATGAAGACTTGGTGGTCTAATCCGATGTTTCTTATTCAGGGTTAGGTTGTGTACTGATGCAACGGGGAAGGGTTATAGTCTAAGTGTCCCGACAATTGAAGATCCATGAGGCTAACTATCTCACTCATGACCTGGAGTTGGCGGCTGTGGTTTTTGCGTTAAAGATTTGGAAACACTATCTATACGGGACGAGGTACACCATCTTCACTGATCACAAAAAAGTTGAAGTACTTTTTCAAGCAGAAGGATCTAAACATGAGACAGAGAAGATGGTTAGAGTTGATCAAGGATTATGACTGCAAAATCCACTATCATCTGGGTAAGGCGAATGTGTTAGCCGATGCCCTCAGTCGAAAGGAGAGGCCGGAGCCGATTCGGGTAAAGGCTTGCCAGCTGGTTGTGATGCCGGATGTTATGGGTCAAATCAGGGAATTTCAAGATAAGGCGTTAAAGGATGATAAGATCAACTCCGAACGAATGAAGGGGCAGGTGACGAAATTAGGGGAAAACACCCTTGGCGTGAAAACCTACTACGGGAGGATGCGGATTCCTTGTTATGGGGAGCCGAGGGAAAGGATCATGGATGAGGCTCACAAAACATGGTATTCCATCCATCCTGGTGCTACAAAAATATATCATGATCTGAAGAAGGATTATTGGTGGCCGGGGATGAAGCGTGACGTGGTGGAGTACGTGAGTAAGTGCCTTACCTACTTGCAAGTGATGGCGGAACATCAGAAACCATATAGGAAGATCCAACCTTTGGATGTACCCAAATGGAATTGGGAACACATCACCATGGATTTCATCACAAAGTTGCCTTGCACTGCGAGAGGATGTGATACCATTTGGGTGATCATGGACCGCCTGACGAAGAGTGCACACTTTTTGTTGATCTGAGAGACGTACTCGTCAGAAAGGCTGGCAGAGCTGTTCATCAAGGAGATCGCAACTCGTCATGGTGTGCCAGTGTCTATTGTTTTTGATAGGGACACCCGGTTCACGTCCAAGTTTTGGAAGATATTTCATGACGCCATGGGGATGAGGTTACACATTAGCATAGCTTATCACCCTCAGACAGACGGTCAATCAGAACAGATAATTCAAACCTTGGAGGATATGCTCCGGGCATGCATTATTGACTTTGGTGGAAGCTGGGATGAACACCTACCGTTGGCAGAGTTCTCCTACAATAACAGTTATCATGCCAGTATAGGCATGCCACCATTCCAAATGTTGTATGGGAGGAAATGCAGAACCTCGGTGTGTTGGGGTGACATCAGGCATAAAGAGTTGGGAGGCGCCGAGATCATTGAGGCCACGTCGGAAAAGATAGAAAAGATCAAGACGTTTATGAAGGCGGCCAAGGATAGGCAAAAGTCATACGCTGACAAGAGGCGTAGGCCGATCGAATTCCAGGTGGGTGATAAAGTGATGCTGAAGGTTTCACCCTGGAAGGGGATCATTCATTTTAGAAAGAGGGTAAGCTGAGACCGAGATATATAGGAGCTTTCCGAATCATTGCACGTGTAGGAGAGGTGGCCTATAGGTTGGAGCTACCCGATGAGTTAAGAGAAATTCATCCAACATTCCATGTATCTTATCTGAAAAAATGCCTAGGTGATGAAGATATGATTGTACCACTGAAAGACATTGAAGTGGATGAACGGCTCAACTATGTAGAGCAACCAGTGGCAATCATTGACCGAAAGGAGAAGAGATTACGAAATAAAGTGGTTCCACTGGTACGGGTGCAGTGGAGGCACAGGAAGGGATCTGAGTCTACATAGGAGACTGAGAATGAGATGAGACAACATTACCCATAGCTGTTTGAAGAATGACAGGTTTCGAGGACGAAACCTCTAAGGGGGGTGGACTTGTAACACCCGAAAATTTGTTTAAAATAAAGGAAAAGAAAAATATCTTGAAAGGAAGGATAATGGGCACAAGTGGAGGGACGTAAAGTGTACAAAGTACAAAACCATATTATTATGGTTTAAAAGGCATGGCCGCCCATGCCAACACTTTTTCACTTCTGCTTTTTGGCTGGAGCAAGAAAGAAGAAAGAAGAGCTGAAGTTTCATAGGTTCTTTGAATAACAAGCTGTGTTTTTGAAGGTGTGTATCTTTCCTATGTAATTGGTTCGGTTTCAGCTGAAGTTTTTAGCTTGTCAACCGATTCTTATGTGTTCTTTGTGCTTGGTTTTGTGTTTTGGTGTGTTTAAGCATTTGAACTCCAGGTTGCTCTCGGGTTTGGTGGAGTTTTACTCGAAAGCAGTAGAGGTGAGTTCTAGGTCCCCTTTTTTAAATGTTTTCTGCTATTTTGGGGGCTGATTTGCATATTTGACTGATGTTTTCGAAACCAGTTATGCATTTTCATGTATGGTGCGAACGATGATTGATGTTATGGTGTGTTATGTGCTTCTCTTGCTGATCGTTTAAGTTATCAGGTTCTAAGTGTTAAATAGAAAGATCTAAGCTGTGTTCATGATTAGAATGATGATTGGGTTCTGGTAATGGCATAAGTTGCAATTCAGATTTGTTTCAGGACTATCCGCATTTAATAGTTGAGTCTTTTGTTCATGAGCATTTGTTAAGTGTTCAGGCGCATTTGCTAAGTACTCATCCACATTTGTTTTGTTTATGCGCATTTGTTATGTGTTTAGGCACATTTGCTAAGTACTCATCCGCATTTGTTTTGTTCAAGCGTATTCACTAAGTCTTCAGGCGCATTTGCTAAGTACTCATCCGTATTTGTTTTGCCCATACGCATTTGCTACAGTGTCCATGTATATTTCTTTAGTCATCCACATTCATTTCATGCGCATATCCTGACACATAGAAAATTTCCTGAGAATGTTCATCCGCATTTGTAGTACTCATCCGCATTTGCCTAAGTTCATCCGCATTTGTCTAATGACTTAGAATTATTTTGAAATTTTGGGAATAGGATCTAAGTGTTAAGTAATGATGAATAAGGAAAGATTATACTTAGGGATTATCATGCTTGGTTCTTTCTTGTGTGCTGCTTTCTCTATGTCTATAATAATGTCATGTTATGTGATTATGCTATGTGCATCTTAATAAGTATTATCCATAACAAGTGGACATGAAAGAATAAAAGAAGAACAGTGAAACTTAATGAATGTTACCCCGGGCCTATACGATGAATGAAAAAGCCTTGCAAGCAAAATGAATGGAGGTGCACGGCCTTGTTGTCGTTAGCTCAACTGATGTGCGGCTGTATAGCCATCTGAGGTCAATCCTGGGGATTGACCAACAAATGAATGGGATCATAGTTCATGAGCGGGCTTCATGCCTAGCAGTGTGGATCAACTGTCGAAGGGTTAGCTACCATGATAAACGTTTGCCGACAGGGGTTCGGCATCTGTTGCCAACCAACAATGTAGGCTCTTGCTTTATGCAATCCAAGTTAATGAAAGAGAAAGATAAAGAAAGAAAGATATTGAATCATTTTATGATTGATTATGTATATTGTTGAATGATCACCAAATGATGTTTACAAAGTGTATATTTTTTATATTATTAAACTAGAACTCACTCAGCAACGCTGACTTTTTATATGCATATCAGTTGGCAGGTAAGGATGTTGCTGAGGATGGCACGCGGGTGAGGCTACTTGGCGAGCAAAGACTGGCATCCATTCGTGGATAATGATATGGTTGAATGAATTCTTTTGTAATTATAAGAATGCAATGATGTATTATTTAGCAACATCAAATATTAATGCAAGAATGGCTTTTGACAACTTAATCCGCTACGTTATTTCTATGAAATGTATTTATCTGATATGAAAAATGCTGTGATTGTCCAACTGTGAGGTCTCCGGGAACGGGGCCTTACACAACAAGAACAAGAACACTCAAATATGGTTTTCAAGAATGATGTATATTGCTCTTTAGTTCTTACAAGTGTTACAAAGCATACTTTAAAATACAAATACTTGAGAACAACATGCAGAAGCAGCTATGTATTCTGCTTCAGCTGTTGACACAAAGACATTTGTTTGTTTCTTGCACTGCCAGGAGATCAATCTTGATCCAAAAAACTGACAACTTCCAGTAGTGGATTTTTTATTGCTGTTGCATCCACCATAATCACTGTCTGTGTAAACAAAGAAATCACTTAGATGGTGCAACCCAAGCCAAGATGGTCTTGGGTTTTTTGTCTTTTCCCATAACGCAAATTTCTTCTAACATGGCATTGTCTGATGGTTTAGGAATTCTAGTGTCACTAGATTTCCTTTGACTGGTTTTAGATCTGTCAGGAGAAGTACTTTAAGCTCTTCTCCTTTGAGTGCTTATGTTTATTTGCTGCTTGTTTTAAGACTTATATCTCCTGTTTGGTTGTTTAAAGTTGTCATAAATTTTTTTATCATTATTTAAAAAAACTTTTTGATGAGGAGTTTGTCTTGGTGCTCCTCTTTTGTTCTTGTTAGGAACAACTATCTATTTCTCAGTTAATTTCTCAACTTGAGGCTGTTTGTTTTGCTTTTTATTTTTCTTGTTGAAAAGGCAGTTTGCAGTGCTATGATTGTTTCTTTCAAAAATTGAACAATAATTGTGAAAATAGCATGATTCAGTACTATTTTGTTCATGTTACAATACTACAATATTTACCATATTTGCATTTTTCAGTAGTGTGAGTGTATTGATCACACCATTCATAGTATGGTAGATTTGCATTGCCTTGTTTGTTTATAACTTTTGATTTTAAATTTGATTTTAAAGGTAAGTCAAAAGTTACAGTTGTTTGTTTTTGCTGAATCGGAGCCTTGCCTTTCCCTTTATTTATTTGATTAGGAGAGGCAGTGGAAGATTCAGCTTTTCATCCACCAGAGCAGATGTCGAAACCTATTGTCTGCTTTGTTTGTTTAGTTGGTGTATCAACCATACTTGAAACTTTTGTAGTTTCAGCTTTTCTTGGTTGCTGGCATTCTCTTGAGAAATCGCCATACAGTTGACAGTTGTAGCATCTCACCTTCATTTTATCAAAACCAATTTTGGTTTGCTTGTCCATGCTCAACCCTTTATTTCTTTGAAGAAATCATTTTGATCTATAGGAAATCATTGCCATAGACCACTGAAGATCCATCTTTTCAACCATGTCTGGTGGTAGCTCATCCAGGTCTTGTTGGATGATTTGAGATGGTGTTAGACTTGTACCCAAGTATGCTTCGAAGCTAGTTGAGAAAGACGCATAGGCTGCTTTTTGTTCTTCACTTTGTATAATGATAGTGAGAGCATCCATGGGTTTCTATAATTTATGTATGTTTTGATTCTTTGGCTGTTGTTGTTTGTTAGAACTAGAGGTGTGAGGATTATGTTTGCTTTGTGGTGTGGCTTCATAGGAAGCATGAACACCAGTCTTTTTAGACTTCTGTTTGGTACTGGATGATTCTTGAGCTGAGAAGAAGGATGTTTCACTTGAATCTAAAAATTCTTCATCTTCATCTTCTCCAGTGCATGTCAAAAATGCACTGACTGTTTGTTGTAGTTCCTTAAACTTGTAGGATTCTATGTGTCTGATTGTGCTATTATTCCTGGATCTTTCGTCAAGTTCTAATGCTTCAACTTTACCAACTAGAGCATCTAGGGACAATACTTCAAGATCCAATGTTGCTTTCATCCGAGAGACTGACTGAGTCCAGCTCTCTGGCAGTGTGTGCAATATTGTTGAAGCCTCTAGAAGATTAACATTTTGTCTTTATGTTGTTTTTTGTCATAGTATAGGGACTTATTTGTAAATATATGTTCATGTGTTTCTTGATAGTATAAATAGTGTAGAAGCCTCTTGAAGATTAACATTTAGTCTTTATTGTCTTTATTAATAGTTTTGTCATAGTTTAGGGACTTATTTGTAAATATATGTTCCTTTTTATTTTTTTTTGATAGTATAAATAGCGTAGATTATGTATGTGTAGGTAAGCACAAAGACTAGACTAGTGCACATTAGAATCAGTTGAACGAATTGTAACTGTTTTCTTTACACTTGTATTTCTATTCTTTCTATCAATGAAAAACCATGAATTTTTCTGATAGGTTTGCATTGATTTGATTACTGTGTGTTTTGATTCAATTGCATCACAATATTATCATAGATCGGTCCATTTTGATCCTATCAAATGGTATCAGAGCTGTGGGTTCAGTGATTTGAGCTTATCGATATTTTGAGCTCTCTGAATCACTTGAATCTGTGATTGATAAGCAATTTGATCAAATAATTGTTGAATTTAGTTGTGTTTCATCAATAGAAACATGATTTGAATCACAATTTCATGTTTGAATTCGTTCAAATCTGAAAATTTGACCTAAATTCTGTTCGAACCTGTTCTTCATATTCGGACTGTATTTCAATCAGAAGATTGAATTATTGTTGTTGTTTGTTGAAATTGAAGATGAAGGATTGATTATTGACTTATAAACTACCTAATTGGAAGTTTTTAGATCAATTCAACAAGTGTTGAAGATTTTCAGAAGATTTGAGTTCGTTTGAATCTATTGAATTAGGCGCATTAGGTTAAAACACTACTGAAAATTGCCTAAGTGTATAGGCGCTTGACAACTGTTTAGGCGTTTGAACACTATTCAGGCGTTTTTGGTCTAGGTGTTTGACCACTGTTAAGGCGCATTACAACTGTTTGGACACTTTGAAACTTTTCAGAAACCAAGTAATTCTAGGCGCATAACCACTGTTTAGGCGCATTAGAAGTGTTTTGGCGTTCTACAACCCAGGCGCTTGACAACTGTTCAGGCGCATTACAACTGTTCAGGCGCATTATCAGTTGGGTGTTTCAGAATTCTACTAAGGCAGTCCCTTAGGCGTTTCTACATAAAAGTTGGGTGTTTGACAACTGTGTGGGTGCTTCATCTATGTTTAGGCGCATCAACTCAACACTTAGAAATTTTTTTTAAAAATTAAAAAATCCAAAAATATTTTCAATTCATAGTTTTTAATTCAAAACTTAAAAACAACAAAAACAAATCTTTTTCTTAAAAACAAAAATTCAAAATGGTCAAATCTGAAGATTCTGAGAATAGAGTTCCTAAGTTAAAGAACAGAGCTGATTTTAAGAACTGGTCTCTTAGATTGAAACATCATCTTAATTCTATTAACACTGACTTGTGGAAAGGACCTCATATACCGATTACATCAGATGGTCCTGATAGAGGTTTTGTCTACACAAAAGACTCTCCAGAACCTTTTCCTGAAGATGGGTTACAAGGTGATGATCTAAGAAAAGTAAAGAATGACATTGAAGCATACTCATTGATGTGTAAAGGATTACCACTAGAAGTCTTAACTAGACTTGATGGATACCGAACTGGATATACTATGTATAAAGCTTTGAAGATAATATGTGAAGGTGGTAAGGAGATTCAAGATCTCAAGAACAGAAACTAAAGAGGTAGTTATAGCTGTTTGAGCATTTATCTGGTGAAACTATAAACCAAATGATGAATAGATTTGTTCAACTTACAACTGAGATGTCAACTGCTGGCATCAAAAATGAACTCAAAGATCTAAATTTCAGACTTCTCAATGCTCTTCCATCCTTATGGAAACAAACAGTGACATTGTTGAAGCACATTGAAAAATTTCCTATGGATCTTGATCTATTTATTGCCAAAATTGAGTCAGTTGAGATTGATGAAAGCTCAAGAAACAATGATAGAGCAACATCAATGTCTCAGTACAAATATGTTGCATCTCCAGCTAGCACAGTGGAGAATGCCTTTATGGCAAAGAATGAGAATTCACCAGAAGAAGAGGGTGATCTGTTTGTTGGAGCAGGGTTCTTTACAAATTTTTCATATACAAGTGCTCCTGCTTATGCAACTCAACCACAACCTCAGTCTCCTCCTAAACCTCAAAATTCTAAACCTCAAACTGAGACTCCATCTTCTAACTCTGCTAAAACTAGCAAAGTTAAAGATGTTATTAACATCCTATTACAGGATGAGGAGTCCAAAACTGCTTTTACTGCTTTTATGGCTAGTTTTCATGCTTATCAAGGTAGTCATTTAACATAATTAGATCTTGTTTTGTAGGACTTATTCGAGATGGATCCAAACGATCTAGAAGAGATGGATTTAAACTGGCAAATGGTGATGATTGCATATAGAACCCAGAAACATTCTTATGTCAACAGGAACTACAAGCCAAGTGCTAACAAGACTATTGGATTTGACAAATCTAAGTCAAGGTGTTTCAACTACAATAGCTATGGCCATTTCTCATAAGAATGCAAAGCTCCCAGAAACAAAGAAGGGAATGGTCAAGCTAGTTCAAGCATTCAAAGATATCCACAACCATCTCAGAAAGCATTCCAAAAGCCATATCAAAGTTTACCAATGCCTGAACTTAAAGATGACTCAAAATCTTCTGAAGAGCCTAAGAAAGCTCTTGTCGTGAGCATCAAGGATGGATATGACTGGAGTGCGTATGCAGAGCAGTTTACAGCTGACTTAACATCTAGTTTATCTCTTATTGTAGAAGTTCAAGGTGAAGACTGGTCAGAAGACAGTGATCCAAAGGCTGAAGATGACTCTGAAAATGAAGAAGAAAAGTATGACTGGAGTGATAAATCTAATCCTAAAGAGGATTCAGAAGAAGTTGCATTAATGACACAGTCAGATCAACCAAAGGTTGAAAATTTATCTTCTAACTCTAAGACTACTTCACCAAAATATCCTTAAATACCAGCTGAAGTAAGAGAAAAACTATGCACCAAATCTTGCTTTGAACATGTAGAATATTACCGAACTTACTCACACAAAATCTGTGAAAAGCTCAAGTAAGAGAAATTAATGCATAATAAACTTAAAAATGATCATAAAATATCAGATAAAAAGATCATTTCTCTACAAACTTCATGGAACAAAACTTTGAAAGAATTAAAAATTGTTTCCAAACAACTTGAAGAAATGACTAAGAACTTGGAAGAGGAGAAAATAGCACATGCTGCTACACAAGTTGATCTTGCAAAAGTCAAAAGTTCTAAAACAATTGTAGAACAACTGGTAAGTGAACAAACAAAAAGCAGGCTTAGGTTTTACACACGAACCAATGCCTGAATCCATAACAAACACTTTACCAGAGAACTTCATCAGGCATGATCATTCTCCTAAAAATAAATCTAAACTTAAAGCTTTCCAAAACAAAAATAACAAGATTTCTGATAGCGAAGAAGAGAAAACCAATTTGAAATCTTTGAAGAAAAAGATACTGAAAAGATCAAAAACTATCATCCGGTAAAAGTAAAATCATATGAACCACGACCGAAAAGTAAGAAAATATTTGTTCCCAAAGAATCTGTTTTGGAAGAAGTGATCATTAAAAATAATAAACAAAACTCCAAAAACAAAGATAAAGCAAAACAAGAAGAAAGAACATCAGAAGATTCAAACTCATATGGTTTAAATAATCCAGAGTTTATTAATTGGCAAAAAGATCAAAAAGAGAAAGAAACTGAAAAAGAATCTTCACCTGAAGATGTTCAATCTCAAATAAAATCAAGTTCTTCAAAATCAAGGAACCAAAGAAGAAGAAGAAAATTGACTAAAGCTAAAATTGATCAAAATAAGAGTCAAGAAAATCAGACAAATCAAGCAACTCAATTTAAACCAATAAAATTTATGTCTGCTGGTACTTTGAATATAAACTTAATTCAAGAAGTTAAACAAACTCCTATGAACAAATCAAACTCTGATCTGAAAACAAGTTCAGATTTCGAAGTCTTCTGCTGTCGCTAAATAATTTGTTTCTAAGGATTCTAAGAATGCAGTTCGTGTACAAAAGTCAAAAACAAATATACAAAAGAACAAATTGTCAAATCAAAAACAAAAGATGAACTTTTTGACGCCTAAATCTAAACAAGGATCAAACATTGCGTCAACATCAAAAGTTAATAAACAGTTGATTAGAACACCATAAAGGTACCGTGAAATTTGTGACATGTATAATCATAAGACTGTTGAATGTTTTTTAACAAGTACTGTCACATATGTGATATGAGAAATCACTCAACAGCAGATTGTTACTTTAATAAGTACTGTACCTTCAGTGATGAAAGGACCCACAATACAAAAATTGTTACTTTAGAAAGAGTTCGCCAAGGAAAGGATTTGCAAGTACACAATTGAGCAAATGCTATGTTAATCCTCAGTTTTAAATAAATCAAACTGTCAGTTTTCAAAGGTTAACTAACTAACCTTACTTAGGCTTGAGATCTTTCAAAAGAAATGACTATGTGAGACCAAAACAATACATTCAAGATCAATTTATTCCAAGGTCTGTGAGAATGAATGATAAAAATTTTGGAAATAAAAATTTTTCAAAAATTGATCATTCAAATGGTATTAATTTTCTAAATAATGATCAAAAATTTGTGAAAAATAGAATTGGTAAATTCATTAAAAACAAGCCTGATGTGAATAAACTTCATTTTAAACAATTTACCATCGTTGATAAGTTTGGCAAGCCCAAGACCATCTTGGCTTGGGTCAATAACTCAACTTAATTTTCTTTGTCTTGCAGGTACGCCCGAGAAGACCTATCAATACATGGTATGTGGATAGTGGGTGTAGCCGGCACATGACGGGCAATCATGCCTTTCTTCAAGAATTGAAGTTAACAGATGGTACACACGTCGCCTTCGGTGGTGATGCAGAAGGAAAAATCACAGGTGAGGGAACAGTATCCAACAGGATAATAGCTTTGATGAAGTCAACTTCTGCTCACAGTTGAATTTTAATTTGTTAAGCGGTTCCTAAATTTGTGATAAATCGTATTCTGTTCTTTTTGATGATTCTTTCTGTTACATTTTGAAGCCAGGTTTTTAGATTAGCAAAGACTGGGCGGTTGTTAAAGCTGTTAAGGATCGAGATGTATACAAGTTGGATATGTCTCAAGTTGATCCATCTACAGAAACAACTTGCCTTATTGCTCAAGCATCAAATGACGAAAGTCAGCTTTGGCATAGACGTATCGGGCATTCCAACTTCAAGAATATGAACAAGCTTGTAGCGGGAAATCATGTTATCGGCCTTCCATCAAAGAAGTTTGCCACTACTGATCTCTGCTCAACATGTTTAAAGGGGAAGCAACATAGAGTGTCTTATAAGCCCAAGCAAATAAACTCAAATTCCAAACCTCTCCAGATGTTGCATATGGACCTTTTCGGACCAACAAATGTGAAGAGCATTGGAAGAAAATCTTATTGTTTAGTTATCATTGATGACTTCACAAGATTTTCATGGGTTTTCTTTTTGAATTCTAAATCTGAAACAGCTGAGTTGTTAAAAGAATTCATCACAAAAGTTGAAAATCAATTAGAACAAAAAGTAAAAATGATAAGAAGTGATAATGGAACGGAATTTAAAAATGTGACTATTGATATGTTTTGTGCAGAAAAAGGAATTGCTCATCAGTTCAGTACTCCCAGAACTCCTCAACAAAATGGAGTTGCTGAAAGGAAAAACAAAACTTTGATTGAGGCTGCACGATCCATGTTAGTAGATGTGAAAATTCCTATCACTTTCTGGGATGAAGCCATATCTACTATGTGTTTTGTACAGAATTGTACTTTAATTGTGAAAGACATACTGAAAACTCCTTATGAGTTGATGTTTGGCAGGAAACCAAACATAGATTTTCTTAAATCTTTTGGTTGTCTAGTTTTGATTTTAAATTCAAGTGATCATCTAGGAAAATTTGATTCAAAATCTGATGAAGGATTTTTTGTTGGATATTCATCTGTATCAAAAGCCTATCGAGTTTATAACTCTAGGACAAATGTTATACTTGAAACATTCAACGTTAAATTCCTTGAAAATTCTATTCCATCAGTTTCAAATGGTCCAGCTTGGTTATTTGATTTAGATTCATTGTCAAACTCTTTTCAATCTAACTTGTTTAATCAATCTAACTCGCTTGATTCTACAGGTGAGAAGAAACTTCAAGGAGATCTTGGTTCTTTTAGTGATGAATCAGATTCTGATGATATGGATGACTCAAGCCCAGATTACCCATTTTTTTCTTTTGTCAAAGATTCAATAATTCAGTTTAATAATAATGATCAATCTTATCAAGATGAAGATCATTCAGTTTCAGAAGATCAAGATGTTTCACAACCTATTCCTAATGATGGTCCTGAAATTATACAACCTGAGTCTGGAATGTCATCTATTTTTGGTGATGTAGTTGGTACCGGTAATCTTGATTACTTTATCAACTCACCGACTCAAGTCCCCAATTTCAATCCACATTCTTCGAACCTATTGCATCAGCTTTCCAACTTGAACCAAACCAATCTGGATGTACATATTCAAGGGAATGAGATTCCAACATCTCGTGTTCACAAGAACCATCCAATATCTCAGATTAACGGTCAATTGAATAAGAGAAATCCGAGAAGTAAATCATAACAAGCAAACCTTTGCTTATACTCATGTTTTCTTTCTCAAATTGTTCCTAAAAACGTTACCGAAGCGTTAAAGGACAATAGTTGGATTGAGGCTATGCAAGAAGAATTATTGCAATTCCGCAAAGAATAAGTGTGGAATCTTATGGATTTACCTGAAGGGGAAAATGCCATAGGCACAAGATGGTTGTTCAGAAACAAAACAGATGATCGAGGAATCGTTATTAGAAATAAAACGAGATTCGTTGCATAAGGATACACCTAGAGGAAGGAATAGATTATGATGAAGTATTTTCTACAGTTGCAAGACTTGAATCAATTCGTGTCTTCCTGGCTTATGCATCATTCATGAAATTCAAGGTGTTCTAAATGGATGTTAAAGGCACTTTCTTGTATGGACCGATCACCGATGATGTGTATGTAAAGCAACCTCTGGGTTTTGAAGATTCGGAATTTCCACATCGTGTATACAAGCTTAGCAAAGCTTTGTATGGACTACATCAAGCCCCTTGTAACACCCAAAACTTTGGGGTAAAATAAAAAAAAAAGAAAAGAAAAGTATCTAGAAAAAATAAAAGAAGGGGCAAAGATGAGGGGTGTAAAGTGTAAAAGTACACCGAAAAGTCAAAAAGATGTGTATAAGGGGCATGGTAGCCCATGCTCTTTCTGCTACTGCTGCTACCGAAAGAAAAGAAGAAGAAAGAGGCTGAAAATCTTGTTTCTCTCGGTTGTGAAGAAGTATAGGGCAGAAACTTTGAAGGTTAGTGTGTTTTGGTGTTAATTGGTTTGGTTTTTATGGGGGTTTCAACCTTAAAACCAATTATTAAGTGTTCTATGTGGTTTGGTGTTTGCTTTGTTTGTTTCTAGGTGTTTGAACTCTTGTACAAGCAGGTTTGGAGGAGTTTTGCTTGTTTGCTACAATAGGTGAGTTCTAGACTCCGGTTTTTATGTGTTTTAAACTTCTTTGGGGCTGAAAATGCATGTTTAAAAGGTTTTGCAGTTGTTTTATGCTTTACCGTATGTATATGGGTGATTGTGTTTGTGCTTTATGGTGGTTTATGTGCTGTTGATGCCTACGATGTTGTGTATAAGCTTCGAATAGATGGATAAGCATGTTTGGTTAGGAATTGTTGGTGTTTTCATGGTTGTATGCCTGCTCTAGATGTTAAGCATGTTAGATCCATGATAAGGACGTGTTAGATCGAGGATTAGGGACTGAATAATTGCATAAGTGCATTTGCAGGTTGGTAGTTCTTCCGTATTTAAGAACTTTGTTCATGCGCATTGTTGTTTGTTCATCCGCATTTGTAGTTGCTTATGCGCCCAAGTGTTCTCAAGTGTTCTTCCGCATTTCTTTTATTCATGCGCATTTGCTACAGTGCTCATGCGCATTTGTTTCAGTCATTCGCATTTGTTCTACCAGCATTTAGTTGGACACTTGGAATAATCTGAAGACTTTCATCCTCATTAGTTGTTCATCCGCATTAGTTGTTCATCCACATTAGTTACTGTTCATCCGCATTTGTCTAAGGACTTAGGATTTTTCTGAAGCTTGGGAAGTAGAATGTAGCGGGTAAGTTCTGGAATGTTTGCTGGTTTATGTCTATTGTGGTGATGCATATTGCGGGCTGTTGTTGATGCTTTATACTTTGTATAATGTGGCTTTACGTGGTGTGTTTATATTCGTATGCGTAAAGTATTATGTAACGATGTGGAAGATAATGATAATGAAAAGTGGAACTAACGAAAGAATGAAAGTCTTGCAAGCAAAGATCGAGGTGAGTGTCCGTGTTGTCACAAAAGACTCATAAGGGGTTTAATCCATGAGATTGACCCGAAAGATGTCGTGATGCTCACCCCGGTGATGTGACGGTCTTCGGACATGAGGCGGGGGTGTTGCAAAAAGAGACAGGGTCCTTGTCGTGTTCCCCGATACTATCGGTATTCAGACATGAGTAGGGTATTGCATGAGAGAGGATCCAGATTATAGTGAAAGATAATGATGAAAAGTACGAAATGTATGAAATAAACGAATACGTGAGTTAATGAAAGATAATTAAGTCTATACCTTGATGTATGTATGATGAATGCTCACGTGCGAAAGTAAAGGAAGTATTTTATGAAAAGGATATTTTCATATATAATCCTACAAGGTATTTTGAAAGTTTTAAAACTAGAACTCACTTAGCAACGCTGACTTTTATGCATTTTCAGTTGGCAGGTAATTGTTGCTGAGGATGGCACGCGGGGGAAGCTACTCGGCAGGGCAAGACTGGCATCCATTCATCCTTAATGATATTGTTGTTTTGTAATGCAATTAATATGATCCTTTTGTTACTATTAATAATCAACGATGTATTGTTTAGCAATAGTATTTATAAATGAAGTGAATGGCTTTTGATATTAATTCCACAGCACTGGTTTATGAACTATGGAATGTTTTATGCTATGATTGACCAACGGTGAGGTCTCCGGGAAAGGGGCCTTACAAGTTGGTGTCAGAGCCAAAGTTTAAGAGAAATAGGTAAATATTTTCAAAACCTAAACTTAAACTGAGAATGGGACGAATGGAGGGACGCCAGCCCGAGTAGCTACGTGCCATCAGGTATTCCTTTCTTAATGTTAACTAGTACTATGTGCGTGTGCTATTTGATTTATGTGCCTTTAGTAGATTTGAATACTGATGTAGTCAGGATAGAAAATGCTTGGGGGATGAAGAGTAAAGTAAGTGGCTAATCACAACTGGCCACTGTAATTAGGGACTTACTATACTTGACAAAAACTGAGCTATTACCTTGAATGACCATGTTGGTGTTTGAATCTTATAGTGTTAGAGGATGGCTAGAGGTAGATCATCTAAAGCTTCTAGAGGTGGAGCACGGGGAGGTCATGCTGGTAGACCATGAGCTGCAAAGAACAAGACGAGAACTACAGAGACGGCTCCTGGTGAGCATGGGCTTCATCACACGGAGGGCGGAGATGAGAGTGCCAACCTGAGGGCCTTAGTGAAAGAGGTAGTGGTAGAGGAGGTTCACCAAGTCATGCAGACTATCCTACCGTCTGTCATGACTGAGGTGATCCAGGCCATAAGGGAGGATGAGAGGATAGAAAAGGAGGAAGAGAGAAGGGCTACTGCTAGGAGAAGGGAGAATGAGAGAGATCATGATGATGAGGAGGAGATGAATGTTAAAAGGGGAGCCTCCAGTGATGAAGAAGATGTAGAGGTGCGGGAAACCACGAGGGGATGCAGCTACGGGGCATTCCAACGGTGTAAACCCTCTACTTTTGACGGCAACGATAACGCTGCTACTGCCCATCGCTGGGTTAGAGAGATGGAGGCAGTGTTCGATATTAGTGAGTGCAGGAAGGATCAGAAGGTGAAATTTGCCACTCACTCATTTGTTGACTCAACTTTGTGTTGGTGGGACAATATTGTCCAAGCCGTGGGCAGTAGGGCCATCGGGAGGATGAGATGGGAGATTTGAAGAAGTTGGTTGTTGAGGAATTCTGTTCTCACAGGGAACTAGACAAGGTAGAGAGAGAGTTCCTACAGCTTGAGGCGGGAACCATGACCCACCAGCAATACACCACCAAGTTTAACAAAATGGCGAGGCTGGTTCTGGATCAGGTGACGCTGGTGTCGAGGAAAATTAAGAGGTATGTGCAGGGATTGCCGGTTGATATCCGCAGGCACTTGATTGTTGCCTGACCAAGCACTTTTAGGTCAGCAGTGGATCTGGCTGGGAGACTTTATAATGAGAGAGAGGTGTCGGTGATTGAGGTGAAGAAGACAGGTGGTGGTGACAAGAACTGGAGTGGGAAGAGGTTTGGGCATGGTGGTTTCACCCCAAACAACAAGAGGATGAAAATGGATGACCGAAGAGTGAGGTCATTAAGCTTGGGGGCGAAGAGGTGTGGTAAGTGTGGGAAGGAGCATATCGGGGAATGCAGGTTGGGATTAAATGTTTGCTTTAAGTGCTGGAAGCCTGGTCATATCGCTAAGGATTGTAGAGAGTTGAGGTGTTATATCTGTGGGGAAGAGGGACACATGAGCAGGGATTGCAAGAAGCAAAAGGCAAAGAGTTCCGGGGTGAAGAAAAGGACAGATAGTGAAGGGCAGAGGGCAAGCGCTAGAGCATTTACAATGACCAGAGAGGAGGCCAGGGTGGATCCCGATGTCGTGTCGGGTATGTTTCTAGTAAACCAAACTTGTGCCTCTGTATTGTTTGATTTTGGTGCTAGTAGGAGTTTTATTTCTGCTGCTTTCTGTGCTAAGCTGCCTGTTAGTAGTAGAAGAATTGATGAGCCATTTGATGTAGAAACTGCTATTGGTAAGTCTACCAGAATTTCTGATATGATTGAGGATTATGGCATAGAGTTAGAAGGCCATAGGTTCTCTGCTAAACTATTTGTGATGTCCCTAGGCGGATTTGATGTAGTTCTGGGGATGGATTGGTTGGCAGCCTATGAGGCAAACAACATGTGTCGTAAAAAGATGATTCGACTGACAGTGCCCGATAGAAGTTTGGTAACGGTTTACGGTGACCGAGTTACTACAGTTTCGATGGTGGTGGCCGAGAAGTGCATGAAAAGCAGATGTGGTACCTACCTGGCTTATGTGAAGGATGTGGTTGCATTAGTGCCTCAATTGTCCGACGTATCAGTTGTGTGTGATTTACCAGACGTGTTCCCAGAAGATTTACCAGGCGTGCCACCGGGCCGTGAGATTGAGTTTCAGATTGATTTGATACCCGGTGCTCAACCCATTGCCAAGGCACCGTATCAATTAGCTCTAATCGAGATGAAGGAGCTGATGGTTCAACTACAGGAGTTATTGGACAAGGGTTTCATTCGACCGAGTATCTCTCCTTGGGGTGCTCTGGTCTTGTTTGTTAAGAAGAAAGATGGTAGTATGAGGATGTGCATAGACTGCCAGGAGCTAAACAAGTTAACAGTGAAGAATCGATATCCCCTACCGAGAATAGATGACTTGTTTGACCAACTCCAAGGTGCCAGCCGGTTCTCATGAATAGAGCTTCGATCTGGTTACCATCAGTTGAAGGTTAAGGAGCAAGACATTCCTAAGACAGCTTTTCGCACACGTTATGGACACTACGAGTTCCTCGTTATGTCTTTCGGTCTGACTAACATGCCAGCTACCTTTATGGACTTGATGAACCGAGTGTGTCGGTCGATGTTAGATAAATCAGTGATTGTGTTTATTGATGATATCCAGATTTATTCAAAGAGCAAAGAAGAACATGCCGGCCACATACGTGAAGTAATGGAGACGCTTCGCAGGGAGAAGCTTTATGCGAAATTCTCTAAGTGTGCTTTTTGGTTACGTGAGGTTCAATTTTTGGGTCACGTGGTGAATTCTGAAGGAATTATGGTGGACCCGGCGAAGGTTTAGGCGGTGATGCAATGGAAGTCTCCAAAGACGCCATCCGAGATTCGAAGTTTCTTGGGATTGGCGGGCTACTATAGGAGGTTCATTCAAGACTTTTCCAAGATAGCCTCACCTTTGACTAAATTGACTCCCAAGGAGGTGAAGTTTGTGTGGGGACGAGAATAGGAGGATGCTTTTAAGGAGTTAAAGGCAAGATTAACCCAAGCTCCTGTTTTGACATTACCCGAAGGGAGTGAAGACTTAGTGATGTATTCGGATGCCCCTATTCGGGACTGGGTTGTGTGTTAATGCGATGTGGGAAAGTAATAGCCTACGCGTCCCGACAGTTGAAAACTCACGAGGTCAATTATCCCACGCATTATATGGCGCTTGCAGCTGTGGTCTTCGCCTTAAAGATTTGGAGGCATTACCTGTACGGGGCGAAATGCACAATCTTCACGGACCACAAGAGCCTAAAGTATTTCTTTGAGCAGAAAGATCTTAACATGAGGCAGAGAAGGTGGTTAGAGCTGATTAAGGATTATTATTGTTAAATCCACCACCATCCGGGTAAAGCCAATGTAGTGGCTAATACCCTCAGCTGAAAAGAGAGACCCGAGCCAATCCGGGTGAAGGCTTACCAATTGGTGATGACCGCTGACGTGATGACACAGGTCAAAGAATTTCAGGATGAGGCATTAAAGGAAGATCGCCTTAACTCTGAAAGGATGAGAGGTCTAGTCACGGAGTTAGGAGAAAATACCCATGGAGTTAGAACCCACTTCGGGCGGATGTGGATTCCCCGCTACGGTGATCTACGGGGATGAATTATGGATGAAGATCATAAGACTCGATACTCCATTCATCCCGGTGTCACTAAGATGTATCAAGATTTGAAGAAAGACTATTGGTGGCCGGGTATGAAACATGACGTGGCGGAGTATGTGAGTAAGTGCCTTACTTGCTTACAAGTGAAGGCAGAGCATCAAAAGCCATACGGGAAGATCCAACCATTGGATGTACCCGAGTGGAAGTGGGAGTACATCACCATGGGTTTCATCACGAAGTTACCACGTACGGCAAGGGGGTATGATGCAATTTGGGTAATAGTTGATCGTTTGACAAAGAGTGCTCACTTCCTACCGATCCGCGAGACGTAGTCATCTGAGAGGTTGGCAGAACTGTTCATCAAAGAGATTGTAGCTCGCCATGGTGTGCCGGTGTCTATCATGTCAGACCGTGACACTCGGTTCACATCGAAGTTTTGGAAGAGATTCCACGATGCGATGGGGACGAGGCTACACATCATTATGGCTTATCATCCTCAGACAGATGGTCAGCCCGAGGAGACAATTCAAACGCTCGAGGACATGCTCCGAGCATGTGTGATCGACTTCGGAGGAAGTTGGGATGATCATCTACCATTGGCAGAGTTCTCATACAACAACAGCTATCATGCCAGCATTGGAATGCCACCTTACGAAATGCTATATGGTAGGAGATGTAGAACGCCCGTGTGTTGGGGAGACATTGGGCAGAAAGAATTGGGAAGCATGGAGGTAATCGAGGCTATGACTGAGAAGCTAGAAAAGATCAAAGCCTATATGAAGGCAGCCAAGGATAGACAAAAGTCATATGCCGATAAGAGGCGTAGACCAATCGAGTTCAACGTGGGTGATAGAGTCATGTTAAAGGTCTAGCCCTGGAAGGGGATCATCCGGTTCCGGAAGAGGGGCAAGCTAAGTCCGAGATACATAGGGCCTTTTCGAATCGTTTCAGGAGTAGGGGAGGTGGCCTATCGACTAGAATTGCCTGATGAGTTAAGTGGAAATCATCCGACGTTCCATGTATCTCATCTGAGAAAATGCTTGGCCGATGAAGATATGATTGTGTCACTGGAGGATATCGAAGTGGATGAAAGGCTCAATTATGTGGGGCAACCAGTGGCCATCATAGACAGAAAGGAGAAAAGATTGAGAAATAAAATGGTTCCACTTATGCGCGTGCAGTGGAAGCACTGGAAGGGTTCTGAGTCTACGTGGAGACGGAAGAAGAAATGAGACAGCATTACCCACAGTTGTTCGAAAAGTGACAGGTTTCAGGGACGAAACCTCTTTAAGGGGGGTAGACTTGTAACAACCGAAACTTTGGGGTAAAAAAAACAGAAAAGAAAAGTATCTAGAAGAAATAAAAGAAGGGGCAAAGATGAGGGGTGTAAAGTGTAAAAGTACACCAAAAAGTCAAAAAGATTTGTATAAGGGGCATGGTCGCCCATGCTCTTTCTGCTGCTGCTGCTACCGAAAGAAAAGAAGAAGAAAGAGGCTGAAAATCTTGTTTCTCTCGGCTGTGTAGAAGTATAAGATAGAAACTTCGAAGGTTAGTGTGTTTTGGTGTTAATTGGTTTGGTTTTTATGGGGGGACCTTAAAACCGATTATTAAGTGTTCTATGTGGTTTGGTGTTTGGTTTTTTTTTGTTTCTAGGTGTTTGAACTCTTGTACAAGCAGGTTTGGAGGAGTTTTGCTTGTTTGCTACAATAGGTGAGTTCTAGACCCTGGTTTTTATGTGTTTTAAACTTCTTTGGGGCTGAAAATGCATGTTTAAAAGGTTTTGCAGCTGTTTTATGCTTTACCGTATGTATATGGGTGATTGTGTTTGTGCTTTATGGTGGTTTATGTGCTGTTGATGCTTGCGATGTTGTGTATAAGCTTCGAACAGATGGATAAGCATGTTTGGTTAGGAATTGTTGGTGTTTTCATGGTTGTATGCCTGCTCTAGATGTTAAGCATGTTAGATCCATGACAAGGACGTGTTAGATCGAGGATTGGGGACTGAATAATTGCATAAGTGCATTTGCAGGTTGGTAGTTCTTCCGCATTTAAGTACTTTGTTCATTTGCATTGTTGTTTGTTCATCCGCGTTTGTAGTTGCTTATGCGCCCAAGTGTTCTTCCGCATTTCTTTTATTCATGCGCATTTGCTACAATGCTCATGCGCATTTGTTTCAGTCATTCGCATTTGTTCTACTAGCATTTAGTTGGACACTTGGAATAATCTGAAGACTTTCATCCGCATTAGTTGTTCATCCGCATTAGTTGTTCATCCGCATTAGTTGTTCATCCGCATTTGTCTAAGGACTTAGGATTTTTCTGTAGCTTGGGATGTAGAATGTAGCGGGTATGTTCTGGAAGGTTTGCTGGTTCATGTCTGTTGTGGTGATGCATGTTGTGGGCTATTGTTGATGCTTTATACTATGTATAATGTGACTTTACGTAGTGTCTTTATATTCGTATGCGTAAAGTATTATGTAACGAAGTGGAAGATAACGATAACGAAAAGTGGAACGTAACGAAAGAATGAAAGTCTTGCAAGCAAAGATTGAGGTGAGTGACCGTGTTGTCACAAAAGACTCGTAAGGGGTTTAATCCATAAGATTGACCCAAAAGATGTCGTGATGCTCACCCCGGTGCTGTGACGGTCTTCGGACATGAGGCGGGGGTGTTGCAAAAAGAGACGGGGTCCTTGTCGCATACCCCGGTATTGTCGGTCTTCGGACATGAGTAGGGTATTGCATGAGACAGGATCCAGATTATAGTGAAAGATAATGATGAAAAGTACGAAACGTACGGAATGAACGAATACGTGAGTTAATGAAAGATAATTAAGTCTATACCTTGATGTATGTATGATGAATGCTCACGTACGAAAGTAAAGGAAGTATTTTATGAAAAGGATATTTTCATATATAATCCTACAAGGTATTTTGAACGTTTTAAAACTTGAACTCACTCAGCAACGCTGACTTTTATGCATATTCAGTTGGCAGGTAATTGTTGCTGAGGATGGCATGCGGGGGAAGCTACTCGGCAGGGCAAGACTGCATCCATTCATCTTTAATGATATTGTTGTTTTGTAATGCAATTAATATGATCCTTTTGTAACTATTAACAATCAATGATGTATTGTTTAGCAACAGTATTTATAAATGAAGTGAATGGCTTTTGATATTATTTCCGCTGCACTGGTTTATGAACTATGAAATGTTTTATGCTATGATTGATCAACGGTGAGGTCCCCGGGAACAAGGCCTTACACCCCTTGAATCTTGTATGAAACATTGTCACAACACTTAATCCAACATGGATACACGCGATGGAAAATCGATCCAACTTTGTTCATAAAGAAGGATGCTGATGATCTCCTATGTGTACAACTGTATGTCGATGATATCATATTTGGTTCTACAAGTCCAAAATTGTGCAATGAACTAGAAGAAATCATGAAGTCTCGGTTTTAAATGAGTTCTATGGGAGAAATAATTTTTTTTCATGGACTTCAAGTCAAGCAGTCTGCAGATGGAATTTTTATCAATCAAGAGAAATTCGTTGATAAACTCTTGAAGAAATTTAAACTGCAAGATTGTCAATCCATAAGAACTCCAGCTGACATAAATTCCAAGATTGAACCTGATTCGAAAGGAAAATCTGTTTACCAAACTTTATACAAATCTATGATTGGTTCATTGATGTATCTTACTGCATCTAGACCTGACATAATGTATACTGTTTGTCTCTGTGCCAGGTATCAATCAGACCCAAAGGAATCTCACTTAATTGCTGTTAAACAAATATTCAAGTATCTCAAAGGAAAACCAGCTTTAGGGCTATGGTATCCTTATGAAGGTAACTTCGAGTTACATGGATATACGGATAGTGATTATGGAGGATGTTGTCAAGATCGTAAATCTACTACAGGTGATTGTTAGTTTATAGGACCTAGATTAGTCTCATGGCAGTTTAAGAAACAAACAAATGTCTCTGTTTCAACCGCAGAAGCTGAATACCCTGCTGCATCAGCAGGATGTTCTCAAATCCTTTGGTTACAAAACCAACTGCTGGATTAAAGGTTCAATTTTCATAAAACTCCAATTTACATTGATAATACTGCTACTATGTTCATTACAGCTAATCCTGTCCAACATTCAAAAACAAAACATATCGAGATTCGATATCATTTTCTCAGAGATAACTCTGAAAAAGGTTTAATCATTTTAATCCAAATTGCAACTGAAAAACAGTTGGCGGACCTATTTACAAAATCCTTTTTACCAGGAAGGTTTGAGTATTTGGTAGAGTCAATTGGTCTTATTAACCATATGTAAAAACTGGTTTTTGAGCATCTCAGTTACTTGAGTCTTAAAATGATCAGAATCCTCCCTTAACTGAATAGGAAACAACAAGAGAAACTGTCAGAGTTAATTGCCTGATTGTATATTGTGAGTGCATGTTTCATAGAAAAACAAACCAAAATACAAAAATAGAAAATTGAAAAATCAAAAGATAAAAATATAAATCAAAAACTACAAAAATAGAGTTTTTCTTTCTTAATTCATTTTTTTAGGAATGAATCTATCTTTGCAATATGTGAGAAATGATAGATACATTAGTTTGATCAGTTGCATACTTCGCTTACGACTAAAGTCTGACGTGATCAGATATGATGTGCAGGTAAGCTCATGTAATCATACTGAAAAAGTAAACTCTTGTGATCAAACTAAATCAATCATGCATTCATGTTTGTCCATTTTAGTACACATGAGTAGTGTTGACTTCTCAAATTGATTGCTTGTAAAGTCACAAACTCACACCTGGTGGCGATATGAATAACCATTGAGCTCTAATTAACTTAAAGCATCGATTCGCTTCTCTGTTATGAGTCATCATAGACCTGAAGTGACAAGATATCCTTTGTTGTAAGTCATTACAGACCTGGATATTCTCATCTGATGCAAAAAGATGCCAATGTGCCCAAACTAAACATGAGATCTGGTTATAAGTATATGTTAGGTTTTCAAGTTGAGAAAAGTGATTTCTTGCAAATCTTGACGAGGGTTGAGCTCTCTAAGTCTAAGTGTGACTTACATAATGTCATATCTAATCGTACCTTAGATCTCGTGTCTCCTTTGCTACAGAAATGCTAACCTGGAACACACTTGATCAGGATTTATTCACTGTCTATGACTATCTACCAATTTCTTTTATTTCAATGTACTTATCTTAATTGATATGATTTCACTGCAGACATATGATTCAATTGTACATAATAGATTTTTATTCTGCTTTAATTTTGATTTTTGCATGTTTTTCTGTGTGCATGCATATTAACAATGATTAGTGTGCTCTTCCTGTGACTTTCAAGAAACTTCTAAGTTTTATTAAACTTAAAAGTTTAGGGGGAGTAAAAAGTAAAAGTGTCAAAGAGAAAATTGTCAAATTTCAAGATATGAAAAATCAAAAATTAAATGTTTTGGATGAATAGGATGAAGCTAAAAAGTTCAAGCATGTGTGTGTTTGATATAGTGTAAAAATGAACCTGAAGAAAACATTTTAAAGTGAAAAAGCTTCTTGCAACATTTAATATGAGACTTTTTGTTAAAATTAGAAACTAAAATGATAGGAAATTGTTTTTAAAAAAAATTAAAAAAAAATGAAAAGGTCAAAATTTAAATGTCAAAAGTACAAAATTGAGGGTCAATTATTTAAATTTTGGGTGAAAGTCAAAAGTTGAAAAATTGTTTTAAAAATTAGTACATGAACAGTACTAATGCGTTTAAACAGTGTTCAGGTGGAGGATTTGAAAATTTCAAGTGTTAGACTCATGAAAGTAATCTCATGCGCCTAAACGATGTTCAAAAGTCCAAAATAGGAGCATGATGATTTTTTAGAAATTTGTACAAGTGTTGGGCGTTTCAGACAACCTCAAGCGCCTAAACAGTTGACATATGTCTGAAATTTGTGGTTAAGTGTTGGGCGTTTCATCCATACTCATGCGCCTACACAGTAACAAGCTTTCAAGAGTTGGGCGTTTCAAGTGAAAAATTACCAAGTGTTGGGCGTTTCAGTTAGTCCCATACGCCTGAACAGTGCAAAAGCGCCTAAACAGTGCTTATGCGTCTGAACAGTGCCCATGCGTCTATACCTCATGCGCACAAACAGTGCTCATGCGCCTAAAAATTTACTCTTAGTATAAATACAACACTTGTGATTTCAGATTTCTCATTCACTCTCAAATCCCTTGTTCTTGCACCCGACTATCGAACACCCTTGATTCATCAGTTCATCTTTCTTAGTGTCATTTGTTCAATACTTGCGATTGATAGTTTGTTTTTCAGATTCTAAACGTAAGTTCATGAACAAATTCATACAATTTCAAGTTTATAGTTTGAATTTGATTGGGCGTTTCATGACTATACGGGCATATGAACCCTAGTTCGACTGAAATTTTGAAATCTGTGACTTTAATGTAAATGTTTAACTGAAATTGAACACTGATTGATGATATACACTTGATTTCGAACATATTGTGATAATCAAATCTGATTTTCATTAAATTTGTTCTTGATGATGATGTTCATGTTCATCAGTCGAAGTTCTTGAATATGAACAGTCATATTCATGAATTTTTAATAAAAATGGAAAATTAATCACAAATTCATTCTTTAATCTGTTTTTGAGAAATTTAATAAATTGATATGTTTGAAATTATTTACACTCTAACTTGAATGTATTTTGTTTTTTGACAGAATACTTGAACACTTAAAAAAAATTTCAAAGTGCAATTTAGGTTAACTTGAATTAAAACATAATAATTCATTTAAATTTCTATAAATATCAATTTGATTCAATATTTCAAATTCGTAAGTGTCTAATTCTTTTTGTCTTATCCTTTCAGATGGCTGAATTAAAGTTTGAGCCTAAACACAATGTAGCAGCATTCTAAATGAAGATGTTTGAGATGCTACAGGCTATGAAGAAATGATCAGATTTTTGTTAAGGACGAAGTATGTTTATGCTATGTGTTACCAACCAGTCATTTATTCCAGACTGATCAAGAAGTTTTGGCCTACTACAACTGTTGAAATCAATGAAAAAGAGAGAAAAGTTTTGAGAGGATTCATAACCAATGAAAGAATGATTGAAGTGTCAGAAGAATCCATTAGAGAAGCATTAAGGCTTGGAAACAATGAGCCTGAAGACTTAGCTGAACTCTCATTTAACGAATGTAGAGAAACCTTTATTGCTATGGTCATCCAGATAATTTTCCTAAAAAACAATTTTTCAGAGCCCGAGTGTACAATCACTGGAAACTTCTATGCTATATATTCCAGCACGGTATTATAAGGCCCCAATCCCAGAAACCTCACAGTTGGACATTCACAGCATAACTTATAAAACATTTCATAACTTTTCAAACATTGCAGCGGAACTTAAATATCAAAAGCCATTCATTAGTTTAAAACCACTGTTGCTAAGCAATACATATTTGTTAATAGTTACAAAGGATCATTAGTTTGCATTACAAAACAACAATGTTATATTCATGAATGGATGTTAGCCTTGTCCCGACGAGTAGCCTCCCTGAGTGCCATCCTCAGCAAATTACCTGCCAACTGAAAACGTATAAAAGTCAGCTTTGCTGAGTGAGTTCTAGTTTTAAAATCATAAAAATATCTTGATTGATTTGTATACAAAATACTTCTTAAAGAAAATATCTTATCTTTCTTTCGGATTTGATCACACATCATACACACAAATCATATCCATTACATCATCACCATTCTCTTTCTTGCTTATTTATTATTATCTTTCACTGTCGATATGGACCAAAGTGCTATACCCCCCATATAATGCGCAAAAACCTGGTAGTGGGCCTTGAAGTCTATAAATAGAATCCGTCCATGGTGTACATATGCTGGCACCAGTACTGGGGCAGCAACAGTGGTCCCCTCAATCTTAAAGATTGACCCTGTGTACATCCTTTGGGTTACCTAAACCGTACACAGTTGAGCTAACGACAACATGGTCGTGCACCTCCTGTAAACTTTACTTGCAAGTCTTTTCATTCTTTATGTTCCACTTTTCATTAATATTAATCTTCCACTTGATTAATAATAATACTTTATGATCATAAGTAAACCACATAAAGTCATATGTTAATATCATAATAGGCACATAAGGACAGCCCACAACATGCATAAGATAATCAGATACAAGCATCAAGTCAACCATGGTCAAACCCTAATCTTGATCTTCCAAAATTCCAGAAAATTCCTTAAGTCTTAAAGAAATGCGGGTGAACAAAACCAATGCGGGTGAACAAAACCAATGCGGGTGAACAAAAACTAATACGGGTGGACAACTTGCAAATGCGGATGAACAACTTGCAAATGCGGATGAACAACTTGCAAATGCGGGTGAACACTGTAAATGCGGACGAACAAAACACTTAGGCAATTATCACAGTGTAAATGCGGATGAACCATCAGACCTGTAAATGAGACTTATGCTATAACCAGTTCTAAAACCTCATTTTCATACATTCTTAACATAGATCTATCATGCTAAACTCTTAGAACAAGCTTACAACCTTAAAGAACATAGAAGTTCATGCACATACATACACAGTTATCATATACAACGGTTGTAAAACATTTTAAATGCATTTTCAGCCCCAAAGAAGTTTAAAAACATAATACCGGGGTCATAGAACTCACCTATTGCAGCAAACAAGTGAATCTCCTCCCAACTTGCGTGCACAAGAGTTCAAACACCTAGAACAAGCCAAAACAAACACCCAAACACCAAGAACACATAGATGTCAGTTTCTAAGGTTGAAACCTCAAAGAAACCGAACCAATTACACAAAAACCTACTAACCTTGAAGATTCTTCTTCTTATTCACAATTCGACCGAGAGAAAACACAAAACTCAGCTTTCTTTCTTTCTTCTCTGGAAAGCAGCAGCAGAAAGAGCATGGGCGACCATGCTCTTTATACGCCCACTTTTGACTTTTGTAGCATTTTACACTTTTCACCCTTCAACTTTGGCCTTTATAAAAATTCAGGTGTTACAAGTCTACCCCCCTTAAAGAGGTTTCGTCCCTGAAACCTGTCATTCTTCAAATAACTTAGGGTAGTGCTGCCTCATTTCTTCTTTGGTCTCCCAAGTAGACTCGGAACCCTTTCGATGTTTCCACTGTACCCGCACAAGTGGAACCACTTTATTTCTCAACCTCTTCATCCTTTCGGTCGATGATTGCCACTGGTTGCTCCACATAATTGAGCCGTTCATCCACTTCAATATCATCCAATGGTACAATCATATCTTCGTCGGCTAAGCATTTTCTTAGATGAGATACATGGAATGTCGGGTGAATCCCACTTAACTCATCGGGCAATTCTAGACGGTAGGCCACCTCTCCTACTCATGCAACGATTCGGAAGGGCCCTATGTATCTTGGACTCAACTTGTCCCTCTTCTGGAATCGGATGATCCCTTTCCAAGGCGAGACCTTTAACATGACATTATCACCCATGTTGAACTCGATGGTTCTACGCCTCTTATCGGCATACGACTTTTGCCTATCTTTGGCTGCCTTCATAAAGGGTTTGATCTTTTCCAGCTTCTCAGTCGTAGCTTTAATCATTTCGATGCTTCCCAATTCTTTTTGCCCAATGTCTCCCCAACACACGGGCGTTCTACACCTCCTACCGTACAGCATCTCATAAGGCGGCATACCGATACTGGCATGTTAACTGTTGTTGTACGAGAATTCTGCTAATGGTAAGTGATCATCCCAATTTCCCCCAAAATCGATCACGCAAGCACGAAGCATATCCTCGAGCTTCTGGATCGTCCTCTCAGACTGACCGTCTGTTTAAAGATGGTAAGCAGTGCTAATATGTAGCCTCGTCCCCATGACATCATGAAATCTCTTCCAGAACTTCGACGTGAACCGGGTGTCACGATCCGACACGATAGACACCGACACACAATGACGAGCTACAATCTCTTTGATGAACAGATCCGCCAATCTCTCAAATGAATACGTCTCGCGGATCGGTAGGAAGTGAGCACTCTTTGTCAACCGATCAACTATCACCCAAATAGCATTGTACCCCTTGCAGTACGGGGTAGCTTCGTGATAAAATCCATAGTGATGTGCTCCCACTTCCACTAAGATATATCCAATGGTTGAATCTTCCCGTATGGTTTCTAATGTTCTGCCTTCACTTGCCAGCAAGTAAGGCACTAACTTACATACTCTGCCATGTCACGTTTCATACCAGGCCACCAGTAGTCTTTCTTCATGTCTTGATACATCTTGGTAGCACCGGGATGAATGGAGTAACGAGTTTTATGAGCTTCGTCCATAATTCTCCCACGTAGATTCCCATATCTAGGAATCCACATTCGCCCAAAGCGGGTTTTAACACCGTGGGTATTCTCCCCCAATTCTGCTACTAGACCTCTCATTTGTTCGGAGTTAAGGCGATCTTCTTTTAACGCTTCATCTTGGAATCCTTTAACCTGCGCCATCACATCTGAGATCATCACCAACTGATACGCCTATACCCGAATCGGTTTGGGTCTCTCCTTCCGGCTAAGGGCATCGGCCACTACGTTGGCCTTGCTCGGGTGGTAATGGATCTCGCAATCATAGTCTTTGATCAACTCTAACCACCTTCTCTGCCTCATGTTGAGATCTTTCTGCTCGAAGAAGTATTTCAAGCTCTTGTGATCCTTGAAGATTGTGCACTTGGTCCCGTATAAATAGTGCCTCCAAATCTTCAACACAAAGACCACCACAGCCAATTCTAAATCATGAGTGGGGTAATTTACTTCGTGGGTCTTTAACTGTCGGGACGTGTAAGCTATCACTCGTTTATGTTGCATTAGCACGCAACCCAGCCCCGAATAAGATGCATCTGAATACACCACTAAGTCTTCACTTCCTTCGGGCAATGTCAAGACAAGAGCTTGAGTTAATCTTGCCTTTAACTCCTCAAAAGCATCCTCTTGTTCCCGTCCCCACCCAAACCTCACATCCTTGCAAGTCAACTTAGTCAAAGGTGAGTCTATTTTGGAAAAGTCTTCAACGAACCTTCGGTAATAACCCGCCAAACCCAAGAAACTGCGAATCTCGGATGGCGTCTTTGGTGACTTCCATTGCATCACTGCCTCAACCTTTGCCGGGTCCACCATAATTCCTTTGGTATTCACCACATGACCCAGAAATTGAACCTCGCGTAACCAGAAAGCACACTTAGAGAATTTAGCATATAACCTTTCTCTCCTAAGTGTCTTCAACACTTCCCATATGTGATCGGCATGTTCTTCTTTGCTCTTTGAATAAATAAAGATATCATCAATGAACACAATCACTGATTTATCCAACATTGGTCGACATACTCGATTCATCAAATCCATAAAGGCAGCTGGCATGTTGGTTAAACCGAAAGACATAACGAGGAACTCGTAATGTCCATAACGCGTGCGAAAAGATGTCTTAGGAATGTGTTGCTCCTTCACCTTCAACTGATGATAACCCGATCGGAGATCTATTCTGGAAAACCAACTGGCACCTTGAAGCTGGTCAAACAAGTCCTCATACCTTGGTAGGGGGTATCTGTTCTTCACCGTCAACTTGTTTAACTCACGGTAGTCTATGCACATTCTCATACTACCATCCTTCTTTTTGACGAATAGGAACGGAGCACTCCAAGGAGAGATACTTGGTCTGATGAACCCTTTGCCCATCAATTCCTGTAGTTGATCCATAAGTTCCTTCATCTCAGACGGAGCTAACCGATATGGTGCTTTTGCAACTGGTTGTGCACTGGGAATCAAGTCAATCTGAAACTCAATCTCGGGGTCCAGTGGCAATCCTGGTAAGTCTTCTGGGAACACGTCTGGGAACTCACACACAACGGGCACTTCTGACAATTATGGTATCGACGCGTCCACATCCTTTACGTATGCCAAGTAGGCATTACATCCGCGCCTCATACACTTCTCTGCCACAGCCATTGAAATCACCTTCGGAACCGTAGTGACACGATCACCATAAACTGTCACTGAACTCCCATCGGGTGCAACTAACCGAATCATCTTCTTCCGACACATGATGTTTGCCTCATAGGCTACCAACCAATCCATCCCCAGAACTACATCAATTCCGCCTAGGGGCATCACAAATAGTTTAGTAGAGAACCTATGGCCTTCAAACTCTATGCCACAATCCTCAATCATATCAGAAATTCTTGTAGACTTACCAATAGCAGTTTCTGCGTCAAAAGGTTCATCGATGCTCCTACTACTAACAGGCAATTTAGCACAGAAGGCAGCAGATATGAAACTCCTACTAGCACCAGAATCAAATAATACAGAGGCACAAGTTTGGTTTACTAGGAACACACCTGACACGACGTCGGGGTCTACCCGGGCTTCCTCTCGTATCATCGTGAAGGCTCTTGCACTTGCTCTCTGCCCTCCTTCTTCCAGCCTCTTCTTCAACCCAGAACTTTCAACCCTTGGCTTCTTGCAATCCTTGTTCATATTGCCGATCTCACCACAGTTAAAGCACCATAGGGCTCCACACATCTTTGAAATGTGACCGGGCTTGCCACATTTGTAGCAGACGTTCATTCCCAAGGGCACTCCCCGCTATGTTCCTTCCCACACTTATCACACCGCTTCAACCCCGAAGATACAGTAACCACTCGGCGATCATCCACCCTCGGCCTCTTACTGTTCGGGGTGAAACCACCACGCCCGAATCTCTTCCCAATCCAGTTTCCATCACCCCCACCAGTCCTCTTCACCTCAACCACAGTTACCTCTCGTTCATCATACAACCTTCCCACCAAATCCACTACCGACCTAATAGTGCTCGGTCAAGCAGTGATCAAATGCCCGCGAATGTCAGCCAGCAACCCCTGAATATACCGCTTGATCTTCCTTGAAGCCGGTGTAACTTGTTTGGGCACCAGTCTCGCCATCTAGTTGAATTTGGTGGTATATTGCTGGTGGGTCATGGTTCCCGCCTCAAGCTGTAGGACCTCTCTCTCTATCCTGTCGAGTTCTCGATGAGGAAAAAATTCCTCAATCACTAACTTTTTCAGTTCACTCCATCTCATCCTCCCGACAGCCCTGTTGCCCTTGGCTTGGACCAGATTGTCCTACCAACACAGTGCCGAGTCAACGAATCAGTGAGTGGCAAATTTCACCTTCTGATCCTCCCTGCACTCACTAATATCCAACACTACCTCCATCTCTCTAACCCAGTGGTGGGCAGTAGCAGCGTTACCGTTGCCATTAAAAGTAGGGGGTTTACACCGTTGGAATGCCCCGTAGCTACATCCCCTCGCGGTTTCCGGCACCTCTACATCTTCTTCATCACTGGAGGCTCCCCTTTCAACATTCATCTCCTCCTCATCATCATGATCTCCCTCGTTCTCCCTTCTCCTAATAGCAGCCCTTCTCTCTTCCTCCTTTTCTTTCCTCTCATCCTTCCTTACGGCCCGGATCACCTCAGTCACGACAGACGGTAGGATCGTCTGCATGACTTGGTGAACCTCCTCCACCACTGCCTCTTTCACTGAGGCCCTCAAATTGGCATTGTCATCCACTCCATCCAGGTGATGAAGCTCAGCCTCAGCAGGAGCTGTCTCTGCAGTTCTCGTCTTGTTCTTTTCGGCCCAGGGTCTACCAGCACGACCACCCCGTACACCACCTCTAGAAGCCTTAGATGATCTACCTCCAGCCATCCTCTAACACTATAAGATTCAAACACTCACATGGTCATTCAAGGTAATAGCTCAGTTAATGTTAAGTATAGTAAGTCCCTAATTACAGTGGCCAGTTGTGATTAGCCACTTACTTTACCCTTCATTCCCTGAGCATTTCCTATCTTGACTACATCAGTATTCAAATCTACTAAAGCACATAAATCAAATAGCATGCGCACATAATACCGGTTATCATAATGAAAAGAAATACCTGATGGCACGTAGCTACTCGGGCTGGCATCCCTCCATTTGGTCCCATTTTTTAGTTTAAGTTTAGGTTTTTTTTTTTTAAATATTTACCCATTTCTCTTAAACTTTGGCTCTGATACCAACTCTTAAGGCCCCGTTCCCAGAAACCACACAGTTGGACATTCACAGCATAACTTATAAAACATTTCATAACTTTTCAAACATTGCAGCAGAACTTAAATATCAAAAGCCATTCATTAGTTTAAAACCACTGTTGCTAAGCAATACATATTTGTTAATAGTTACAAAGGATCATTAGTTTGCATTACAAAACAACAATGTTATATTCATGAATGGATGTTAGCCTTGTCCCGACGAGTAGCCTCCCTGAGTGCCATCCTCAGCAAATTACCTGCCAACTGAAAACGTATAAAAGTCAGCTTTGCTGAGTGAGTTCTAGTTTTAAAATCATAAAAATATCTTGATTGATTTGTATACAAAATACTTCTTAAAGAAAATATCTTATCTTTCTTTCGGATTTGATCACACATCATACACACAAATCATATCCATTACATCATCACCATTCTCTTTCTTGCTTATTTATTATTATCTTTCACTGTCGATATGGACCAAAGTGCTATACCCCCCATATAATGCGCAAAAACCTGGTAGTGGGCCTTGAAGTCTATAAATAGAATCCGTCCATGGTGTACATATGCTGGCACCAGTACTGGGGCAGCAACAGTGGTCCCCTCAATCTTAAAGATTGACCCTGTGTACATCCTTTGGGTTACCTAAACCGTACACAGTTGAGCTAACGACAACATGGTCGTGCACCTCCTGTAAACTTTACTTGCAAGTCTTTTCATTCTTTATGTTCCACTTTTCATTAATATTAATCTTCCACTTGATTAATAATAATACTTTATGATCATAAGTAAACCACATAAAGTCATATGTTAATATCATAATAGGCACATAAGGACAGCCCACAACATGCATAAGATAATCAGATACAAGCATCAAGTCAACCATGGTCAAACCCTAATCTTGATCTTCCAAAATTCCAGAAAATTCCTTAAGTCTTAAAGAAATGCGGGTGAACAAAACCAATGCGGGTGAACAAAACCAATGCGGGTGAACAAAAACTAATACGGGTGGACAACTTGCAAATGCGGATGAACAACTTGCAAATGCGGATGAACAACTTGCAAATGCGGGTGAACACTGTAAATGCGGACGAACAAAACACTTAGGCAATTATCACAGTGTAAATGCGGATGAACCATCAGACCTGTAAATGAGACTTATGCTATAACCAGTTCTAAAACCTCATTTTCATACATTCTTAACATAGATCTATCATGCTAAACTCTTAGAACAAGCTTACAACCTTAAAGAACATAGAAGTTCATGCACATACATACACAGTTATCATATACAACGGTTGTAAAACATTTTAAATGCATTTTCAGCCCCAAAGAAGTTTAAAAACATAATACCGGGGTCATAGAACTCACCTATTGCAGCAAACAAGTGAATCTCCTCCCAACTTGCGTGCACAAGAGTTCAAACACCTAGAACAAGCCAAAACAAACACCCAAACACCAAGAACACATAGATGTCAGTTTCTAAGGTTGAAACCTCAAAGAAACCGAACCAATTACACAAAAACCTACTAACCTTGAAGATTCTTCTTCTTATTCACAATTCGACCGAGAGAAAACACAAAACTCAGCTTTCTTTCTTTCTTCTCTGGAAAGCAGCAGCAGAAAGAGCATGGGCGACCATGCTCTTTATACGCCCACTTTTGACTTTTGTAGCATTTTACACTTTTCACCCTTCAACTTTGGCCTTTATAAAAATTCAGGTGTTACAAGTCTACCCCCCTTAAAGAGGTTTCGTCCCTGAAACCTGTCATTCTTCAAATAACTTAGGGTAGTGCTGCCTCATTTCTTCTTTGGTCTCCCAAGTAGACTCGGAACCCTTTCGATGTTTCCACTGTACCCGCACAAGTGGAACCACTTTATTTCTCAACCTCTTCATCCTTTCGGTCGATGATTGCCACTGGTTGCTCCACATAATTGAGCCGTTCATCCACTTCAATATCATCCAATGGTACAATCATATCTTCGTCGGCTAAGCATTTTCTTAGATGAGATACATGGAATGTCGGGTGAATCCCACTTAACTCATCGGGCAATTCTAGACGGTAGGCCACCTCTCCTACTCATGCAACGATTCGGAAGGGCCCTATGTATCTTGGACTCAACTTGTCCCTCTTCTGGAATCGGATGATCCCTTTCCAAGGCGAGACCTTTAACATGACATTATCACCCATGTTGAACTCGATGGTTCTACGCCTCTTATCGGCATACGACTTTTGCCTATCTTTGGCTGCCTTCATAAAGGGTTTGATCTTTTCCAGCTTCTCAGTCGTAGCTTTAATCATTTCGATGCTTCCCAATTCTTTTTGCCCAATGTCTCCCCAACACACGGGCGTTCTACACCTCCTACCGTACAGCATCTCATAAGGCGGCATACCGATACTGGCATGTTAACTGTTGTTGTACGAGAATTCTGCTAATGGTAAGTGATCATCCCAATTTCCCCCAAAATCGATCACGCAAGCACGAAGCATATCCTCGAGCTTCTGGATCGTCCTCTCAGACTGACCGTCTGTTTAAAGATGGTAAGCAGTGCTAATATGTAGCCTCGTCCCCATGACATCATGAAATCTCTTCCAGAACTTCGACGTGAACCGGGTGTCACGATCCGACACGATAGACACCGACACACAATGACGAGCTACAATCTCTTTGATGAACAGATCCGCCAATCTCTCAAATGAATACGTCTCGCGGATCGGTAGGAAGTGAGCACTCTTTGTCAACCGATCAACTATCACCCAAATAGCATTGTACCCCTTGCAGTACGGGGTAGCTTCGTGATAAAATCCATAGTGATGTGCTCCCACTTCCACTAAGATATATCCAATGGTTGAATCTTCCCGTATGGTTTCTAATGTTCTGCCTTCACTTGCCAGCAAGTAAGGCACTAACTTACATACTCTGCCATGTCACGTTTCATACCAGGCCACCAGTAGTCTTTCTTCATGTCTTGATACATCTTGGTAGCACCGGGATGAATGGAGTAACGAGTTTTATGAGCTTCGTCCATAATTCTCCCACGTAGATTCCCATATCTAGGAATCCACATTCGCCCAAAGCGGGTTTTAACACCGTGGGTATTCTCCCCCAATTCTGCTACTAGACCTCTCATTTGTTCGGAGTTAAGGCGATCTTCTTTTAACGCTTCATCTTGGAATCCTTTAACCTGCGCCATCACATCTGAGATCATCACCAACTGATACGCCTATACCCGAATCGGTTTGGGTCTCTCCTTCCGGCTAAGGGCATCGGCCACTACGTTGGCCTTGCTCGGGTGGTAATGGATCTCGCAATCATAGTCTTTGATCAACTCTAACCACCTTCTCTGCCTCATGTTGAGATCTTTCTGCTCGAAGAAGTATTTCAAGCTCTTGTGATCCTTGAAGATTGTGCACTTGGTCCCGTATAAATAGTGCCTCCAAATCTTCAACACAAAGACCACCACAGCCAATTCTAAATCATGAGTGGGGTAATTTACTTCGTGGGTCTTTAACTGTCGGGACGTGTAAGCTATCACTCGTTTATGTTGCATTAGCACGCAACCCAGCCCCGAATAAGATGCATCTGAATACACCACTAAGTCTTCACTTCCTTCGGGCAATGTCAAGACAAGAGCTTGAGTTAATCTTGCCTTTAACTCCTCAAAAGCATCCTCTTGTTCCCGTCCCCACCCAAACCTCACATCCTTGCAAGTCAACTTAGTCAAAGGTGAGTCTATTTTGGAAAAGTCTTCAACGAACCTTCGGTAATAACCCGCCAAACCCAAGAAACTGCGAATCTCGGATGGCGTCTTTGGTGACTTCCATTGCATCACTGCCTCAACCTTTGCCGGGTCCACCATAATTCCTTTGGTATTCACCACATGACCCAGAAATTGAACCTCGCGTAACCAGAAAGCACACTTAGAGAATTTAGCATATAACCTTTCTCTCCTAAGTGTCTTCAACACTTCCCATATGTGATCGGCATGTTCTTCTTTGCTCTTTGAATAAATAAAGATATCATCAATGAACACAATCACTGATTTATCCAACATTGGTCGACATACTCGATTCATCAAATCCATAAAGGCAGCTGGCATGTTGGTTAAACCGAAAGACATAACGAGGAACTCGTAATGTCCATAACGCGTGCGAAAAGATGTCTTAGGAATGTCTTGCTCCTTCACCTTCAACTGATGATAACCCGATCGGAGATCTATTCTGGAAAACCAACTGGCACCTTGAAGCTGGTCAAACAAGTCCTCATACCTTGGTAGGGGGTATCTGTTCTTCACCGTCAACTTGTTTAACTCACGGTAGTCTATGCACATTCTCATACTACCATCCTTCTTTTTAACGAATAGGAACGGAGCACTCCAAGGAGAGATACTTGGTCTGATGAACCCTTTGCCCATCAATTCCTGTAGTTGATCCATAAGTTCCTTCATCTCAGACGGAGCTAACCGATATGGTGCTTTTGCAACTGGTTGTGCACTGGGAATCAAGTCAATCTGAAACTCAATCTCGCGGTCCAGTGGCAATCCTGGTAAGTCTTCTGGGAACACGTCTGGGAACTCACACACAACGGGCACTTCTGACAATTATGGTATCGACGCGTCCACATCCTTTACGTATGCCAAGTAGGCATTACATCCGCGCCTCATACACTTCTCTGCCACAGCCATTGAAATCACCTTCGGAACCGTAGTGACACGATCACCATAAACTGTCACTGAACTCCCATCGGGTGCAACTAACCGAATCATCTTCTTCCGACACATGATGTTTGCCTCATAGGCTACCAACCAATCCATCCCCAGAACTACATCAATTTCGCCTAGGGGCATCACAAATAGTTTAGTAGAGAACCTATGGCCTTCAAACTCTATGCCACAATCCTCAATCATATCAGAAATTCTTGTAGACTTACCAATAGCAGTTTCTGCGTCAAAAGGTTCATCGATGCTCCTACTACTAACAGGCAATTTAGCACAGAAGGCAGCAGATATGAAACTCCTACTAGCACCAGAATCAAATAATACAGAGGCACAAGTTTGGTTTACTAGGAACACACCTGACACGACGTCGGGGTCTACCCGGGCTTCCTCTCGTATCATCGTGAAGGCTCTTGCACTTGCTCTCTGCCCTCCTTCTTCCAGCCTCTTCTTCAACCCAGAACTTTCAACCCTTGGCTTCTTGCAATCCTTGTTCATATTGCCGATCTCACCACAGTTAAAGCACCATAGGGCTCCACACATCTTTGAAATGTGACCGGGCTTGCCACATTTGTAGCAGACGTTCATTCCCAAGGGCACTCCCCGCTATGTTCCTTCCCACACTTATCACACCGCTTCAACCCCGAAGATACAGTAACCACTCGGCGATCATCCACCCTCGGCCTCTTACTGTTCGGGGTGAAACCACCACGCCCGAATCTCTTCCCAATCCAGTTTCCATCACCCCCACCAGTCCTCTTCACCTCAACCACAGTTACCTCTCGTTCATCATACAACCTTCCCACCAAATCCACTACCGACCTAATAGTGCTCGGTCAAGCAGTGATCAAATGCCCGCGAATGTCAGCCAGCAACCCCTGAATATACCGCTTGATCTTCCTTGAAGCCGGTGTAACTTGTTTGGGCACCAGTCTCGCCATCTAGTTGAATTTGGTGGTATATTGCTGGTGGGTCATGGTTCCCGCCTCAAGCTGTAGGACCTCTCTCTCTATCCTGTCGAGTTCTCGATGAGGAAAAAATTCCTCAATCACTAACTTTTTCAGTTCACTCCATCTCATCCTCCCGACAGCCCTGTTGCCCTTGGCTTGGACCAGATTGTCCTACCAACACAGTGCCGAGTCAACGAATCAATGAGTGGCAAATTTCACCTTCTGATCCTCCCTGCACTCACTAATATCCAACACTACCTCCATCTCTCTAACCCAGCGGTGGGCAGTAGCAGCGTTACCGTTGCCATTAAAAGTAGGGGGTTTACACCGTTGGAATGCCCCGTAGCTACATCCCCTCGCGGTTTCCGGCACCTCTACATCTTCTTCATCACTGGAGGCTCCCCTTTCAACATTCATCTCCTCCTCATCATCATGATCTCCCTCGTTCTCCCTTCTCCTAATAGCAGCCCTTCTCTCTTCCTCCTTTTCTTTCCTCTCATCCTTCCTTACGGCCCGGATCACCTCAGTCACGACAGACGGTAGGATCGTCTGCATGACTTGGTGAACCTCCTCCACCACTGCCTCTTTCACTGAGGCCCTCAAATTGGCATTGTCATCCACTCCATCCAGGTGATGAAGCTCAGCCTCAGCAGGAGCTGTCTCTGCAGTTCTCGTCTTGTTCTTTTCGGCCCAGGGTCTACCAGTACGACCACCCCGTACACCACCTCTAGAAGCCTTAGATGATCTACCTCCAGCCATCCTCTAACACTATAAGATTCAAACACTCACATGGTCATTCAAGGTAATAGCTCAGTTAATGTTAAGTATAGTAAGTCCCTAATTACAGTGGCCAGTTGTGATTAGCCACTTACTTTACCCTTCATTCCCTGAGCATTTCCTATCTTGACTACATCAGTATTCAAATCTACTAAAGCACATAAATCAAATAGCATGCGCACATAATACCGGTTATCATAATGAAAAGAAATACCTGATGGCACGTAGCTACTCGGGCTGGCATCCCTCCATTTGGTCCCATTTTTTAGTTTAAGTTTAGGTTTTTTTTTTTAAATATTTACCCATTTCTCTTAAACTTTGGCTCTGATACCAACTCTTAAGGCCCCGTTCCCAGAAACCACACAGTTGGACATTCACAGCATAACTTATAAAACATTTCATAACTTTTCAAACATTGCAGCAGAACTTAAATATCAAAAGCCATTCATTAGTTTAAAACCACTGTTGCTAAGCAATACATATTTGTTAATAGTTACAAAGGATCATTAGTTTGCATTACAAAACAACAATGTTATATTCATGAATGGATGTCAGCCTTGTCCCGACGAGTAGCCTCCCCGAGTGCCATCCTCAGCAAATTACCTGCCAACTGAAAACTCATAAAAGTCAGCTTTGCTGAGTGAGTTCTAGTTTTAAAATCGTAAAAATATCTTGATAGATTTGTATACAAAATACTTCTTAAAGAAAATATCTTATCTTTCTTTCGGATGTGATCACACATCATACATACAAATCATATCCATTACATCATCACCATCTCTTTCTTGCTTATTTATTATTATCTTTCACTGTCGATATGGACCAAAGTGCTATACCCCCCATATAATGCGCAAAAACCTGGTAGTGGGCCTTGAAGTCTATAAATAGAATCCGTCCATGGTGTACATATGCTGGCACCAGTACTGGGGCAGCAACAGTGGTCCCCTCAATCTTAAAGATTGACCCTGTGTACATCCTTTGGGTTACCTAAACCGTACACAGTTGAGCTAACGACAACATGGTCGTGCACCTCCTGTAAACTTTACTTGCAAGTCTTTTCATTCTTTATGTTCCACTTTTCATTAATATTAATCTTCCACTTGATTAATAATAATACTTTATGATCATAAGTAAACCACATAAAGTCATATGTTAATATCATAATAGGCACATAAGGACAGCCCACAACATGCATAAGATAATCAGATACAAGCATCAAGTCAACCATGGTCAAACCCTAATCTTGATCTTCCAAAATTCCAGAAAATTCCTTAAGTCTTAAAGAAATGCGGGTGAACAAAACCAATGCGGGTGAACAAAACCAATGCGGGTGAACAAAAACTAATACGGGTGGACAACTTGCAAATGCGGATGAACAACTTGCAAATGCGGATGAACAACTTGCAAATGCTGGTGAACACTGTAAATGCAGACGAACAAAACACTTAGGCAATTATCACAGTGTAAATGCGGATGAACCATCAGACCTGTAAATGAGACTTGTGCTATAACCAGTTCTAAAACCTCATTTTCATACATTCTTAACATAGATCTATCATGCTAAACTCTTAGAACAAGCTTACAACCTCAAAGAACATAGAAGTTCATGTACATACATACATAGTTATCATATACAATGATTGTAAAACATTTTAAATGCATTTTCAGCCCTAAAGAAGTTTAAAAACATAAAACCGGGGTCATAGAACTCACCTATTGCAGCAAATAAGTGAATCTCCCAACTTGCATGCACAAGAGTTCAAACACCTAGAACAAGCCAAAACAAACACCCAAACACCAAGAACACATAGAAGTCAGTTTCTAAGGTTGAAACCTCAAAGAAACCAAACCAATTAATTACAAAAACCTACTAACCTCGAAGATTCTTCTTCTCTTCACAATTCGACCAAGAGAAAACACAAAACCCAGCTTTCTTTCTTTCTTCTTCGGAAAGCAGCAATAGAAAGAGCATGGGCGACCATGCTCTTTATACACCCACTTTTGACTTTTGTACCATTTTACACTTTTCACCCTTCAACTTTTGCCTTTATAAAAATTCGGGTGTTACAGGTATGTCCAAACGAATTGCAGGTTGGAACTCATTTCCAGTGGATATAGCTTCACCCATTATGGCTCTTGCAACAAACAGAAGTTTCAACATGGCTCGTTGGATTATGAATGGATTTATCTATAACTTGGAGAAAGGAATCAGAAATAACTATCTGATGTACCCAAGATTCCTGCAGATGATCATAAATGAAGCAAATCCTGATTATCATGCTTATGGAGTTGGTGGTGAAAGATTGATTCTTGAGCATATTATGGAAACTTCATACAAAAGACTATCAGTGATTACTGGTGCTCCTAATGTACCAATGTTTGACTATATGAGGGTTGTGGCTCAAGATGAGGTGAACATAAATGAAGATCATTTTCATTTACTTGAGGATGAACCAGTGGATCCAAACGACCTGATTGAAGTAGATCCTCTAGAGTTAGTTGATGATGATGAAGATGATGATAATGATGAAAGTTCAAGTTCTGATGATGATAATGATGAAAGATCAAGTTATGATGATGATAATGATGAAAGTTCAAGTTCTGATGATGATAATGATGAAAGTTCAAGTTTTGATGATAATGATGATAATGATGGTTATGATGATGGCAATGACATGGAATAATTAAGTGAAGTTGTTCATGAAACTGAACAAGTTGAAGATGTTCAGGAAGTTGATCAAGTTGAAGATAGAAATGAAGAAAGTCAAACTATTAAGGAGATAGTTAATATGATTGAAGAAGCAATTGAAACAGAAGAACAAACTAAAGTTAATGAAGATGTTCAAAACTTTGAAGTATTTGAAGATGTGATACATGATAATCCTGTAAGTTTGAATCAACAGGATACACATGTGGTGAAAGAAACAAACTTTCAGTTGATTATTGATGGATTAAAAGAAGAAAATGCCAAGCAAGAGAATCTCATTGAAAAGTTAAGAGAAGAAAATGAGAAATTAAAGGAGGAATTACAAAAGAAAGATAAAGTGATTGCTAATTTGGAGAAAGATAAAGAAACAAATTTTCAAAATTTTGAAGTCATGATGAAAGATTATGACCTAATGGAAGAAAAATTCAAAAAGTTGAAAGAAAACAATGAGGTTTTAAAAGATGAATTCAAAAGAATGAAAGATAGCCTAAAATCTCCATCCCCTGAAGTTATGATAGTTTCTGAAGTTATCCCAATTGATGTTGAGAAGATATCTGAGATAGATAAAGGAAAAAGAAAAATTGATGATGTAGACATTTTAGTTCCAACTGAATCATCAAAAATTCAAAAGACTGCATCTGAAGTTGAAACTCAAGAAAGTCAAGAACCTATAGATCAAGAGAAGATTGAGGCACTTGATGATTTAGAATCTGAGTTTGAAGATGCATGGTATGATGAAGTATTGGAAGATGAAGACATGGTTGAAGTTACTCACTCTCCAATCCAGGAAATATCTGAAGACATTCCAGTTGATATTAAAGATAAGTACAATTACTTGATCAAAATGAAGTACAACAGAGTATTCTTGGATGGATTAACTGTTTCACAAATAAATGAAGAGTATGAAAAATGTATAACCGCTGAGTCTGTTGCACCTATTGATCCAGATGAGATAGTAGTGGAGTATGGAGAATGGAACCCTCTTCAAGAAAGTATCAATGTTGAAGAACTTTCAACTTTTGAGTTACACCATCCTGATCCAGATGATATGAATGTAACTGCTTTAAGGATATGGTTACAATCACGTAACTATCCTAGGAAGAAATTAAACAGACTTCAAGCAGAATCATTGAGGAACTTGGTGAGAAGTTTCCAAGAAACTGAGAAACAAACAAACAGAATGATAGTTCTCTACATGTACAACCCACAGTATCTTGAGATTACAAAGAGAACAAGAATTCTAAAGCCTCAAGAGATCAAAAACATGGAGTTGATAAGAAGTGGACACGAGAGAAGGAAAGAGCTAATGAAGATGTTTCCTAAAATTGAAAAACAAGCTTATCAAGTCTCGATTGACAAAAGAAATTATGGAATAAAGCTAGAACAACAGGAGACTTGGTGCGAAATGTTTAACAAAAAGGACAATCAATTTCAGAACTGCTTAATGCAATGATTGTTCCTGATAAAACAAAAGAAGTTAAAATAGTAGCTTGGAAATATGATGAAGTATTTGATGCCTTTTTGATCAAGAGAGTAAAGCTATATGTGATGTTCATTGAACTACCTATACAATACTTGAAAGAGCTGAACAAACTTCCTTTGATTAACCCACAAAAGCTAGTCACAGTGAAAATTTTGTTCAATTGCTAAACCGGGGAATATCAAGGTAAGTTCATTTCTTAAAACGAGATGCGATCAGGAAGATAAAGAATACTTTCAATCATTAAAAAGCAAAAGAAAACTTGGAGAAAAAGGTGTAGAAGAAGATGTATTTTTGGATGCTTTTAGTGATAAATACTTTGATAAAGTAACTAATCCTGGTCTGAAAGTGATTGATGGCTCTCAAACAACAAAACCAATTCTACGATGGTTTTATAATGTTGATACATTTGAGTTGAAACTTGTTAGAAATCTGGATGATTGGGATAAAGATAATGATTTCTTTATTTGGAGTATTTGCGCTAAAATTGATTCATCCAAGTTACATTTCTTTCTTATCAATTCAAAAGTTTGAACGGGTGTCTTTTGAAGTTGCTGAAAATGACAAAAAATACTTCTTGATGATAATTAAAGTCATGAATGCTGCAATGGAATGAATTGCATTACGCAAAGCCTTAGCATATGCAAATATTATGAAGAAGGATATTAAGTCTATTGAATTCATGAGAATTTCAAGTAAAGGGGTGCTGGAGATACATTCAAAAGATTATCCAAATCCAATGGAATTTTATGCTAACATTGACATTGTAGGTTTATCCAAAGAGACATTGGAAAGAATGGAAAAGATGGAGATAAAAACAAATAAATCAAAGCCTGAGCAATCTATTTTGGCAGAAAAATTCAAGTCTGCAATTACAAAAGCATCGAGAGAACAAGAGCTATACAAGGAGAAGCCTATGTTCAAAGTAAAAGAAGAACCAGGAGATTTCTTTGATGTCTGAATAATGAAGAATGAAGATTGAAGACCAAAGAGCAAAAATTGAAGATTTTGAAGACCGAAGACCAAAGATTGAAGATTTTGAAGACTGAAGACAATGTCAATCTTAGGGGGAGTATTGTAGAAGCCTCTTGAAGATTAACATTTAGTCTTTATTGTCTTTATTAATAGTTTTTTCATAGTTTAGGGACTTATTTGTAAATATATGTTCCTTTTTGTTTTCTTTGATAGTATAAATAGCATAGATTATGTATTGTGTTAGGTAAGCACAAAGACTAGACTAGTGCACATTAGAATCAGTTGAACGAATTGTAACTGTCCTTTCTACACTTGTATTTCTATGCTTTCTATCAATGAAAAACTATGAATTTTTCTAATATGTTTGCATTGATTTGATTACTTGTGTGTTTTGATTCAATTGCATCATAATATCATCACAGATCGATCTAGTTTGATCCTATCAAATAGGATATTTTATGTATGTGCAGGGTAGAATAGAGAATCTAGACATCTAGACAAGAGAGATCTAAGAAACAGTTACAGTTAGTTAAACGAACTGTAACCCTTACACATTGTATCCTGTGCATTTGCTATCAATGAAATCTATGAATTTTTTGATGTGATTGCATGTGTTTGATTACTTTGTGTTTGAATTGATCATTGCATTACGATATCATCACAGATTCGATCCTTTTGAACCGATCAATTGGTATCATAGCCTTCGGTTCAGTGATCAGAGCTTATCGACATTTTGAGCTCTTTGAATCACTTGAAATTTGTGATTGATTGCAATTTGATCAATTAATTGTTGTTTTCAGTTGTGTTTCATACATATAAACATGATTTGAATCACAATTTTGTGTTCAATTCTGAGAAATTGATATAATTAGTGTTCGAACTTTGTTCTTCATATTTGGACTGAAATTCAATCAGAATACTGATTTGTTGTTGTTGTTTGATCAAATTGAGGATTAAGGATTGTTAATCGACCTAATTACTACCAAATTGGAAGTTTTTAGATCAATTAATCAAGTTTTGAAGATTTTCATAAGATCTGAGTTCGTTGAAGCTGATGAATTAGGCGTATTATGGTTGAAAACTGCTGAAAATTGTCCAAGTATCTAGGCGCATCACCACTATTTGGGCGTTTTGATACTGTGAAGACGTTTCAGATCAGGCGTTTGACCACTGTTGAGACGTTTTGAGACTATTTGGACACTTGGTGACTTTGCAGAAAAAAAGTAATTCTAGGCACATTTAAACTGTTTAGGCGAATTTGAACTGTTTGAACCCCAGGCGTTTAACAACTGTTTGGGCGCATTGCAACTGTTCTGTCGCATTTCAGTTGGGCGTTTTTCAGAATTCTACTAAGGCATTCCCTTGGGCATTTCTACTTCAAAGTCAGGTGTTGAGAACTATGTAGGCGTTTCACTACTGTGTAGGCGCTTGTCAACTATTCAAGCGCATTAGCTTTCAGACTTCAGTTTACACTTAGAAAGTTTTTCAGAAACTAAAATGCAAAAATATTTTCATTTCATAGTTTTTAATTCAAAACTTAAAAACAACAAAAACAAGTCTTTTTCGTAAATTCAAAAATACAAAATGGTTAACTCTGAAGATTCTAAGAACAGGGTTCCAAAGCTAAAGAACAGAGCTGATTTCAAGAACTTGTCTTTAAGACTAAAGCATCATCTAAATTCTATTGACACTGACTTGTGGAAGTCAATAAAGAAAGGACCTCATATCCTAATTACATCTGATGGTCCTGATAGAGTATTTGTTTACATAAAAGACTCTCAAGAACCTTATCCTGAGGATGGTCTGCAAGGTGATGACTTAAGGAAAGTGAAGAATGATATCAAAGCTTATTCATTGATGTGTAAAGGATTAGCATTAGAAGTGTTGACAAGACTTGATGGTTATCAAACTGGGTACACTATGTACAAAGCTTTGAAAATCATATGTGAAGGAGGTAAAAAGATACAAGATCTCAAAAAGCAGAAACTTAAGAGGCAGTTAGAGTTGTTTGAGCATATTTTTAGGGAAACAATAAATCAAATGATGAACATATTTGTGCAACTAACTACTAAGATGTCAACGGCTGGTATCAAAATGATCTAAAAGATCTAAATTTCTGACTTTTCAATGCTCTTCCATCTTCATGGAATCAAACAGTTACACTGTTAAAGCATACTGAAAAGTTTCCTAAGGATTTAGATCTTTTGATTGCCAAGATTGAATCAGTTGAGATTGATGAGAGCTCCAGAAACAATGATAGAGCTGCTTCAATGTCTCAGTATAAGTATGTTGCATCTCCAACTAATATAGTGGAGAATGCTTTTCTGGCCAAAGATGATAAATCTCCAGAAGAAGAGGGTGATTTGTTCATCGGAGTTGGTTTCTTTATAGATTCTTCTTACACAAGTGCTCCTGTTTATGCAACTCAACCTCAATCTCAGTCTCCTCCTAAAAATCAAACTCCTAAACCTCAAACTGAGACTCCATCTTCTAACTCTGCTAAAACTAGCAAAGTTAAAGATGTTTTAACATCCTCTTATAGGATGATGAGTCTAAATATGCTTTTACTGCTTTTATGGCAAATTTTCATGCTTATCAAGATTTAACACAATTAGATCTTGTTTTACAGGATTTGTTTGAGATGGATCCAGACGATATGGAAGAGATAGACTTGAATTGGCAGATGGTAATGATTGCTTATAGAACCCAGAAACACTCATATGTTAATAGGAACTACAAGCCAAGTGCTAACAAAATCGTTGGCTTCGACAAATCAAAGTCAAGTGTTTCAACTGTAACAGCTATGGTCATTTCTTGAGGGAATGTAAGGCTCCCAGAAACCAAGGAGGAAATGGTCAAGCAGGTTCTAGCAGTCAAAGATATCATCAGCAGTCTCAGAAGACATTTCAAAAGCCTTATCAGAGTCTGCCTATACCAAACTTAAGGATGAATCAAAAGCATCTGAAGAGCCACAGAAAGCTCTAGTTGTTAGCATTAAATATGGATATGACTGGAGTGCTTATGCTGAACAATTTACAGCTGATCTAACCTCTAGTTTATCTCTTGTTGTAGAAATTCAAATTGAATATTGGTCAGAAGACAGTGATCCTAAGGCTGAAGGTAACTCAAAAAATGAAGAAGAAGAGTATGAATGGAGTGATAAATCTGATCCTAAAGAGGATTCAGAAGAAGTTGCACTAATGGCATAGTCAGATCAACCAACGGTTGAAAATTCATTTTCTGACTCTGAGACTTCTTTCTCAAAATATCCTGAAATTCCAGTTGAAGTAAGAGAAAAAATGTGCACTAAAGCTTGCTTTGAACAAGTAGAGTACTACAGAACTTATTCATATAAAATATGTGACAAGCTCAAACAAGAGGAAGTAATGCATAACAAACTTAAAAACGATCACAAAATATCTGATGAAAAGATCCTCTCTCTACAAACATCATGGAATAAAACTTTAAAAGAATTGAAAAATGTTACAAAACAACTTGAAGAAATGACAAAGAATTTAGAAGAAGAGAAAATAGCACATGCTACAACATAGGTTGATCTTGCAAAAGTTAAAAGTTCAAAAACAATTGTAGAACAACTGGTAAGTGAGAGAAAAGACAAACAAAAAGCAGGTTTAGGTTTTACACATGAACCAATGCCTGAATCCATCACAAACACGTTACCAGAAAACTTCAACACGCATGATCACTCACCTGAAAACAAAGCTAAGCTAAGAGCATTCCAAAATAAGAAAAAGAATTTTGAGAGTGATGAAGAGAAAACGAATGTTGAGATATTTGAGGAATATGATTCTGAAAAGATCAAAAATGGTCACCCAGTGAAAATTAAATCTTATTAACCACGACCAAAGACTAAGAAAATTTTTGTTACAAAAGAGTCTGTTGTCAAAGAAATAAGTGAAAGGAATGACAATCAAAACTCTAAAAATAAAGATAAAGCAATAGATGAAATAACATCTGAAAATTCATTTTCTTATGGATTAAATAATCTAGAATTTATAAAATGGCAAAAAGAACAAAAGAATAAGGAAAATGAAAAAGAATCTTCACCTGAAGATGTTCAATCTGAAAGCAAACAAAGATCATCGATATCTAGAAACCAAAGACGAAGAAAGAAAAATACTAAAGCTAAATCAACACAGAATGCAATTCAAAACAGTCAAATCAAAAAGACAAATCAATCAAATCGGCTTAAACTTATGAAATTTGAATCTGCAGGTATTTTTGACATGAACAAAATTCAAGAAATCAAATCTAATCCAAAGAACAAATCCAACTCTGATCTGAAAACAGGTTCAGATTCTAAGTCTTCTACTGTTAATAAACGATTTGTATCTAAGGAGTCGAGGAATGATGTCAATGTTAAAAAATCTAAACTCAAATTTCAAAAGAACAAATTCATAAATCAAAAACAATAGATTAACTTTTCAACTCCCAAATCCAAACAAGGATCAAATGTGGCATCCATATCTAAAGCTAATCAACTTAAATTTCAAAGGTATTATGAAATCTATGATATGTACAATCATAAGACTGATGAATGTTTCTTTAGTAGGTACTGTCACATATGTGATATGAAAAATCATTCAACAGTTGATTGTTATTTTAACAAGTATTGTACCTTTTATGATGAAAGAACTCACAAAACTGAGAATTGCTACTTCAGAAAGAACTTGCCAAGGACTGGATATGTTAATCCATAATTAAGGAATGGAAATGTCAATCCACAATTTCAAAGAAATCAAAGTGTTGGTTTTCAAAGATTGACAAAACAACCTTCCTTAGGCTTGAGATCTTTTTGAAGAAATAATTCTGTTTATGATGATTCTTATGTTGCAAAACCAAAGCAGTATAATCAAGGAAAATTCATTCCACGATCTATGAGAATGAATGGTGGAAAGTCTGGTAATCAAAAATTTTCAAAAAATGTTTCTTCTAATGGTTTGAATTATCTTAATGATGATCTTGAAAAACATTACCATGCTTTAAGGAATAAACAAATCAAAGATAATCAAAAATTTGTCAAGAACAGAATTGGTAAATATGTCAAAAATAAGCCTGATCCAAATAAGCTTCACTTTAAATAGTTTACCATTGTTGCTAAATTTGGCAAGCCTAAGACCATCTCGGCTTGGGTTAATAACTCAACTTAATTCTTTTTGAAATGAAGGTATGCCCAAGAAGACCTATTAACACATGGTATGTTGATAGTGGGTGTAGCCGGCATATGACAGGTAACCATGCCTTGTTGCAAGAATTTAAATTAAAGGATGGTACACATGTTGCTTTTGGAGGTGATGCAGGAGGAAAAATAACAGGAGAAGGAACTGTATCCAATGGGATTATCAGCTTTGATAAAGTCAACTATTGCTCACAGTTGAACTTTAATCTTTTAAGTGTTTCCCAAATTTGTGACAAATCTTACTCAGTTCTTTTTGATGATTCGTTTTGTTATATTTTGAAGCCAGGTTTTCAAATTAGCAAAGAATGGGTAGTTGTTAAAGCTGTTTGAGATCGAGATGTATAAAAGTTAGATATGTCCCAAGTCGATCCATCTATAGAAACAACATGCCTAATTGCTCAAGCATCAAATGACGAAAGTCAGCTTTGGCATAGACGTCTCGCGCATTCCAATTTCAAGAACATGAACAAGCTTGTTTCAGGAAATCATGTTGTAGGTCTTCCAACAAAGAAGTTTGCCACAACTGATCTTTGCTCAACATGTTTAAAAGGAAATCAACACAGAGCGTCTTATTAGCCCAAGCAGATAAACTCAAATTCCAAACCTCTCTAGATGTTGCATATGGACCTATTCGGACCAACAGATGTTCGGAGTATTGGAAAGAAATCTTATTGTTTAGTTATCATTGATGACTTTACAAGATTTTCTTGGGTTTTCTTTTTGCATGCTAAATCTGAAACAGCTGAATTATTAAAAGAATTCATCATTAAAGTAGAAAATCAATTGGAACAAAAGGTCAAAATAATTAGAAGTGATAATGGAACGGAATTTAAAAATGCTAATATTGACATGTTTTGTGCATAAAAAGGTATTGCTCGTCAGTTCAGTGCTTCTAGAACTCCACAACAAAATGGAGTTGCTGAAAGGAAAAACAGAACTTTGATTGAAGCAGCACGGTCTATGTTAGCAGATGTCAAAATTCCAATCACTTTCTGGGATTAAGCTACATCCACAATGTGTTTTTTTGTAGAATCGTTCATTGATTGTGAAAGATAAACAGAAAACTCCTTATGAGTTGATGTTTGGTAGGAAACCTAATATAGATTTTCTTAAATCTTTTGGTTGTCTAGTTTTGATTTTAAATTCAAGTGATTAGCTAGGAAAATTTGATTCAAAATCTGATGAAGGATTTTTCATTGGATATTCGTCAGTTTCAAAAGCCTATAGAGTTTATAACTCTAGGACAAATGTTATCCTTGAAACATTCAATGTTAAACTTCTTGAAAATTCTTTTCCATCAGTTGCAAATGGTCCAGCTTGGCTATTTGATTTAAATTCATTATCAAACTCTTTTCATTCTAACTTGTTTGAATTTACAGGTGAGAAGAAAAATCAAGCAGGAGATCTCGGTTCTTTCAGCGATGATTCTGATTCGGATGATATGGATGACCCAAGCCCAGATTATCCATTTTTCTCATTTGTTAGAGATCCTATATTTTGGCCTCAACATGCTCAAGAGCATCCCGTTTTAGAAAATTCAAATGTTTCACAACCTATTCCTAATGATGGTCCTGAAATTATACAACCTGAGTCCAGAACGTCATCGATTTCTGATGATGTAGTTGGTATTGATAATCTTGATTATATTATCAACTCACCGACTCAAGTTCCTAATTTCAATCCACATTCTTCGAACTTATTGCATTAGCTTTCTGACTTGAACCAATCTAATCTAGATGTTCATGTTCAAGTGAATAAGATTCCAACATCTCGTATTCACAAGAACCATCCAACGTCTCAGATTATCGGTCCATTAAATGAGAGAACAACGATAAGTAAATCAGAACAAGCAACCTCTGCTTATACTCGTGTTTTCTATCTCAAATTGTTCCAAAAAACATCACCGAAGCGTTAAAGGACAATAGTTGGATTGAACCAATGCAAGAAGAATTATTGCAATTCCGCAAACAGGAAGTGTGGAAGCTTGTGGATTTACCTGAAGGAGAAAATGCCATAGGCACAAAATGGTTGTTTAGAAACAAAACATACGATCGGGGAATTGTTGTTCGCAACAAAGCGAGACTCGTTGCACAAGGTTACACCCAAGAAGAAGGAATAGATTATGATGAAGTATTTGCTCCAGTTGCAAGACTTCAATCAATTTGTGTCTTCCTGGCTAATGCATCATTCATGAAATTCAAGTTGTATCAAATGGACGTGAAAGGTGCTTTCTTGTATGGACCAATCATTGATGATGTGTATGTCAAGCAACCTCCAGGTTTTGAAGATTCAGAATCTCCTTATCATGTGTGCAAGCTTAGCAAGGCTTTGTATGGTCTACATCAAGCTCCTAGAATCTGGTATAAAATGTTATCATAATATTTGATCCAACATGGATACACGCGAGGGAAAATTGATCCTACTTTGTTTATTAAGAAGGATGCTGATGATCTCTTATGTGTTCAAGTGTATGTTGATGATATCATATTTGGTTCTACAAGTCCAAAGTTATGCAATGAATTTGAAGAAATCATGAAGTCTCGTTTTCAAATGAGTTCTATGGGAGAAATAAATTTTTTCCTTGGTCTTCAAGTGAAGCAGTCTGTAGATGGAATTTTTATCAATCAAGAGAAATTCGTTGATAAAATCTTGAAGAAATTTAAACTGCAAGATTGTCAATCCATAAGAACTCCAGCTGACGTAAATACCAAGATTGAACCTGATCCAAAAGGAAAATCTGTCGACCAAACTTTATACAGATCTATGATTGGTTCTTCGATGTATCTTACTGCATCTAGACATGATATAATGTATGTTGTTTGTGTTTGTACCAGGTACCTATCTGACCCGAAGGAATCTCATCTAATCGCTGTTAAACGAATATTCAGGTATCTCAAAGGAAAACCGGCTTTAGGGCTTTGGTATTCTTATGAAGGAAACTTCGAGTTACATGGATATACAGATAGTGATTATGGAGGATGTTTTCAAGATCGTAAATCTACTATGGGTGGTTGTTAGTTTTTAGGTCCCAGATTAGTCTCATGGCAATGAAAGTGTAACACCGGAAATTTTCTCAAAATAAAAGAAAAGAAAAGCAATAAGAAAAGAAAATAAAAGTATCTTGCAAAAAGGGAAAAGGAGCCAAAGTATGGGGGCCAAAGTGTAAAGAGTATAAAACTCAAATATTTTAATATATTTGAGAGTATGGCCACCCATATATCTTTTCCCCACTTCTGTGTTCGACTGAAAAGAGAAGAAGAAGAAGAAGAAGCTGCTCTCTCGGATATTCAAGGAAGAAAGGCTGAAAATTCACACTTTGGTGAGTGTTCTTTGTATTTTTGGTTCGGTTTGTCAGATTTTCGACCTTAGAACCGATTTTCATGTGTTCATTGTGCTTGGTTGTTTGCTTGGTTGTGTTTTAGGTTTTTCAACTCTTGTGCACACAAGTTTGGAGGAGTTTTACTTTTTGGTTACAATAGGTGAGTTCTAGAACCTGATTTTTATGTGTTTTAAACTTCTTAGGGCTGAAAATGCATGTTTAAAAAGGTTTTTCAACTGTTTTATATTTATCCGTATGTATTGTGTATGAATGCTTGTGTTTTGTGGTTGTATATATGTTGTTGATGCTTAGAATGATAGATATATGTTAAAAACAGGTTAGAATGCAGATTGGGTTCGGAAATAAGTATGAAATATGCATAACTGTTGGTCATGCGCCCAAACAGGGTCCATGCGCCTGAAAATGTTTGTCTTAGAAAAACTTTAAGTGAAGTTCATACGCCCAAACAGTACCCCATACGCCCAGCCAGTTTGCTCAGGTGCCTAAGTGTAGCTCATGTGCCTGAACAGTACTTCATGTGCCCAAAAGTTATTCATGCGCCTAAGTCTTTCCCATGCGCCCACTGCCCAGAAATGCCTAAGTGTAGGTCAAGTGCCTGAATAGTACCCCATGCACCCAGGAAGGATTCCCAGACGCCTAAGTGTTGGCTCATGCACCCACATAAGGTTAATGCACCCAAGCAGGACTCATGTGCCTGGATAGTGCTCATGCGCCTAGAACACTTGTTTATTCCATGCTTGTTTATGGCTTGTTTTTATGTTCCATATTATATATTTATTATGTGACTTTAAGTGGTGTGTTTATGCTCATAAACGTAAAGTATTATCATAATGAAAGTGAAAGATTAATGATAATGAAAAGTGAAACATAATAAAAGAATGAAAGTCTTGAAAGCAAAATGAAAGGAGGTTCACAGTCACGGGTTGTCAACTCAATTGTGTGTGGGTTAGCTACCCCATGACGATGCACGCATGATCAATCTTTGAGATTGACGGGACCTTTGTTGCTTGCCTCAGGTGACTGTGTCAGCTTCGTGCACAATGTTCGGGGTCTATTTATAGACCTCAGGCCCAGCACCAGCTTCGTGCACAATGTCAGGGTATTGCACATTGGTCACGTAGAAAGTGAAAGATAATAATGAAAGAGATGAATGATGAAAGATAATAATGAATCTTATTTTGTTGTACGTATGGCGTGTGAACACGTATGAAAGTAATGAATTTTATGAAAAGGAAGTATTTTAAGAAAAATGATATTTTCGTATATAAATAATGGTATTTTAATGTTTTAAAACTAGAACTCACTCAGCAATGCTGACTTTTATGCATTTTCAGTTGACAGTAAATATTGCTGAGGATGGCACATGGGGAAAGCTACTCGTCGGGGCAAGACTAGCATCTGTTCATGCTTAATGATTTTGTTGTATTGTGCAACTAATTGATTATTTTGTAACCCCAACGTACAGCGATGTAGTATTTTGCAACATTAATTATATGCATGAATGGTTTTTGTTAACTTAATTCCGATGCAATATTTTATGAAATGTGTATTGTTTAATATAATAATGCTATGATTGTCTAACTGTGAGGTTTCCGGGAACGGGGCCTTACAAGTTGGTATCAGAGCCAAAGTTTAAGAGAAATGGGTAAATATTTTCAAAAACCTACACTTAAATTAAGAATGGGACCGAATGGAGGGATGCCAGCCCGAGTAGCTACGTGCCATCAGGTATTTCGTTTCTTAATGTTAACTGGTATTATGTGTGTGTGCTATTTGATTTATGTGTTCTTAGTAGATTTGAATACTGATGTAGTCAGGATAGGAAATGCTCGGGGGATGAAGAGTAAAGTAAGTGGCTAATCATAACTGGCCACTGTAATTAGGGACTTACTATACTTAACATAAACTGAGCTATTACCTTGAATGATCATGTTGGTGTTTGAATCTTATAGTGTTAGAGGATGGCTGGTGGTAGATCATCGAAGGCTTCTAGAGGAGGAGTACGAGGTGGTCGTGGTGTTGGGCCATGTGCTACAAGGAACAAGACAAGGACTACAGAGACAACTCCTGTTGAGCCTGGGCTTCATCATCCAGAGGGTGTGTATGAAAGTGCTAACTTAAGAGCCTCAGTAAAGGAGGCAGTTGTGGAGGAGGTGAATCAAGTCATGCAGACGATCTTACCTTCTGTAGTGACTGAACTCATCCGTGCTGTGAGAGAGGATGAGAGAGAGGAGAATGAGGAGGAGAGAAGGACTACAGCTGGGAGAAGGGGGAATGAGAGGAGTCATGATGAAGAGGAGGAACTGAATGAAGAGGAGGTGGAAGTGCTGGAAACCACGAAGGGGTGTAGTTATGGGGCATTCCAACGATGCAAACCCCCAACTTTCAATGGAAACGGTAATGCTGCCGCTGCTCACCGCTGGGTAAGAGAGATTGAGGCGGTGTTAGAGATTAGTGAGTGCAGGGAGGACCATAAGGTGAAGTTCGCCACTCACTCGTTCATTGACTCGGCTCTGTGTTGGGGGGACAATATTGTCCAAGCCAAGGTCAGCAAGGCTATCGGGAGGATGAGGTGGGGAGAGTGGAAGAAAATGGTAATCAAGGAGTTCTGTCCTCACAGAGAGCTTGATAAGATTGAGAAGGAGTTCCTACAGCTTGAGGCAGGAACCATGACCCACTAGCAATACACCACTAAGTTCAATGAAATGGCGAGGCTGGTGGCGGATCAGGTGACGCCGGTGTCATGAATGATAAAGAGGTATATTCAAGGATTGCCAGTGGATATCCGTAGGCACCTGATTGTTGCCTGGCCGAGTACCTTTAGATCGGCAGTGGATCTGGCAGGAAGACTCTATGATGAGAGGGAAGTGACTGTGGTCGAGGTGAGCAAAGCGGGTGGTGGTGACAAGAACTGGAAAGGGAAACGGTTTGGGCGTGGTGGGTATACTCCAAACAACAAGATGATGAGGATGGATGACCGAAGAGTGGGGTCATCAAGCTCGAGGATGAAAAAGTATGGCAAATGCGGGAAGGAGCACACTGGTGAGTGCAAGTAGGGATCGAATGTATGCTTCAACTGTGGGAAGCCTGGTCACATTGCGAAGGATTGTAGGGTGTTGAGGTGCTATAACTATGGTGAAGAGGGGCATGTGAGTAGGGATTACAAGAAGCCAAGGATCGAGAGTTCTGGGGTAAAGAAGAGGACGGAGAGTGAAAAGCAGAGTGCAAGCGCTAAAGCATTCACGATGACCCGAGAGGAGGCCAGAGTGGACCTCGACGTCGTGTCAGGTATGTTTCTAGTAAACCAAACTTGTGCCTCTGTATTATTTGATTCTGTTTCTAGCAGGAGTTTCATTTCTGCTGCTTTCTGTGCTAAGTTGCCTGTTAGTAGTAGGAGTATTGATGAGCCCTTCGAAGTAGAAACTGCTATTGGTAAGTCTACCAGAATTTCTGATAAGATGGAAGATTGTGACATAGAACTACAAGGCCATAGGTTCTCTGCTAAAATATTTGTGATGCCCATAGGTGGATTTGATGTAGTTCTAGGGATGGACATAGCAGCCTATGAGGTGAATATTATGTGTCGCAAGAAGACGATTCTATTAATTGCACCCGATGGAAGTTCGTTGACGGTTTATGGTGATCGAGTGACAACGGTTCCTAAGGTGATTTCGATGGCGGTGGCAGAGAAGTGCATGAAACGCGGATGTAGTGCCTACCTGGCTTATGTGAAGGATGTGGACGCATCAGTACCACAATTTTCCAATGTACCAGTTGTGTGTGACTTTCCAGACATGTTCTCAGAAGACTTACTAGGTGTGCCACCGGATCGCGAGATTGAGTTTCAGATTGATCTGATACCCGGTGCTCAACCCGTTGCCAAAGCACCTTATCGATTAGCTCCGACCGAGATGAAGGAACTAATGGTTCAACTGCAGGAGTTGATGGATAAAGGATTCATCGGACCGAGCATCTCTCCTTGGGGTGCTTCGGTTTTGTTTGTTAAGAAGAAAGACGGTAGTATGGGGATGTGCATAGACTACCGGGAGTTAAACAAGTTAAGTGAAGAAACGATATCCCTTACCGAGAGTAGATGACTTGTTTGACCAGCTCCAGGGTGTCAGTTGGTTCTCGCGAATAGATCTCCAATCTGGTTACCATCAGTTGAAGGTTAAGGAGTAGGATATCCCTAAGACAGCTTTTCACACGTGCTATGGACACTACGAGTTTCTCGTTATGTCTTTCAGTCTAACTAACGCGCCAGCTGCCTTTATGGATTTGATGAACCGAGTGTGTCGGCCAATGTTGGATAAATCAGTGATTGTGTTTATTGATGACATCCTGATTTATTCAAAGAGCAAAGAAGAACATGTCGGCCACATACGCGTAGTATTAGAGACGCTTAGGAGAGAGAAGCTATACGCAAAATTCTCTAAGTGCGCTTTTTGGTTGCGTGAAGTCCAGTTTTAGGGTCACGTGGTGAATTCTGAACGAATTATGGTAGACCCGGCAAAGGTTGAGGTAGTGATGCAATGGAAGTCTCCAAAGACGCCATCCGAGATTCGAAGTTTCTTGGGATTGGCGGGCTACTACAGGAGATTCATTCAAGACTTTTCCAAGATAGCCTCACCTTTGACTAAATTGACTCGCATGGAGGTGAAGTTTGTATGGGGTCGAGAACAGGAGGATGCTTTTGAGGAGTTAAAGGCAAGATTAACTCAAGCTCCTGTCTTGATATTACCCGAAGGGAGTGAAGATTTAGTGGTATATTCGGATGCCTCTTATCCGGGACTGGCCTGCATGTTGATGCAACATGGAAGGGTAATAGCCTACGCGTCCCAACAGCTGAAAATCCACGAGGAAAATTATCCCACTCATGGCTTGGAGCTAGCAGTTGTGGTCTTTGCATTGAAGATTTGGAGACATTACTTGTACGAGACGAAGTGCACAATCTTCACAGACCACAAAAGCCTAAAGTATTTCTTTGAGCAGAAGGACCTCAACTTGAGGCAGAGGAGGTGGCTGGAATTGATCAAGGATTATGATTGTGAGATCCACTACCATTCGGGTAAGGCCAATGTAGTGGCTGATGCCCTCAGTCGAAAGGAGAGATCTGAGCCGATCCGGGTGAAAGCTTATCAACTAGTGATGATCTCTGACGTGATGACCCAAGTCAAAGAATTTCAAAATGAGATGTTGAAAGAAGATCGCCCTAACTCTGAAAGGATGAGAGGTCTAGTCGTGGAGTTAGGAGAAAAAACCCACGGAGTTAGAACCCGCTTAGGGCGGATGCGGATTCCTCATTACGGGGACCTACGGGGACGAATTATGGATGAAGCTCATAAGACTCGATACTCCATTCATCCCGATGCTACCAAGATGTATCATGATATGAAGAAGGATTACTGGTGGCCGGGTATGAAGCGTGATGTGGTGGAGTATGTGAGTAAGTGCCTTACTTGCTTGCAAGTGAAAGCAAAACATCAGAAGCCATACGGAAAAATCTAACCGTTGGATATACCCAAGTGGAAGTGGGAGCACATCCCCATGGACTTCATCATGATGTTACCTCGTACGGCAAGGGGTACGATGCCATATGGGTGATAGTTGATCGATTAACAAAGAGTGCCCACTTCTTGCCGATCCGCGAGACATATGTATTCGAGAGGTTGGCGGGTCTATTTATTAAAGAGATTGTAGGTGTGTCGGTGTCAATCATGTCGGACCGTGACACCCGGATTACATCGAAGTTTTGGAAGAGATTTCATGATGCGATGGGGATGAGGCTACACATTAGTACGGCTTACCATCCTCAAACTGATGGTCAGTCCGAAAGGACTATTCAGATGCTCGAGGATATGCTCCCAGCATGCGTGATCAACTTTGGGGGAAGTTGGGATGATCACTTACCATTAGCAAAATTCTCATACAACAACAGTTATCATGCCAGCATTGGTATGCCACCATATGAGTTCTATATGGTAAAAGGTGTAGAACGCCCGTGTATTGGGGAGACATCGGGCAGAAGGAGTTGGGAAGTCTTGAGGTGATCGAGGCTACGACGGAGAAGTTGGAGAAGATCAAAGCCTTTATGAAGGCGGCGAAAGACAGGCAAAAGTCGTATGCCGACAAAAGGCGTAGACCAATTGAGTTTAACGTGGGCAATAGAGTCATGTTGAAGGTCTCACCTTGGAAGGGGATCATCTGGTTTAGAAAGAGGGGTGAATTGTGCCCGAGATACATAGGGCCTTTCCGAATTATTGCATGAGTAGGAGAGGTGGCCTATCGATTGGAACTACTTGATGAGTTAAGTGGAATTCGTCCGACATTCCATGTATCTCATCTGAGAAAGTGCCTAGCTGATGAAGATATGATTGTACCACTGGAGGACATCGAGGAGGATGAACGGCTTAATTATGTAGAGCAACCAGTGGCAATCATCGATTGGAAGGAGAAGAGATTGAGAAATAAAGTGGTTCCACTGGTGCGTGTGCAGTGGCAACACCAAAAGGGCTCGGAGTCTACGTGGGAGGCTGAAGAAGAAATGAGACAACATTACCCACAATTGTTCGAAGAGTGACAGGTTTCGGGGACGAAACCTCTTTAAGGGGGGTAGACTTGTAACACCCGAAATTTTGTCGAAATAAAAGAAAAGAAAAGCAATAAGAAAAGAAAATAAAAGTATCTTGCAAAAAGTGAAAAGGAGCCAAAGTATGGGGGGCCAAAGTGTAAAGAGTACAAAACTCAAATATTTTAATATATTTGAGAGTATGGCCGCCCATATATCTTTTCCCCACTTCTGTGTTCGAATGAAAAGAGAAGAAAAAGAAGAAGAAGCTGCTCTCTCGGATATTCAAGGAAGAAAGGCTGAAAATTCGCACTTTGGTGAGTGTTCTTTGTATTTTTGGTTCGGTTTGTGGGGTTTTCGACCTTAGAACCGATTTTCATGTGTTCATTGTGCTTGATTGTTTGCTTGGTTGTGTTTTAGGTGTTTAAACTCTTGTGCACACAAGTTTGGAGGAGTTTTACTTGTTGGTTGCAATAGGTGAGTTCTAGACCCTGGTTTTTTTGTGTTTTAAACTTCTTGGGGCTGAAAATGCATGTTTAAAAAGGTTTTACAACTGTTTTATTTTATCCGTATGTATTGTGTATGTATGCTTGTGTTTTGTGGTTGTATATGTGTTGTTGATGCTTAGAATGATAGATATATGTTAAAAACAGGTTAGAATGCAGATTGGGTTCGAAAATAAGATTGAAATATGCATAACTGTTGGTCATGCGCCCAAACAAGGTCCATACGCCTGAAAATGTTTGCCTTAGAAAAACTTTAAGTGAAATTCATGCGCCCAAACAGTAGCCCATGCGCCCAGCGAGTTTGTTCAGGTGCCTAAGTGTAGGTCATGCGCCTGAATAGTACTTCATTCGCCCAAAAGTTATTCATGCGCCTAAGTCTTTCCCATGCGCCCACTGCCCAGAAATGCCTAAGTATAGGTCAAGTGCCTGAATAGTACCCCATGCGCCCACATAAGGTTAATGCGCCCAAGCAGGACTCATGCGCCTGCATAGTGCTCATGCGCCTTGAACACTTAGAAAATTTTCTGAAATTTCGGGAAATCAGAATTTTAGGGTTTGACCCTGGTTTGACTTGGTGTTTATATTTGTTTATTCCATGCTTGTTTATGGCCTGTTTTTATGTTCAATATTATGTATTTATTATGTGACTTTACGTGGTGTGTTTATGCTCATAAACGTAAAGTATATCATAATGAAAGTGAAAGATCAATGATAATGAAAAGTGGAACATAATAAATGAATGAAAGTCTTGCAAGCAAAATGAAAGGAGGTTCACAGTCACGGGTTGCAGCTCAACTGTGTGCGGGTTAGCTACCCTATGAGGATGCACGCAGGGTCAATCTTTGATATTGACGAGACCTTTGTTGCTTGCCTCAGGTGACTGGGTCAGCTTTGTGCACAATGTTCGGGGTCTATTTATAGACCTCAGGCCCAGCACCAGCTTCGTGCACAATGTCAGGGTATTGCACATTGGTCCGGTAGAAAGTGAAAGATAATAATGAAAGAGATGAATGATGAAAGATAATAATGAATCTTATCTTGTTGTACGTATGGCGTGTGAACACGTACGAAAGTAATGAATTTTATGAAAAGGAAGTATTTTAAGAAAAATGATATTTTCGTATATAAATAATGGTATTTTAATGTTTTAAAACTAGAACTCACTCAGCAATGCTGACTTTTATGCATTTTCAGTTGGCAGGTAAATATTGCTGAGGATGGCACATGGGGAAAGCTACTCGTCAGGGCAAGACAGGCATCCGTTCATGCTTAATGATTTTGTTGTATTGTAATGCAACTAATTGATTATTTTGTAACCCCAACTTACAGTGATGTATTATTTTGTAACATTAATTATATGCATGAATTGTTTTTGTTAACTTAATTCCGCTGCAATATTTTATGAAATGTGTATTGTTTAATATAATAATGCTATGATTGTCCAACTGTGAGATCTCCGGGAACAGGGCCTTATAGTAAGAAACAAACAAATGTCTCTGTTTCAACCGCAGAAGCTGAGTACATAGCTGCTTTAGCAGGATGTTCTCAAATCCTTTGGTTACAAAACCAACTGCTGGATTACGAGTTCAGTTTTCTTAAAACTCCTATTTACATTGATAACACTGCTACTATGTTTATTACAGCTAATCCTGTCCAACACTCAAAAACAAAACATATCGAGATTTGATATCATTTTCTCAGAGATAACTCTAAAAAAGGTTTTATCATTTTGATTCAAATCACAACTGAAAAACAGTTGGCTGACCTATTTACAAAAGCCTTTTTACCGGGTCGATTTGAATATTTGGTCGAGTCAATTGGACTTATTAACCATGTTTAAAAATTAGTTTTGAGTTTTCAGTTATTGAGTCAGAAAATGGTAAGAACCCTCCCTTATTTGAATGAGAAAACTAAAAGAGAAATTGTCAAAGTTAACTTCCTGATTGTATTTATTATGTGTGCATGTTAAATAGAAAATGAAAAAGCAAATACATAAATAGAAAATTGCAAAATCAAAAGAGAAAAATATAAAACAAAATAAAAAATAGAGTTTTTCTTGTTAGATAATTGTTTAGGACTGAATCTGTCTTTGCAATTTGTGAGAAATGATAAATACATTAGTTTTGATCAGTTGCATACTTCACTCGTTACTAAAGGCTGACGTGATCAGATATGATGTGCAGGTAAGCTCATGTAATTATACTGAAAAAATAAATTCTTGTGATTAAATTAAAGCAATCATGCATTCATGTTTGTCCATTTTAGTACTAATGAGTAGTGTTGACTTCTCAAATTGATTGCTTGTTAAGTCATAATCTCACACCTGGTGGTGATATGAATAACCATTGAGCTCTAATTAATTTAAAGCATCTAATAACTTCTTTGTTATGAGTCATCATAGACCTAAAGTGACGAGATATCCTTTGTTGTAAGTAATTACAGACTTGGATATTCTCACTTGATGCAAAAAGATGCCAATGTGCACAATCTCAACATGAGATCTGGTTATAAGTATATGTCAGGTTAACAAATTGAGAAAGGTGATTTCTTGCAGATCTTTATAAGAGTTGAACTCTCTAAGTCTAAGTGTGACTTACATGATTTCATATCTAATCGTACCTTAATCAATCCAAGAATTGAAAAAGTGTGCTGAGTATCTTGCCAAGAGCACTCATTTTCTGTCCTTAGATCTTGTGTCTCCTTTGCTGCAGAAATGCTGACCTGGAACACACTTGATCAGGATTTAATCACTGTCTACGACTGTCCATTATTTTTTTTCTTTTAATGTGTTGATCTTAACTGATATGATCTCACTGCAGGTATGTGATTAAATTGTATATAGTAGATTTTTTATTCTGCTTTAGTTTTGATTTTTGCATGATTTTCTATGTGCAGACATGTTAATAATGATTAGTTGCTCTTCTTGCAATGAAAAAGAAACTTCTAAGTTTGTAAAACTTAAAAGTTTAGGGGGAGTAAAAATGAAAAAGAGAAAATAATTGATTTTAAAAATATGAAAAAGAAATAAAAAAATAAAGTGTTTTTGGATGAAAGGATGAAGCTGCAATTTCAAGCATATGTGTGTTTGATATGATGTAAAAATAAACCTGAAAAAGAATTCAAATTCAATGGAAATGCTTCTTGCAAACAAAAAGAGATTATTTGTTTTTGTAAAAATTAAATAGAGACTAAAATAATGGGAAATTAATTTTTGAAACTTTAAAATAAAAATAATGGTCAAACACAAAAAAAAAAAATTTGAATGTCAAAAATGTTAAAATTGAGGGAAATTAATGAAATTTTTTAGTGATACTCAAACAATTATGACAAAGTGTTAAAAATTGAGTGTGAACAGTGCTAATGCGTTTAAATAGTGTTCAGATGGATGATGTGAAAATTACAAATGTCAAGACTATTGGAAGTATCCTCATGCGTCTGAACAATACTCTTAAGTCCAATTCAGGAGTATAGTGATTTTTCAAAAAGTTGCACATGTGTTGGGCGTTTCATTCAAGCTCATGCGCCTAAACAGTTGTCATGTGTCTGAAAAATTGGTTAAGGCATATTATCTATGCTCATGCGCCGAAACAGTACCAGACTTCCAAAGTTTAGCCGTTTAAAGTGAATAATTACCAAGTGTTAGGTGTTTCATCTAGTCTCATGCTCCTGAACAGTGCCTAAGCTCCTAAACAGTTCTTATGCGCCTGTACAGTGCCCATGCGTATAAACCTCATGCACAAAAACAGTGCTCATGCGCCTAAACACTTAGTGTAAAATTCATTCTCATGCGCATGAACAGTGCTCATACGCCTAAAATTTTCACTTGTATAAATACAACACTTGTGTAGTTTTCATTCACTCATTCACAAAGACACACTCAAACATTCTGATTCACTCACTCGAACACCCGATACACTTCTTAATTAAACGTTCGATTGTTATAGGATAATTTTTGTGATATATAGGTATCACAAGAGAATTTGATTACCGAGGAATCTTCACTTGAAGTTATCAAAGTTGTTGCTGATTCACCTATTCATGTGCCAGATAAAGGTTGAAGATCAACAAAAATACGACTGTCCTTTCTGAGATCTTAAATGCTGAGCAGATCATAGAATCTTTGAAAGAAGTTCAAGTCTGCATTCAAGAAGGCTTTGTGAGAGTTGGAACTCTACAAAGAGAAGCCCGTGTTCAAGATCAAAGATGAAACAAAAGAGTTCAATGTGGACTGAAGACAATGTAAATCTTAGGAGGAGTATTGTTGAAGCCTCTAGAAGATTAACATTTTGTCTTTATGTTGTTTTTTTATCATAGTATAGGGACTTATTTGTAAATATATATTCCTTTGTTTCTTGATAGTATAAATAGGATATTTGATGTATGTGCAGGGTAGAATAGAGAATCTAGACATCTAGACAAGAGAGATCTAAGAAACAGTTAGAGTTAGTTGAACGAACTATAACCCTAACACATTGTATCCTGTGCATTTGCTATCAATGAAATCTATGAATTTTTTGATGTGATTGCATGTGTTTGAATACTTTGTGTTTGAATTGATCATTGCATTACGACATCATCACATATTCGATCCTTTTGAACCGATCAAACATCTTCTTGTTGATCTCCACATATTCGTATTTGAGACCATAAACAATCATCTTATTTATCAGCTGTACAAATCCGTGAAGCTGTTATGGTATGGATTCTCCCTTAACGTGGTGAAAGGTTTCATACTGGGTCCTTAGTTTTTCTTTCTTGATTTCCATGATTTCCTCACTTCCTTCACACATGGCGTGAAGTACCTTCCATAGTTCATGTGTTGTTTTGAAATTTTCAACCCATGTCAAAATTTCAAATGGCAAAGTCATTGCCAGTATACTGTATGCTTTCATGTCTGTTTTGACCCTCTTGAGGTCATCACCAGCTACGCTTTTCAAGCTTACTGGCTTTTGTATGATATAGTCAGGCCCAAGAGTCAAAGGTATGAATGGTCCCTTGGTTATGGAAGTCCATAGGGAAAGTTATCCCTTGGTTATGGAAAATTATCCAATTTTTGAACATTATTTTCCATTGTTTAAAGTCTGCTTGTTCTTGAGTCTTGGTGGTTTGAGACCGTTGTTTGTTCATGAAATTTCATCAAACATGTTTGTTAATTTTTTAACTTAACGTTTTAAGTCAAATTTGTTTGATAATTTTAGCTCGGCGCTAAAATTTGCTTTTATCCTAAAGTCACTAGGATTTGTTTGTTTGTCTGTTTGCTGCCTACCGAATAAAGAAAATTAATTAATTTTATTTTCAAATTAATTAATGTCCAATGATGTCACATTCAAATCTCGGTAAAAAGAAATGAATATTCTGTTAAGGAATGTAAACTTTTAATGACATCAGTCAAGAAAAGTCAAAAACCCTACAAACACATAAATGTTTTTAGAAGTTAAATTTTTGGATCAAAAAGTAATTTTTTCAAAAAATTCAAAGAAGATTATGTTTCTTCTTTGATTTTGATGATTAACAAAAAAAATCACCGAAGATTTTTAAAGGATATGCATGAACAAAAACTAGGGTTCATTCTAGGGTTTGTTGGCAGCTATGAAAACTTGAACAAAACAACAATCGGTTTGTTGTTTATAGAAGATTAATCGCCTGATTTGAGTGAACAACAACTCAAATATGATGTTTAAATACAATGAATGAATACAAAGTATTCAAATGAGTGTTTTTTTGATGAAAACTGATAGAACAATACCCGTGTACTGTTTTATATGAAAACCCTTAGAAACCGACGAGGTTTAGAGTGTTTTATGATGAACACATTCGAAAATCATGTAAGAACGATGTTTTGAGCTTTAAACACATAGAATCTTCTTCACAATACACAAAAACAGATTAAGAAATCATGTTTTAAGCATTTGATGAATATTTGGTGTAGAAGAAGGTGTTTGTAATGATTTTCAGCTCAAAATGTATGTTTTGAAGCTAATGAACCACTTATATCATGTTGTTGAATAAGAGGATCGAAAATCAATGTATGATTTGAGCCAAAGCTCTGATACTACCTGATGAAATCAACAAATGCTGATTATGAACTTGATGAACAATAACAACATAAATAGGTTGATTCCCCAAAGGATCTTTTCAAATCTCTCAAACAAGATATAACAACAGATTGTTATATTTGATTTCAACAAACACTAATCATGGTGCGGAAACCGATGATTAATGCTATGATATCAGTGTGTATGTTCATGCTTGTTAATGATGTTGCCATCTCTTCTGTTGATGATTGCATGTTTGAATGTTATGCATGATTGATTGTTTATTTGTTTGATTACATTTATGATTGTTTGATTACATGTGTGAGTGCTTGATTGCATGGTTGACTGTTTGTTTGTTTTTGCATGATTGAATGATTGATTGTTTGTCTGATTACATATGTGTAATCAGATTACAATGTATGTTGTTATTTGTATGTGTTTGCTTGTATAATGTGGTACTTGTATGATTAACTGTTGTTGTCTGTTATGTATGTTTGGATGCTTGTTTGTTGAAAGGTTAGACATGTTTGTTTGTTTGTTTTTATCTGTTTAAAAGTTAGTGAACCTTTGTATGTTGTACTGTGTTCACAACAGATGGTCATTTGGTCATGCCCTGTGCAAACTTTGATTAAATTTTGAAAGTTACAACTGATGACTAAAAAGACATACGCTGTGGTTGACCACTATTTTCAAAGCGGATGAATAATGATTCATGTGCTGTGAAATCTTTGTTTGTTCAATATATATTCACACCAGATGAATTATTGTCATGCACTGTGATTACATGATGATGATTTACATCATATGCTTTCTTGTGTACATACGCTATGTACACTTGTACTGTTTCTACAATGGATGACTATGTTAGTCATGCACTGTGGAATGGCACTGTATTCATAGTAGATGCCTTACCTACATCATACGTTGTGAACACTTGTATGTTCACAAGTGCATAGCGGATGTATGTTTGTTTTGTCCGCTATATACACTTGTGTTATTTGCATGTTATGATTGTTACTGTAGCTACAGCGGATGTATGCTTGTATGTCCGTTGTGACAACAGTTGTCAAAAATTTAAAATTTTGTTTGTTTTGAAATGATTTATTCCAAAGCATGTTTGATAAATTTTCTTCCGAAGCATGTATGTTAAAAAATTCTTCCGAATGAAAAGTTTTGTTCTGAAGCTTGTATGTTAAAATTTTCTTCCTAAGCTTGTGTGTTTGTTTTGATATATTTTCTTCCGAAGCTTGCATGTTGAAAAATTCTTCCGAAGGAATAGTTTTCTTCCGAAGCTTGTGTGTTGAAAAATTCTTTCGAAGGAAAAGTTTTCTTCCGAAGCATATGTTTGATTGTTTTTCTTCCAAAGCTTGTGTGTTGAAAAATTCTTTCGAGGGAAAAGTTTTCTTCTGAAGCTTGTATGATAAAATTTTCTTCCGAAGGAAATTTGTTTGTTAAAAAAAAATCTTCCAAAGCAAAATTTTCTTCCGAAAGAAAATTTGTTTGTTGACACTTGTTTGAGTCAAAATGTTTGTTTAAAATGTATGTCAAAATGTTAAAATTTTAACATGATCAATATATGGATGTGTGAATATCACTCATAAGAAATATTTTGCAATATTGTGCATATGTATGTGTGTTAGACTGCTGTGTTTGGGTGCTGGCTTGACTTGGCTTTATTTAAAACTCAAAATTTAGAAAATTTCAAATTTTAAAATGTATGATTATGCATATTTCTGCTGCCTTTGATATTTCCAAGTTCATTTTCTCCCCCTAAATTATTGCATATTTATAAAACCTTTTATAAAATGGCAAAAATTTGTATGTGTTAGAATGAAAATTATCAAAGTCCAATTTGATTGCTTGCTTGATAAAAGTTAGAAAGATAATGCCTTATCTAACTAATAAATGAATGATTTTCATGTTTGAACATGAATTATTTACACATAACATGAGATCATACTAGTCTTAAATTCTCACTGAGTTGTTTGAATGTTTTTGAGAATAAACATAGACTAATACAATGTTGATTGCAGATATTGTTATCCGCTTAAACTCATGCATGGTATTAATGATTGATTGAAACAGTGAGTGATTATCATGTTCTAAGTTCATTGATATGAGTTGTATGTACTCCATATTTGATTGTATGTTTAGATCAACCCTCCTCAAGATATGCTAGAAAGCACTTTCAATACTTAATACCTAGCTACTTCGGAGTATAAATGCTTAATTTGATCCGTGTTTTTTTATCCTCATTGGGATTCTTTTTCTTTTCACTTTGGAAGGTGATCCTCTTTAGGATTCTTTTGATTCATTCACAAGGAATATAGTCTAGAAGACTTTATTAATTGGTCATCCAAGATGTATATGTTCCTCATTGGGAATCGTTTTGGATCATGATTTATGTCATTCAGGTCTGTGCTCAGCACAACAAAGAATGCCTTGGTGTACTCCAGGTCTATAAAAATCATAACAGAGGAGACACTTGTATGATTGAGCAATTTATAAACTGTTTCACTTGGTGTTTTGTAGTTACTTTACAAGTAACCTATACTGGATAGATTAAAACTCACCATAAACCAAGATGTGTTGATGACCACATAATCAGGAGAATTTAGTGCTTCACTATTGTATGTGTTGTTAGGTGTCCCATGCTGAGCCTATCCACATATAAAACAAAGTACTGTCAGTCTTTATTAGTGGAAAATGACTCAAGTCAAGAACTAAGCTAGTGTACTATCATTTCTCATAAGTGGTATGTGTGATTCAAGGTGTTTGATTATCAAAAAACAAGAATATTTGTTTGATATCTTGATTTTGAAAGATGCATGTTTGCTGTTAAACTTAGACTTTAACAAAATCAAGCCTGTTTGATTTTAATGTTTTGAAACCATTACTTATTTGATTCATAGTTGATCATACCAAGTGACTGAACCAGAAATTCAAATCTTGTTGAATCAAATTGTTTGGTAAATAGGTCAGCCAATTGATTGTTTGTATGGACATTGATCAACTTTATCAGACCCTTTTCTAAGCAATCTCTCAAAAAGTGATATTCGATATCTATGTGTTTGTTTTTGAATGTTGAACTGGATTGTCAGTGATAAACATGGAAGCAGAATTGTCAATATATATGGGTGTTTTAAGAAAATTAAAGCCATAATCAAGCATTTGGTTTTGAAGCCAAAGCACTTAAGAACAGCATGTAGAAGCAGCTATGTATTCTGCTTCAGCTGTTGACACAGAGACATTTGTTTGTTTCTTGCACTACCAGGAGATCAATCTTGATCCAAGAAACTGAAAACCTCCTGTAGTGGATTTTCTGTTACTGTTGCATCCACCCTAATCACTGTCTATGTATGGATATAAAAAGAAATCTCCATCTTTTGGATACCATATCCCAAGAGCCGGTTTGCCTTTTAAGTATCTGAAGATTCTCTTTACAGCATTTATGGGTGATTCTTATGGATCTGCTTGGTATCTAGCACACATGCACACTACATACATGATGTCTGGTATGCTTGCTGTTAGGTACATCAGTGAACCTATCATTGATCCATAGAGTTTCTTATCAACTGATGTTCCTTCTGGATCGCGTCCAAACTTCAATCCAGTTGCAAATGGTGTTTTACTGGATGTGCAATCAGACATATTGTATTTCTTTAATAGCTGATTGACATACTTGCTTTGGTTGATAAAAATTCCTTCAACTGATTGTTTAACTTGAAGACCAGGGAAGAATGTAAGTCTCCCATTGAACTCATTTGGAATTTTGATTGCATGAGCATTTTCAAACTCTTTGCAAAGTTGGATGTTGGTGGAGCCAAAAATGATATCATCCACATAGACTTGAACCACTAACAAGTCTTGTTCTTTTCGTTTTAAGAACAATGTCTGATCTATTTTCCCTCGGGTGTACCCATTCTGTAGTAGAAACTTAGATAAAGTTTCATACCACTTCCTAGCTGCTTGATGAAGTTAGTACAAAGCTTTATCTAACTTGTAGACTCTGTGAGGGAAGACCGGATCTTCAAACCCTGGTGGTTGAGCAACATATACCTCTTCATCTATCTTTCCATAGAGGAATGCACACTTGACATCCATTTGGAAGACAGTGAAGTTTTTAGATAAGGCATGTGCAAGGAACACTCGGATGGCTTTTAGTCTAGCTACTGGAGCAAAGAAATCATCATAATCAATGCCTTCCTCTTGAGTATATCCTTGGGCAATTTGCCTTTCTTTGTTTTTGATGACAATTCCTCTGTCATCTACTTTGTTTCTGAAGAGCCATCTTATGCCAATGGTGTATTGACCTTCTGGTAGATCAACCAAGTTTCATACCTCTTGCTTTCTGAATTGCTGTAATTCCTCTTACATTGCTTCTATCAATTGTTGTCTTTGAGTGCTTCTATGATGTTTTTGGATACAATTAAAGATAGGAAGCAGGAATACAAGCAAATGTTTGCTATGTCAGATAGACTTCATGTCAATCTGGTATTGAGGTCACCTTTGATGTTTTCTAAAGGATGATCTTTGTGAACTTTGGTTGTTGTAATCTTATCAACAAGGATGGTTGAATCAAGATTAGTGGTTGTTTGGTTGGGTGTTGATGGATGGGCAAGGGTATTTGTGGTTGTTTGTTTATCTGACTATGATGGTTCATTGAATGTTTGTGGTGAATCATGAAAGAAATCTAAGATTTCATCTTCATGATGTGTATCAGGTAATGAATAATAGCCATCATCTTCTTAAATTGTGGTTGCACTGGTTGGGTGGTCACAGGTGTTGATGAAGATGGTGTGTTTGATGATGTTCCTTTTGATGTGTTTGTTTGTTCTGGAGGAGTGGAAATTATGGTACTCGAAGGAGTGATGTTGGTTCTCCTTGGAGGATCAGTAGTTAAAGGAACATCTATGGTTATTGCTGGAACCATGGGATACTCATTGTCATCCTTGGTACCTGAAACATCAAAGTAAGATGTATCAAATTATTTTGTTAATAAGTTAATATCAAACAACCAGTCTGATCTAATGACTTTCTAAGCAAAACAGTATTCATTAAAAACAACATCTGTTGTTTCTTCCACTATATTCAGTATTGGATTGTATACTCGGTAAGCTTTTGAGCTTCCGGAGTATCCAACAAAAAAATCCATCATCTGCTTTTGGAGCAAACTTAGATAATTGTTCTCTGGTTTTTAATATTGAAACGGAACATCCAAAAGCTTTAAGAAATCCAATGAAAGGTTTTCTTTTAAACATTAATTCATATGGTGTTTTGGAATGTTCTTTGATAATTAATGTTCCGTTTTGAATGCAGCAAGCTGTATTGATTGCTTCAGCCCAAAAATATATGGGTAATAGAGAGTCAGCTAGTATTAATCTAGTAGCTTCTATTAATGTTTTGTTCCTCCTTTTAGCAACTCCATTTTGATGAGGAGTCCTTGCTACACTGAATTGATGACTAATTCATTTCTCTATACAAAAAGAAGGAATAGAGTCATTTTTGAATTCAGTACCATTATCACTTCTTAAAGATTTAACTTTAAGATCCAATTGATTCTTAATTTTAGTGATAAATAATTTGATGATTTCTGATGTTTCTGACTTATGTAGTAGAAAGAAAACCCATCTGAATCTTGAGTAATCATCTATCGTAACAAGATAGTATTGCTTCTTTCCTATGCTAAGGATGTTTGTTGGGCCAAAAAGGTCCATGTGAAGCAATTTGAGTGATGTGTTGTTAGAGTTTACCAATTTTGACTTATGAGACACTCTATGTTATTTGCCTTTCAGACATGTAGTGCAGTGGTCTGTACAGAAGAATTCTTTTTATGGTAAACCTTTTACTAAGTCACCTTTTACAAGTTGATACATTCTATTATAATTAGAGTGTCTCAAATGTCTGTGCCATAATTGGGAAACATATTCTGATGCTTTTGATAGTAAACATGTTTCAAGAGTTGATGCTGAAACAGTGTTCATATCAACAATGTATGTGTTGTTATAACGGGGTGTTTTCAAAAGGATTTAATCTTCAAGAATTTGAAAACCCGTCTTGAGTATGTAGCAATTGTTGGAGTCAAATAAGGTGGCATATCTTTTATCATAGATTTGTGATACACTAAGAAGATTGAACTAGAGGTTGGAGCAGTAGTTGACATTTTCGAAGCTGATCAACCCATTTGATACTATTTGTTCACCAGTTATCTTTCCAACTGTCTTATTACCTCCAAAGGCTACATTTCCTCCATGTTTGCTTTTAAAATCCTGAAGGAGGGAACACTTGCCAGTCATGTGATGGGAACATCCACTGTCAATATACCAGATGTTGTCAGACCTGCTTTGATGTCCCTGTAAAATCAAAGAAATTAGTTAGATGGTACAACCCAAGCCAAGATCGTCTTGGGTTTTCCATCTTTTCCCATAACATAAATTTCTTCTAACATGGCATTGTCTGATGGTTTAGGAATTCTAGTGGCAATAGATTTCCTTTGATTGTTTTTGGCTCTGTCTGGAGAAGTCCTTTGAGCTCTTCTTCTTTAAATGCCAATGTATGATGGTTGTATGTTCTGAGACTTATGTCTCCTGTTTGGTTGTTTAAAGTTGTCATAAAAAGTTTTATTATTATTTAAAACAACTTTTTGATAAGGAGTTTATCTTGGTACTCCTACCTTGTTCTTATTAGGAACAATTGTCAGTTTCTCAGTTGATTTCTCAACTTGAGGCTGTTTGTTTGCTTCTTGTTTTTCTTATTGAAAAACAGTTAGCCGTGCTATGGTTTTTTCTTCCACAAATTGAATAATAATTATGGAAATGGCATGATTCAGTACTGTGATTGTTTATGTTACAGTACTTGTAATATTTACCATATTTGCATTTTTCAATAGTGTAAGTGTATTGATCACACCATTCACAGTATGGTAGATTTGCATTGCTTTGTTTGTTTATAACTTTTGATTTTGAAGGTAGGTCAAAAGTTATAGTTGGTTGTTTTTGATGAATGGGAGCTTCTCCTTTCCCTTTGTTTATTTGATTAGGAGAGGCAGTGGAAGATTCAGCTTTTCTTCCACCAAAGCAGATGTGAAAACCTTTTGTCTGCTTTGTTTGTTAAGTTGGTGTATCAACCACACTTGAAACTTTTAGAGTTTTAGTAATTGGTTGATCTAACTCATCATTCAATAGATCAACATCATCTTCATCAGTTGTTTGTTCATCAAATTTATTATTTTCTCCTTGATAAAAATCTGTTGATTTGATTTGTAAAGGTGCTTGGCTTTTAACAAATTTTATCAAAGTTGTTTTCAATATTAATGATGATTTTGATGATGATGATGATGATTGTTTTGAATCATCAGTCTAGTCATGTGGGTCAAGAGAGTTACCCTATGTGTTTGTCATGGAGTCAGGTAGAGGAATATAATTGTCATTATAAGGTGGGTTGACCTTATTATATCCTAAACCTGAAGGGTCTTTAATTCCTTTTGTTGAGCAAAAAGTTGTTTGAACTTCTTGTTGCTCACCTAAAATTTTTGAAGTTTCACTTCAGTTCAGCCTGTATGGTTTTTGACAAAGTCAAAGATTCAGAGAGTTGCTCTACTTGAGCTGCTAGTGTTAACTTTTCAGACATTAATTTGTCCAAATCATTGTGCAATGAAAGAATTTTTGCTCCATATTGTTTTTGTTTAGATTTCAGACTTTCATTTAAAATGTTTGTTTCAATGACTTTCTTGGAAAGTTTGTCTGCAAGTTCTCCGTATCTGTTGACTTTGTCAATGCATATTTGTGTATAAATGTTTTCCCTTACCTCTTTCGGGATTTCTGAAATCTTATCTTTAATGTTTGCCATGAGGGCATGATTTGGAGATAGGATTTCAGCCTCGTACATACTCCAATCACACTCACCATCTTGTTTGATAATCATTGCTGATGATTTGGAGTATTGATTTGGACTATATTGTATGATTTGTGGTGGGGTTGGTGCAGCAGGAATACTGATTGAAGGTGGGATTTGTCTGTTTGAATGGTAGCTTCTAGATGCTTATGTTTGATTGTTGTTTCTGTCAACTCTTGGTTGCTGGCATTCTCTTGAGAAATGACCATACAGCTGACAGTTGTAGCTTCTCACCTTCAATTTATCAAAACCAATTTTGGTTTTCTTGTCCATGCTCAACCCTCTGTTTCTTTGAAGAAATCGTTTTGATCTATAGGCAATCATTGCAATAGACCATTGAAGATCCATCTCTTCAACCATTTCTGGTGGTAGCTCATCCAGGTCTTGTTGGACGATTTGAGATGGTGTTAGACTTGCACCCAAGTATGCTTCAAAGCTAGTTGAGAAAGCTGCATAGGCTGCTTTCTACTCTTCACTTTGTAGAATGATAGTGAGAGGATCCATGGATTTTTCAAATTTATGTATGTTTTGATTCTTTGGCTGTTGTTATTTGCTGGAACTGGAGGTGTGAGGATTATGTTTGCTTTGTGGTGTGGCTTCATGGGAAGCATGAACACCAGTCATTTTAGACTTCTGTTTGGTACTGGATGATTTAGGAGCTGAGAAGAAAGATGTTTCACTTGAATCTAAAAATTCTTCATCTTCTCCAGCGCATGTCAAAAAATGCATTGTCTGTTTATTGTAGTTCCTTGAACTTGTAGGATTCTACATGTCTGATTGTGCTGTTATTCCTGGATCTTTCGTCTAGTTCTAATGCTTCAACTTTAGCAACTAGAGCATCTAGGGATAATTCTTCATGATCCAATGTTTCTTTCATCAAAGAGACTGATTGAGTCCAGCTCTCTGGCAGTGTGTGCATCATCTTCTCGTTAATCTCCACAGATTCATATTTGAGACCAAAAACAATCATCTTATTTATCAGCTGTACAAATCTGTGAAGTTGTTGTGGTATGGATTCTCCCTAAATGTGGTGATTTGGATTGTTGATTTGGACTATATTGTATGATTTGTGGTGGGGTTGGTGCAGCAGGAATACTGACTGAAGGTGGGATTTGTCTATTTGGATGGTAGCTGCTAGATGCTTATGTTTGATTGTTGTTTTTGTCAACTCTTGGTTGCTGGCATTCTTTTGAGAAATGACCATACAGTTGACAGTTGTAGCATCTCACCTTCATTTTATCAAAACCAATTTTGGTTTTCTTGTCCATGCTCAACCCTCTATTTCTTTGAAGAAAACGTTTTGATCTATAGGCAATCATTGCTATAGACCACTGAAGATCAATCTCTTCAACCATGTCTGGTGGTAGCTCATCCAGGTTTTGTTGGAAGATTTGAGATGGTGTTAGACTTGCACCCAAGTATGCTTCAAAGCTAGTTGAGAAAGCTGCATAGGTTGCTTTCTACTCTTCACTTTGTAGAATGATAGTGAGATCATCCATGGGTTTCTCAAATTTATGTATGTTTTGATTCTTTTGCTATTGTTGTTTGCTGGAACTGGAGGTGTGAGGATTATGTTTGCTTTATGGTGTGGCTTCATGGGAAGAATGAACACCAGTCTTTTTAGACTTCTGTTTGGTACTGGATGATTCAGAAGCTGAGAAGAAGGATGTTTCACTTGAATCTAAAAATTCTTCATGTTCGCCAGCGCATGTCAAAAATGCACTGTGTGTTTGTTGTAGTTCCTTGAACTTGTAGGATTCTACGTGTCTGATTGTGATGTTATTCCTAGATCTTTCGTCTAGTTCTAATGCTTCAACTTTAGCAACTAGAGCATCTAGGGACAATGCTTCAAGTTCCAATGTTGCTTTCACCAGAGAGACTGATTGAGTCCAGCTCTCTGGCATTGTGTGCAACATCTTCTCATTGATCTCCACAAATTCGTATTTGAGACCAAAAACAATCATCTCATTTATCAGCTGTACAAATCTGTGAAGCTATTGTGGTATGGATTCTCCCTGAATATGGTGAAAGGTTTCATACTGGGTCCTCAATTTTTCTTTCTTTATTTCTCTGATTTCCTCATTTCCTACACACATGGTGTGAAGTACCTTCCATAGTTCATGTACTGTTTTGAAATTTTCAACCCGTGTCATAATTTCAAATGACAAAGACATTGCCAGTATACTGTATGCTTTCATGTCTGTTTTGACCCTCTTAAGGGCATCACCAGCATTGCTTTTCAAGCTTACTGACTTTTGTATGTTGTAGTCAGGCCCATGATTCAAAGGTATGAATGGTCCCTCTGTTATGGAACTCTATAGGTCCGGATCTTGGAAAATTATTATTTTCCTTTGTTTAAAGTCTGCCTTGTTCTTGAGTCTTGGTGGTTTGAGACCGCTGTTTGTTCCTGAAATTTCATCAGACATGTTTGTTAATTTTTTAACTTAACGTTTTAAGTCAATTTGATAATTTTAGCTTGGTGCTAAAATTTGCTTTTATCCTAAAGTCACTAGGATTTGTTTGTTAGTGTGTTTGCTGTCTACCGAATAAAGAAAATTAATTCATTTTATTTTCAAATTAATTAATGTCCAATGATGTCACTTTCAAATCTCGGTGAAAAGAAAGGAATATTCTGTTAAGGAGTGTCAACTTTTAATGATATCACTCAAGAAAAGTCATAAACCTACAAACACATAAATCTTTTTAAAAGTTAACTTTTTGGATCAAAAAGTAACTTTTTCAGAAAATTCAAAGAAGATTATGTTTCTTGTTTGATTTTGATGATTTACCAAGAAAAATCATCATAGATTTTTAAAGGATATGTATGAACAAAAACTAGGGTTCATCCTAGGGTTTGTTGGCGGCTATGAAAACTTGAACAAAACAACAATTGGTTTGTTGTTTGTAGAAGATTAATCGCCTGATTTGAGTGAAAAACAACTCAAATATGATGTTTAAATACAATGAATAAATTCAAAGTATTCAAATGAGTGTTTGTTTGATGAAAACTAATAGAACAATACCCATGTACTGTTTTATCCAAAAACCCTTAGAAACCGACGAGGTTTAGAGAATTTTGTGATGAACACATTCGAAAATCATGTAAGAATGATGTTTTGAGCTTTAAACACACAAAATCTTCTTCACAATGCACAAAAACATATTAAGAAATCATGTTTTAAGCATTTGATGAATGTTTGGTGTAGAAGAAGGTGTTTGTGATGATTTTCAGCTTGAAATGTATGTGTTTGAAGCCAATGAACCACTGATATCATGTTGTTAAATGAGAGGATCAAAAATCAATGTATGATTTGAGCCAAATCTTTGATACCACTTGATGAAATCAACCTAACAGTGCGATATTTATGAACTTAGACAACAATGAAGAACATAAACAGGTTGATTCCCCCAAGGATCTTTCAAATCTCTCAAGCAAGATATAACAATAGATTGTTATATTTGATTTTAATAACACTAATCATGGCACGAAAAGCCATGATTAATGCTATGATATCAGTGTGTGTGTGTGTATTATTGCTAGTGATTGATGCTTGTATGATAATAACTGCTTGATTGTATTGATTGTTCAAAAGCTCACAAAGGATTATGGTAGTATGCTATTTATAGCCTATACAAAGAGCTATATACGATTACTGAACTACCATTATGTAAACGAATATTACATAAATAATCCTAAGTCTATAAGCTGTTCGCTGTGGATGATTAGCTATCCGCTATGGATGTCAGATAACTTGTCCGCTGTTCCCTGGATGCTGTCCGCTGTGAACACTTGTTTGTTTGCTTGTATGTTGTCTGTTGTTGGAATGTTCATCCATTGTGGATGAACATCCACTGTGGATAGTTCATCAGCTGACTTAGGTATTCGTTGTATGTTGTTCATCCGCTGTGGGAAGTCTTCATCCGCTACCGACACTTAGCAAAAATTCCTTTTTATCTACAATCATGAAAAAGAAATTTAAGCTATATTAGTGTATGTTATGAGTCTTAATGATACTAATGTGTTAGTTAGTGATTGTTTGAATGTTAGAACACATTATGTTTAATTATGGCAAGCATTATCCTTTTAAGCATTAACCTTTTAATGTACTTGTTGAGTCCAACAAGTCTTGCCTGCTAGCCTCTGTCTATATAGTCTTGTTCTTAGCTTGAACTCTTCAAGCACCCTTTATTGAATCCTATTAGCCAACCTTGCAGCTTGCCTGTTTTGACTTGGGTTGGCAAGTGGAAGGTCAACTAGATAGGTTCTCTCATAGTATCTGAAGTTGTAGAAGTTGAAAATCTCTTGTTGACCCTAAGACCCAGAGATTACCAGGGCTCTTCTTTGATCATCATACCTATATCTGACAATTGATTTATCAGTTGGGTGAGATGGAGTAGGCATTGCCCTTGGTATACCCCCTCAAACAGAATTTGAATGAGAGAGTCCACATTAATGTGGACTTGAGGAGGTTGTTGAGTATGGACAACTGCAAGTAAGAGTGTTAGTCCTCCAAGTCCATACTTTGAGAGGAACACGCAGGTTCTGTGATTGTAAGTAGGACTTTCTCCCCTTTTTTGGTAGCATCACTCTCTTATACAGGGGAGCTAGGAGTTAGGTCCACCACATCCATAGGTTCTTGTGGGCCCGGTTGAGTCCTCTGGATGGGTCTCTCAACTAACTTGCCCTTGAGATCGGTGATCTCAAGTTGCTGGTCATTGACCCTTTTCTGTAAGGTAGTCGCCTGAGATTCCAGGTGACTGACCTTGAAACTAAATAGGTGCAGAGTTTAGTCAGTTTGTGCACCTTTAGTTGCATACTCCTCTAATCTTCATCAGAAGAATCATGGGGGGATGAGACAATAGGACCAAAGTCTTCCTCCTCATCACCCGCTTTAGTTTCTTGGCTGTTGGGTTTCCTTTGCACGCTGACAGCTTCAAAAGAAGTGTCAATGGGCTGGGTTGCCATGGTTGAGGTCTGAATGATGTAATCACTTGCAAAAGTGGGATCCTCTTCCATATGGGCCTCCTGAACAGGTTCAGGAAGGTCCACCTCAATTATGAGTGGATGATGTGGGCTAGATATAGGTGATGCAGGAGCACTCATCTCTCCTTGAGCAAGGGTGGAGAAGAGAGATTCATGGTACACACTGAATCCTATATCCTCATCATCATAGAATTCAAGTTTGGGTATTGGTTGGTTGAGGTCAAGCGGCTGGGATGGTAACTTTCTCATGAAGGTTGATCACTAGAGTTTTGAGACTCTAAGTAAAGGCTTAAGGCTGGGGTTATGAGCTCATCAGGCTGAGCATGAGGAACTTCAGCACTGATCATAGAAAGAATGGGAGTGGTTTGCTCCTTAGAGGAAGTGGGAGATCCAGTGTCCACTTCCACCTACATGGTTGGTGATTTGGGGGCTTGCTCAACCTGAGTAGACTGAGCGGGGGTTCGTTTGGATTTTCTTTGGTAGGTAATGGTGATTTGTGGCTGTGTGGAAGTTGCAGATGTAGAAGGTGTGGGTTCAACATTGGTTGGTGCTGCCAAGTTGTCCCCTTGAGCAATGAGCTCGAACATTTTTGGGACTAGGGCTGTTTCTACCCCTGAGAAGCCAACAGTTGGCTTTCTCATTATCTTGAAGATGCTGGGCTTCATCTATCCCAATTTAAGAACATTATCTATTCCCTTTAACTATGTGCCCAGTTCATAGTTAAAAATGTACTGAACATATCTCGGGAACATGTAATATTCTAAGTAGTCCAAGTTTGCAAGCAGATTTGTATATACAAATTGAGAATACCTGAACTTGACCCTTTGAACCATTCCATGGACTATATAGGAAAGGTGTTCAGGAATTTGGTCCCATCCTCCATGCTTGATTGAAAGGGAGTGGATGACTACATGGAGGAGGTACTTCCACTTGTATGAGACCTTCCCTTTCCTGAAGATTCTTACTGAGTAGTCTCTTTCATAGCCCATCTACCGGAATGAGTCATTACCAACAGATTTAGGAAAGAACAAGTCACCCTCTTCATCATCCAGCCTTAGATGGATGTTGATGATGGCTGCAGTGACGAAAACTATCCTCCCCTTCACTATGGCCAACAGTGCCTTCCCACCGTCCAAGATGACCTCTTGGTAGGTCCTCCGGAACTCCAAAAGTTAATCTTCATATAATAGAGGGTTGATTGTGAGGGTAGTGTGGTAGGTGGTTAGAGATAAGAAGCGGCAAACGTATGAGAAACAATGATCTTTCTCAGAAGACAACAGAGCAACTTGATTATGTTGCCTGTGTAAGTACATGGAAAAATCCAGTTGGTTTTGGGGATCAGGATTGGCCATTTTGAGTAGCTTTGTGATGAAGGAATGTAAGAACAAGGTCAGTTTATGGGTGAATTTAGGGTTTGAATCTTGCAGATGAAGGAGAATAGTGAAAGAAGGGGAACTGTTGTACAAAAAGATAGTTTTCTTGGAAGTCTAAATCTTTAGAAGGTAATTTGTCTTCAGAAGGTTTTAGAAAAACTTCTGAAGCCAAATTGGCTTCAGAAGATATTCCTTAGCTCTCTAAGAATTTTGCTTCGGAAGAAAAATACTTTGAGTATTTTTACTTCCTAGATAGATTATGCTTCTGAAGATATCAAATATCATAAATCTTATTCATTAAGAGAGTATGTCTTTCGATACTTAATTGCTTTCGGAAGAAGATAGTCCTTCAACACATATAACTACTCAATGACAAATATAAGCTTCGAAAGATATATTCAAATTTCTTTCGAAGGTTGACTTCTCAAAAGTAGTTATTTGTTTTTGAAGACATAATTCTCTTCCGAAGACAACTTGATGTCTTCCAAAGGAAAATACATCCAAAATTCTTAAAATTCTAAGGGATATCATTTTGAAAACTTTCTTCCAAAGTAAACTAGGCTTATATGGTGATGAAATAGAAAACTAAAGACAAATATATTATTAAAAATAATCTTGAGTTTAATTTAAGAAAACTCTACTCAAGGTTAATCATCCCAATAGCTGATACTAGATACTTAAATATCTGCTCATCAAAAGCTTTTATGAACAAATCAGCATGTAGATGCTTTCTAAAAGATTAACGTTAGTCTTTATGTGTCTTTTATATTTTTGCATAGTATAGGGACTTTTTATGTAAATATGTTCCTTTGTTTTCTTGATTAGTATATATAGCATAGATATGTTTTCTGTAGGTAAGTTTAAGTTTTTAGAGTGAGATTTACACATCTTGTAACTGTTTCCTACACTTTGTATTATTCTATATGCTAATAAATGAAAACTCTATGAATTTTTGTTGATTTGCTTGTGTTGAATTGAATACTTGTGTGTTTTAGATTGAATTGTGTTCATATATCATCACAGATCGATCCATTTTGAGCTCATCAAATGGTATCAAAGCCCTCGGTTCAGTGTTTGAAGTTCTTCAACTATCGAACTCTCAAAATCACTTGAATCTATGATTGATAAACAATTGAGTCATATAATTGTTGAATTCAGTTGTGTTTCATCATCAGGAACATGATTTGAGTCACAATTAGCTGTACAATTCGTTGAAATCAGTGAATTTGAGCAAAAAGCTCTTCGAAACCTGTTCTTCATTTGTCGAACCTGTTCTTGAATCAAAAGATCATTTTGGTTGTTAATTGAAGAAATTGAAGTTGAATGATTGATTACTGATCAATTTCCTACATAATTTGAGGATTTCAGATCAATTAATCAAGTTTTGAAGGAATTCAGAAAATTTAAGTTCGTATGAAGCTGATGAATATGGCGCATTAGGTCAAAAACACTGCTGAAAATTGCCTAAGTGTTAAGCGCATAACAACTGTTTAGGCACTTTTGCACTGTTTGGGTGTTTTTCAGTTAGGCGTTTTTCTACTGTGTAGGCGTTTGTCAACTGTGTGGACACTGAAGATTTGCTGAAATTAAGGAATTCCAGGCGTTTTACAACTGTTGAGGCGTTTTTGAACTATTTGGGCGTTTTACCAACCAGGAGTCTGACAACTGTTCAGGTGTTTTGATACTGTTTAGGCGCTTTTCAACTTGGGCGTTTTGGAATTTTTCTAAGGCAATCCCTTAGACGTTTCAAAGTCAAAGTCAAAGGAAGTACCATAACTGTTTGGGCGTTTTACCACTATTTGGACGCATCAGCTTTAACACTTAGAAAATTTTTGAAATTTTTCAGAAACTTAAAATTCCAAAAATATTTTCAATTCATTGTTTTAATTCAAAACATTAAAAACAACAAAAGCAAATTTCTTTTAAAAATCAAAAACTAAAAATGGTAAAATCAGAAGACTCTGAGAACAGAGTTACCAAGCTGAAGAATAGAGCAAATTTCAAGAATTGGTCACTGAGATTAAAACATCACTTGAATTCTATTGATACTGATCTATGGAAATCAATAGAAAAAGGACCTCATATTCCTATAACTTCAGATGGTCCTGATCGAGGTTTTGTTTACACCAAAGAATCTCAGGAACCATATCCTGAAGATGGATTACAGGGTGATGATCTCAGGAAAGTTAAAAATGATATAAAAGCTTATTCTTTGATGTGCAAAGGACTGCCACTTGAAGTCCTTACAAGGCTTGATGGTTATCAGACGGGATACACCATGTATAAGGCCTTGAAAATAATATGTGAAGGTGGAAAGGAGATCCAGGATCTGAAAAAGCAAAAGTTAAAGAGACAATTAGAACTTTTTGAACATTTATCTGGTGAAACAATAAATCAGATGATGAACAGATTTGTTCAACTAACTACTGAGATGTCGACTGCAGGCATCAAGAATGACTTAAAATATCTTAACTTCAAGCTTCTCAATGCTCTTCCATCTTCATGGAAGCAAACAGTCACTCTGTTAAAGCATACTGAGAAATTCCCAATGGATCTTGATCTCTTGATTGCTAAAATAGAATGTGTTGAAATTGATGAAAGTTCTAGAAATAATGACAGAGCAGCTTCGATGTCACAATATAAATATGTTGCTTCTCCAGCAAGTACTGTGGAGAATGCATTCATGGCTAAGAATGAAACTTCACCAGAAGATGAAGGTGATCTATTTGTTGGCGCAGGGTTCTTCACTGATTCTACTTACACAAGTGCTCCTGCCTATACAACTCAGAATCAACCTCAATCTCCTCCTATGCCTAAAAGTTCTAAATCTCAAGAAGAGACTCCATCTGCTAACTCTGCTAAAACTAGCAAAGTTAACGATGTAATAAACATCCTATTAAAGGATGAAGAGTGTAAAACTGCTTTCACTGCATTTATGGCAAGCTTTCAAGCTTATCGAGGTAGTCATCTAACTCAACTTGATCTTGTTTTGTAGGATTTGTTTGAAATGGATCCAGACAATGTTGAAGAAATGGATCTCAACTAGAAAATGGTTATGATAGCTTACAGGACTCAGAAACACTCGTATGTCAACAGAAACTACAAACCGAATGCAAACAAGTCTGTTGGATTTGATAAGTCCAAATCTAGGTGTTTTAACTGTAACAGCTATGGTCACTTCTCTAGAGAGTGCAAAGTTCCAAGGAATAAAAGAGGAAATGGCCAATCAAGCTTAAGTAATCAAAGGTTTCAGCAATCTTCACAGAAGACATTTCAGAAACCTTATCAAAGCCTACTAATGCCAGAATTGAAAGATGATTCTAAATCATCAGAGGAGCCCAAGAAAGCTCTTGTTGTTAATATAAAAGATGGTTATGATTGGAGTGCATACGCTGAGCAATTTACTGCTGATTTAACCTCCAATTTATCTCTTGTTACAGAAATACAAAAAGAAGATTGGTCTGAATTTAATGATCCAAAAGATGATGGATCTCTGAGAACGAGGAAGAGGATTATGACAGGAGTGACAAGTCTGATCCCAAGGAAGATTCAGAGGAATTTGCATTGATGGCAAAATCTGATCAACCAAAGGTTGAAAGCTCTAACTCTAAAACTTCTTGTCCTAAATATTCTGAAATTCCATCAGAAGTCAGAGAAAAATTATGCACAAAGTCTTGCTTCGAACATGTCGAATACTACAGAAATTATTCTTATAAGATTTGTGAAAAACTCAAGCAAGAAGAATTAATGCATAACAAACTAAAAAACGATCATAAAGTATTTGATGAAAATATTATCTCTATTCAAAATTCATGGAACAAAACTCTAAGAGAACTTGAAATTGTATCAAAACAACTTGAAGAGATGACAAAAAATCTTGAACTGGAGAAGATAGCACATGCTGCTACACAAGTGGATCTCGCAAAAGTTAAAAGTTCTAAAAGTATTATGGAAAAACTGGTAAATGAAAGAAAAGATAAACAAAAGGCAGGATTGGGTTTCACTCATGAACCGATGCCTGAATCAATAACAAATACTTTACAGAAAACTTTAACACTCATGATCACTCGCTAGAAAACAAGGCAAAATTAAAAGCTTTTAAAATAGGACCAAGATGTCTGATTCTGAAGAAGAGAAAACAAACGTGGAAATTTTTGAACAGAAAGATAACGAAAAGATAAAAAATGGTCATCCTGTTAAAATAAAATGTTATGAACCAAAGCCTAAAACAAAGAAAGGTTTTGTTCCTAAAGAGTCAGTTTTGGAGGAAGTGAATATTATAACTAAAAACCAAAACTCAAAAAATCAAAACAAAGTTCAAAATGATGAAGAAACGTCAGAAGATTCAAATTCATTTGGTCTAAATAACCCAGAATTCATTAAATGGCAAAAAGACCAGAAAAAGAAAGAATGTGAAAAAGAATCTTCAACTGAGGATGTTCAATCTAAACAAAAAACTGGCTCTACAAAATCAAGGAACCAGAGAAGAAGAAGAAAGATAAATAAAGCTAAAATAAACAAATAAAAATTCAGGAAAATCAAACAAAAGAAGCAAATCAAGAAACAAAATTAAAGCCAATTAAATTTATATCTGCTGGTTTGTTGAATGTGAACTCCATTCAAGATGTTAAAGAAAATCCTAAGAACAAATCAACCTCGGATCTGAAAACGGGTTCAGATTCTAAGACTTCTGCTGTAGCTAAAAGATTTGTATCTAAGGAAAACAAGAATGAAATTCATGTTCAAAAACAAAAACAAATTGTGCAAAAGAAAAGTGGTTCAAATCAAAAGCATAATTCTTCAAATCAAAAACAACAAATTAACTCTTTGGCACCTAAAAGTAAACAAGTTTCTAATGTTGCGTCAACATCAAATGTTAATAAGCAATTATTCAAGACTCCACATAGGTATTGTAACATATGTGACATGTATAATCACAAAATGTCTGAATGTTTTTTTAACAAATACTGTCATATTTGCGATATGAGAAATCACGCAACTTCAGAATGTTATTTTAACAAATACTGTACCTAGAGTGATGAGCAAATTCACAACACTGAAGATTGTTACTTTAGAAAGACTTCATAGAGGAGAGGATTTGCCACTTCAACAGTAAGCAAAGGTTATGTTAAGCCACAATATAAAAGAAACCAAAATGTTGTTTTTCAAAGATTAACACACCAACCCTCCTTAGGTTTTAACACTTTCAAAAGAAATAATTCAGTGAGACCTAGACAATACTTCAATGATAATTTCATTCCAAGGTGAGTGAGAAGTAATAACAAAAGTTTTGAAAATAAAAGCTTTTCAAACAATGGTCAGTCAAAAAGCATGAATTTTCCAAACAAACATAATTTTGTTACAAATAACAGAATTGGTAAATTCATAAAGAATAAACCTGATGTCAACAAACTTCACTTTAAACAATTTACTATTGTTGACAAGTTTGGAAAACCCAAGATCATTTCGGCTTGGGTGGATAATTCAACTTAAATTGTTTTCTTTTGCAGGTACGCCCGAGAAGACCAGTCAATACTTGGTATGTGGATAGCGGGTGTAGCCGGCATATGACAGGCAATCAGGCCTTATTACAAGATTTTAAGTTAAAAGATGGAACGCATGTCGCCTTTGGTGGTGATGCGGGAGGAAAAATAACTGGAGAAGGAACAGTATCCAACGGGATTTTAAGCTTTGATAAAGTCAACTTCTGTTCACAGTTGAACTTTAATTTGTTAAGCGTATCCCAAATTTGTGATAAATCCTACTCTGTACTTTTTGATGATTCTTTCTGTTATATCTTAAAGTCAGGATTTCAGATAAGCAAGGATTGCGTGGTTGTTAAAGCTGTCAGAGACCGAGACGTATACAAACTGGATAAGTCTCAAGTGGACTCTTCTACAAAAACAACTTGTCTCTTTGCTAAAGCATCAAATGATGAAAGCCAGCTTTGGCATAGACGTCTGGGGCATTCAAATTTCAAGAATATGAACAAGCTTGTAGCAGGAAATCATGTTATTGGCATTCTATCAAAGAAAAGCGTCTTATAAGTCCAAGCTGATAAACTCAAATTCCAAACCCCTTCAGTTGTTGCATATGGACCTTTTTGGACCAACCAACATGAAGAGTATTAGAAGAAAATCTTAACGTTTAGTTATCATTGATGACTATACAAGATTGTCATGGGTTTTCTTTCTAAATGCTAAATCTGAAACGGCTGAATTATTAAAAGAATTCATCATTAAAGTAGAAAATAAACTTGATCAAAAAGTAAAAATAATTAGAAGTGATAATGGGACGGAATTCAAAAATCTAACTCTTAGCATGTTTTGTGCAGAGAAAGGAATATCTCATCAGTTCAGTGCACCCAGAACTTCTCAACAAAATGGAGTTGCTGAAAGGAAGAACCGAACATTGATTGAAGCTGCACGATCCATGTTAGCCGATGCTAAAATTCCGATCATATTCTGGGATGAAGCAATATCAACTGCATGTTTTGTTCGGAACCGTTCATTAATTATTAAAGACGAATTGAAAACTCCATATGAGTTAATGTTTGGCAGGAAACCAAACACAGATTTTCTTAAATCTTTTGGTTGTCCGGTTATGATTCTGAAATCAAGTGATCATTTAGGAAAATTTGAATCAAAATCTGATGATGGATTTTTCATTGGATATTCATTTGTTTCAAAGGCCTATCGAGTATATAACTCTAGGACTAACGTTATAGTTGAAACATTCAATGTTAAATTTCTTGAAAACTCTTTTCCATCAGTGTCAAATGGTCCTGCATGCTTATTTGATTTAGATTCATTATCAAACTCTTTTCAATCCAACTTGTTTAATCAATCTAACTTTCTTGATTCTATAGGTGAAAAGAAAATTCAAGGAGATCTTGGTTCATTCAGTGATGATTCGGATTCTGACGATGCAGATGATTCAAGCCCAAACTATCCCTTCTTTTCTTTTGTTAGATATTCTATTATTCAGTCTAATAATGAAGATCATTTTCATCAAGATAATGCTTATTCAGTTTCAGAAAACCAAGTTGTGTCACAATCAATTCCTAATGATGGTACAGAAATTATACAACCTGAGTCTGGAACGTCATCTATTTCTGGTGATGTAGCTGATTCTGGTAATCTTGATTATTTTATCAACTCACCGACTCAAGTTCCTAATTTCAATCCACATTCTTCAAGCCTATTGCATCAGCTTTCCAACTTGAACCAAGCCAATCTGGATGTTCATGTTCAAGGAAATGAGATTCCAACATCTCGTATCCACAGGAACCATCCCAGATCTCAGATTATTGGTCATTTGAGTGAGAGAACGACGAGAAGTAAATCAGAACAAGTAAACGTCTGCTTATACTCTTGCTTTCTTTCTCAAATTGTTCCTAAAAACGTTTCTGAAGCATTAAAGGACAATGGTTAGATCGAGGCTATGCAAGAAGAATTATTACAGTTTCGCAAACAAGAAGTGTGGAATCTGGTGGATTTACCTGAAGGAGAAAATGCTATAGGCACAAAATGGTTGTTTAGAAATAAAACTGATGATAGAGGTGTAGTAATCCGAAATAAAGCGAGATTAGTTGCACAAGGATACACTCAAGAGGAAGGAATAGATTATGATAAAGTATTTGCTCTAGTTGCAAGACTTGAATCAATTCATGTCTTCCTGGCTTATGCATCATTCATGAAATTCAAAGTGTATCAAATGGACGTAAAAGGTGCATTCTTGTATGGACCGATCACCGATGATGGGTATGTAAAGCAACCTCTAGGTTTTGAAGATTCACAATATCCACATCGTGTGTACAAGCTCAGCAAAGCTTTATATGGTCTACATCAATCCCCTAGAATCTGGTATGAAACGTTATCACAGCACTTCATCCAACATGGATACACGCGAGGGAAAATCGATCCGACTCTATTTATTAAGAAGGATGCTAATGATCTTTTATGTGTACAAGTGTATGTTGATGATATCATATTTGGTTCGACAAGTCCAAAAATGTGCAATGAATTCGAAGAAATCATGAAATCTCAATTTCAGATGAGTTCTATGGGAGAGATAAATTTCTTTCTTGGACTACAAGTTAAGCAATCTACAGATGGTATTTTTATCAACCAAGAGAAGTTTGTTTACAAACTCTTGAAGAAATTTAAGCTGCAAGATTGTCAGTCAATTAGAACTCCAACTGATGTGAACACCAAGATTGAGCCTGATCCGAAAGGAAAATCAGTAGATCAAACATTATACAGATCCATGATTGGTTCTTTGATGTATCTCACTGTATCTAGACCAGACATTATGTATGTTGTTTGTGTCTGTGCAAGGTATCAATCAGACCCGAAAGAATCCCACTTAATTGTTGTCAAAAGAATATTCAGGTATCTCAAAGGTAAACCGGCTTTAGGGCTATGGTATCCTTTCGAAGGAAACTTCGAGTTACATGGGTATACTAAGAGTGATTATGGTGGATGTTGTCAAGATAGAAAATCAACAATGGGTGGGTGTCAATTTTTAGGACCCAGATTAGTCTTGTGGCAATGCAAGAAACAAACAAATGTCTCTGTTTCTACTGCAGAAGCTGAGTACATTGCTGCTTCAGCAGGATGTTCTCAAATCCTTTGGTTACAAAACCAACTACTGGATTACGGGTTCAACTTTCTTAAAACACCTATGTACATTGATAACACAGCTGCTATATTCATTACAGCGAATCCTGCCCAACATTCTAAAACAAAACATATCAAAATTCGATATCATTTTCTCAGAGATAAATCTGAAAAAGGTTTAATCATATTGATTCAAATTGTTACTGAAAAACAGTTGGTCGACCTTTTTACTAAAGCCTTCTTACCAGGACGGTTTGAGTATTTGGTAGAGTCAATTGGTCTTATTAACCACATCTAAAAACTGGTTTTTGATTATTTCAGTTAATTGAGTCTAAATATGATCAAAACCCTCCCTTATATGAATAGGACACATTCAGAGAACCTGTCAAAGTTAATTGCCTAATTGTATTTTTGTGTGTGCATGTTTATTAGAAAAACAAAAACCAAATACAAAACTAGAAAATTGAAAAACAAAAGTTAAAAATATAAAACCAAAAATCACAAAAATAGTATTTTACCTTATTAATTATATAGGAATGAATTTGTTTTGCAATACGTGAGAAATGATAGTACATTAGTATGATCAGTTGCATACTTCGCTTACGACTACAGTCTGACATGATCAGATATGATGTGCAGGTAAGCTCATGCAATTATACTGAACAAGTAAACTCTTGTGACCAAACTAAATAACTCATGCATTAGTGTTTGTCCATTTCAGTACCTATGAGTAGTATTGACTGCTCAAATTGATTGCTTGTAAATTCACAAACTCACACCTGATGGTGATATAAATAACCATGAGATCTGTTTATATCATTAATTTAAAGCATCTAACACTTCTCTGTTATGAGTCATCATAGACCTGAAGTGACGAGATATCCTTTGTTGTAAGTCATTACAGACCTGGATATTCTCACCTGATGCAAAAAGATGCCAATTTGCACAAACTAAACATGAGATCTGGTTATAAGTATATGTCGGGTTTTCAAGTTGAGAAAAGTGATTTCTTGCATATCTTGACGAGGGTTGAGCTCTCTAAGTCTAAGTGTGACTCACATAATGTCATAGCTAATCGTACCTTAAGAAATCCAAGAGTTGAAAAAGTAAGTGTGCGGAGTACCTTGCCAAAAGCACTCATTTTCTGTCCTTAGATCTCGTGTCTCCTTTACTGCAAAAATGCTTACCTGGAACACACTTGATCAGGATTTAATCACTGTCTGTGACTATCCATCATTTTTTTTTATTTCAATGTGCTGATCTTATCTAATATGATCTCACTGCAGACATTGATTCATTTGTAAATATTAGATTTTTATTCTGCTTTAATTTTGATTTTTACATGTTTTTCTGTGTGCAGGCATATTAACAATGATTAGTGTGATCTTCGTGTGATAAAAAAATTCAAGAAACTTCTATGTTTTATCAAACTTAAAAGTTTAGGGAGAGTAAAAAGAAGTGTCTAAGAAAACTGATTGACAAATTTCAAGATATGTAAAATCATAAAAAAATCAAAATCTAATGTTTTGGATGGAACGGAGGATGCTACATATGTTCAAGCATGTGTGTGTAACAAAATGTAAAATGAACCTGAAAAACATTTTAAATGGAAAAGCTTCTTGCAAAATTTAAATGAGATTTTTTGTTAAAAATTAGATAGTAAAATGATGGAAAATTATTTTGAAAAATTAAAACAAAAATAAAAAGGTCAAAAATAAAAATTAAAAATTTCAAAATAAAAATAAAAATTTAAAAGTCAAAAGTTCAAAATTGAGGGTTAATTTAGATAATTTTGGGTGAAAGTCAAAACTTGACTAATTAAAGTCAAAATTTGATAAATTGTTTTAATTTTAGTATGTGAACATTGCTAATATGTGTAAATAGTGTACAGGTGGAAGATCTGAAAATTACAAGTGTGACTCATGAAAGTCATCTCATGCGCCTAAACAGTGTTCATAAGTCCAGGATTAGGAGCATGATGTTTTTTTTTTCAAGATTTGTACAAGTGTTGGACGTTTCAGACAACCTCATGCGTCTAAACAGTTGTCTTGAGTCTGAGAATGTGGTTAAGTGTTGGGCGTTTTATCCTTCCCATACGCCTGAATAGTTCCCATACTTCCAAGTGTATAAATCAAACAAGTATTGGGTGTTTCAGCTAAGCTCATGCGCCTAAACAGTGCAAAAGCGCCTACACGGTGCTTATGCGTCTGAACAGTGCTCATGCGCACAAACAGTGCTCATGCGCCTAAAATTTTTCACTTAGTATATAAACAGCACTTCATGATTTCAGACTTTTCATTCTCAAAAACCCCTGAACTCTGAAAACCCAGGCACTCGATATACCACTGATTCACTCACTTCGATTGATTTTTGATTTTGTTTTGCATTCGATAGTGATATTATCAGAGTTTAAATGTAAGTTGATGATTAAAATCACAGAAATTTCAGTTTAACAGGTTGATTTGAGTTGGGCGTTTTTATCCTATTCGGGCATTCGAAACCCTAACTTATGTAAATCTGTAAAATGTCGAATTGAAATGATAATCTAAACTAAAATTGATGCTTAAACGATAACATAAACTTGATTTCGACCCTGTTTATGCATTCAAATCATACTATACATTAACTGAGAATTTTGTGATGATCCTTCATACTCGATGATGAAGATGAACAGTCTCCAAAAAAAATTTTTAATAAAAATTAAAAAGATAACTTTTTTTTCAAAATTAAAATGGTTAATAAAAGGTTAAACAAATCAAAAATGTGAAAAAAAAAATTAAATGTGCAAAGTGACTAAACAGTGTGATTGATCTCAACATTTAGAAATTTTTGAAAATGATAAATTAATCTAGTTAAAACATACAATATATTCAAATGCAATAAAATGTTAATTGAATTTAATTGTTAAAACTTTCAAAAGTCTAAATTTCTTTGTTTCTTTGCAGATGGCTGATTTAAAATTCGAGTGAAAACACAATGTGGCTACTCTTCTTAACGAAGAAATTAGAGAGGCTGTGGGATACGAAGATATGATCAGATTTCTATTACGAATAAAGTATGTATATGCCATGTGCTACCAACCGGTTATCTATACACGTCTGATTAAGAAGTTTTGGAGCACGACATATGTTGATGTTGATGATAATGGAGCTAAAGTGGTCCGAGGCTTTATAACGAATTTTAGAATGATTGAAGTCTTTGAAGACTCAATTAGACAAGCCTTGAGGTTAGAACCTAATGATCCAGAAGATTTATCCGAGCTAACATTTGATGAATGTAGACAAACATTCATGGAAATGGGACACCCTGACCATTTTCCTAAGAAACAATTTTTTTGTGCTCGTGTGCATAACCATTGGAAGCTTATATGCTACATTTTCCAACATTGCATGTCGAAACGAAGTGCGGGATGGAATTCTTTCCCTGTTGACATTGCATCACCCATTGTAGCACTGACTACAAATGGATGATTTAATATGTCAAAGTGGATTTTGAATGGGTTTATTTTTAATCTGGAATAGGGCATAAGGAACAAATACTTAATGTATCCACGTTTCCTTCATATGATTATCAATGAAGAACATCCAGACATTCATATTGATGGTGTAAGTGGTGATACATTGATATTGGAGCATATGTCTGATGTATCTTATAAGAGACTGGCAATGGTTACTAGAGCTCAGAATGTTCCATTATTTGATTATATTCTTAGTGTTGCTAATGATGAAGTGGATATCACTATTGATCATTATCATTTAACTGAGGATGAGCCTATTGATCCAGCTGATTTGATTGAATAATTACCAGCTGATGATGATGAAGAAGATAGTTCTAGCTCATCTGATTCTGATGATGGTGATGAAGGTGGTCAATTTGATGATGTTATGGAATTTATTCCTGAGAATGTTGAAGAATCTAAGCATGTTGCTAAAGAACCTCATGAAGAAGAGCATGATGTTACAGAAGAAGTAGATTCAGCTACTGAAAAAGTGAATGAAGAAATGGATGAATATGTTCAAGATCCAGATCAAGTAACTGAAGAATTTAATGACAATGATACTGAAGTTGAAGAAAGTGAACAAGAGGTTGATGGAAATCAAACTGTTGATGATATTATGAGTATGATTGAAGAAATGGTAGAGCATAATGATTAGTTTGTATTAACTGAAGAAGAAAATTTACAAAAGAATATTAATGAATTGAATGAAGAAAAGTTGAATCAATTAAAGATAATTGAAGAGTTGAAAGTTGTCAATGAAAGATTGATTGAAGAAATGAAAGAGAAAGACAAGTTAATTGATGAGTTGAGAAAAAGTTGAGATGATAATATGAAGACATTTGAGGTAATGATGACAGATTTTGATTCAATGGAAGAAAGATTAAAGAAAGTAAATAAAGAAAATGAAGCATTGAAAGAAGAATTAGAAAAGTTGAAAGAAAAGCACAAGTCTCCATATCCTGAAGTGATGATTATTTCTGAAGTTGCTCCTATAGATGTTGGGAAAATTCCATCGACTGATAAAGGGAAAAGAAAAATAGATGATGTAGATAGTTCAGTTTTACCTGAATTTTCATTTAAAATTCAAAAGGTAATTGAGAAATCTGCTGCTGAAAAGGACTGTGATAAAATTCAAGAAGTCATTGGTGCTCTTGATGATATCGAAGAAGAATTTGATGATGACTGGTATAATGAAGTTCTTGAATATGAAGATATACTAGATGCTAATGTAGATGAACATTTTTCTCCTGTTGATTTAAGTCTTGATGATATTCCTATGGATATAGAAGACAGATACAACTTCTTGGTAAAGAAAAAGTATAATCGAGTGTTTCTAGACTGATTGACTATGTCTCAAATCAATGAAGAGTTTGAGAAGTGCATAACTACAGAATCCGTTGCTCCAATTGACCCCGATGAAATAATTGTTGAACATGGTGAATGGAATCCGTTACAAGAAAGCATAAATGTTGATGATATTCCTACATCTGAGTTGCACCATCCGAATCCAGATGATATGAACATCAATGCACTTAGAATGTGGTTGCAATCTAGAAATTACCCAAGGAAGAAACTGAATAGATTACAAGGAGAATCATTGAGAAACTAGTCAGAAGTTTTCACGAAACAGAAAGGAAAACAAAGAAAATGGTGGTACTGGATATGGATAGTCCTCAATATCTTGAGATTACCAAAAGAACAAAGATTTTGAAGCCTCATGAGATTAAATCTATGGCTATGAAAAGTTCAAGATATGAAAGAAGAAGAGAGCTGATTAAGATGTTTCTGGAGATTAATAAAGAAAGTTATCAAGTTTCTATTGATCAAAAGCAATTGTGGAACAAAGCCAGATCTGCTGGTGACTTAGTGCGTAACGTTTTACAAAAAGGACAATCGATATCTGAGTTATTAAATACGATGGTTGTACCTGATTCAACCAAGGAAGTTAAAATTGTGGCCTAGAAATATGATGAAGTCTTTGAAGCATTTTTAATTAAAAGAGTGAATGCTATTTGCGATGTTTATCATTTCTTTTCTAGCATCATACAACTTCCAGTGCAAAATTTGAAAGAATTGAACAAACTTTCATTGATAAATCATACAAAAGCTAAAAGAGGTGAAATGTTTGTAGAGTTGCTCAACAGAGGAATTAATCGAATGCCTTCTTTCTTGAAAACACGTTGTGATCAAGAAGATAAAGAGTACGTCTATGAGTTGAAGAAGAAGAATAAAGGGATTGAAAAGGAAACTGGCAGAGAAAAATTCCTTGATGATTTAAGTGATGAATACTTTGATAAAGTTACAAATCCAGGGCTAAAGGTGATAGATGGAACTCAAAATTTAAAACCGATTCTAAGATGGTTTTATAATTCTGAAACTTATGAATTGAAGTTGGTTAGAAATTTGGATGATTGGGATAAAGATATGAATACATTGTTTGGTGTGTTTGAACTCAAGCTACTCCATCCTAGTTACATTTCTTTCTTATCGATTCAAAAGTTTGAGAAAGTGAGTCCAGAAACTGCTGAGAATGATAAAAAGTATTTTATGTTTATAATCAAGGTGATTAATGCAGCGATGGAGAGAATTTCTTTGAGAAAAGCATTAGCATACGCTAATATTGTGAAAAAGGACATAAAAGACATTGAATTCATGAGAATTTCAAGCAAAAGGGTATTGGAGATTCATTGCAAAGACAATTCTAAGCCAATAGAATGCTATGCAAATAGGGATATAGCAGGGCTTTCAGAGCAAACATTGGAATTAATGAACTCCATGGAAATTAAAACAAATAAGGCGAAGCCAGAACAAGGAATTCTTGCTGAGAAATTCAAAGCAGCTATTATAAAGGCACTAAGTGAGCAAGAGATTTACAAGGAGAAACCAGTTTTCAAGATCAAGGAAGAGCTAGAAGACTTCTTTGAAGCATGAAGACTGAAGATCAAGCAGAAGACAAAGAGAGGAGTCTAAAGACTGAAGAAATAAGACTGAAGAAAGAAGATTAAAGAATGAAGACAAAGATTGAAGAAAGAAATTTGAAGATAAAAGATTTTTGAAGACCGAAGACCATGTGAATCTTAGGGGGAGTATTGTAGATGCTTTTTAAAAGATTAACATTAGTTGTTATGTGTCTTTTATATTTTTGTCATAGTATAGGGACTTTTTATGTAAATATGTTCCTTTGTTTTCTTGATTAGTATATGTAGCGTAGATATGTTTTGTGTAGGTAAGTTTAAGTTTTTAGAGTGAGATTTAGACGTCTTGTAACTATTTCCTACACTTTGTATTCTTTTATATGCTAATCAATGAAAACTCTATGAATTTTTGTTGATTTGCTTGTGTTGAATTGAATACATGTGTGTTTTAGATTGAATTATGTTCATATATCATCACAGATCGATCCATTTTGAGCTCATCACAGCATATTATTCATTTGTGTTAACTTTGACTAGTTTTATCAATCCCTTTTCAAAATTATCTCTAATCAAATGGTACCTAATGTTGATGTGATTGTCTTTGAATGCTAAACTGGATTCTCTATGATAAAGATAGCACTGTTGTTGTCTATATCGATGAGAGTCTCCTTGAAGTTGAATCCATAGTCTAGCATTTGATTTTGAATTCAAAGCACTTGAGCACAAAAGCTTGCAGTAACAATGTATTAAGCTTCAGCAGTTGATGCAGATACACAGGATTGTTTCTTGCATTGCCATTGAACTATCCTTCCACCAAGAAATTGACATCCCCTAGGTATTGACTTTGAAGTTATATTACCGCCACCATAGTCACTATCTGTATATGCATACAGATTGAAGTTAGAATTCTTTGGTTACCAAAGGCCCAATTTGGGAGCGACCTTGAGATATCTGAGAATTCTCTTGACAGCAACCAGGTGTGACATCCTACGGTTGGCTTGATATCTTGCATCAATACATGTAGCAAACATGATATTAGGCCTGTTGGCTGTGAGCTACATAAGAGACCCAATCATAGCCTGTAGAGATGTTCATCAACACACTCCCCCTCAAGATCTGGTCTAAGAGAGTGGTTTCTAGCTATGGGTGTCTTAGCAACCTTGCACTTAGTCATGTGAATCCTGGTACGTATGTCTTGCACATACTTTGACTGATTTATGAATATGCCATTGTCAACCTGCTTCACATGAATTCCTAGAAAGAAATTGAGTTCCCCCATGGCACTCAGTTCAAATCTATTCTTCATCAGCTTCTCAAAATCTTTGCAGAGCTTCAAATTAGTTGACCTAAAGATAATGTCATCTACATAAACTTGAACTAGGATCAAGTCATTTCCTCTTCCTTTGATGAAGTGTGTTCCATCAATAGTACCTCTCTTGTATTCGTACTTATAGAGATACTGTGACAGTGTTCCATACCACTTCCTTGGAGCCTGATGCAACCCATCGAGAGCTTTGTCAAGCTTGCAGAGATAATCAGGATGATCTGGGTCTGCAAAGCCAGGTGGTTGTTTGACCTACACCTCCTCATCAATCACCCCATATAAGAAGGCATACTTGAAATCAAGTTAGTAGACCTTGAAATCCTTGGATTCAGCAAAAGCCAAGAATATCCTAACAACTTCAAGTCTTGCTACAGGAGCAAAAACATCTATGTAGTCAATCCCTTCTTCTTGTGTGTATCCTTGAACAATTAGTCTCGCCTTATTCTTAATGACAAATCCTCTATCATCCTTCTTGTTTCTAAAAACCCACTTGGTACCTATGGTAGTATTTCCTCAAGGAAGAGGATATAGATTCCAAACTTTCTGTCTCTTGAACTGAAATAGCTCCTCCTGCATTGCTTTAACCCAACTTCCATCTTTCAAAGCCTCTTTAATCTTCTTAGGCTTTATCTGGGACAAGAAACAAGAATAAAGACAAACATTCTTATCATGGCTTTGTCCTGTTATTCTCACCCTACTCTCAACATCTCCAATGATGTTTGCGGTGATAGGACTTATGGATTCTCACTTGAAGAATCACAGCAAGTTGTTTGGACAAATCTAAATTGGTGAAATTTAGATCTGGTGCTTGAGAATCATCCATCATATCAAAACACTTATCAAGTGAGACTTAATCTAATGAGTGTGTTACATCATTTATGTTGTCTTCTATGGAGTGGTTATCAGTATCAAGAAACTCCTGATCACTATCACCACCTCCATCTCCTCCTATACTGGAAATTCTTTCATCTGAGTTTTGTGCCTCTGTGCTGGAATTTATTGGCACCTCAGATGTGTCAGCTGAAGAATTTGTTATGGTTGTGCTGATAGGATTTCCAACTGTAGGGCTAGATACCACTGAAGCTGAAGTAGTTTGTATACTTGGTATTCTCAGCTTAAATCTTGAATCAAAATCTCCTGTTGATAAGATACCTATAGATCCTAAAACATTCTCAAAAGATTTGTTCAAACAGTTGGTAACTAAATCAAGATCAAACAACTAATCAGGACCAGAAACTTTTACATTGGGTGTGTGCTCATTGAAGGTCACATTGGCTGACTCCTCAACTACTCTGGTTCTGAGATTGTATACTCTATAAGCCTTTGCTTGGGAAGAGTATCCAATGAAATGTCCATCATCTGATTTCTCAGCAAATTTGGCTATTTGATACTTGGTATTCAAGATGGTGCAAGGACATTCAAATGATCTGAGGAAACCAATAAAAGGTCTCCTTTTATGCCACAGTTCATAAGGAGTCTTTCTATGAGTCTTAACTACTAAAACTCTGTTCTGCACATAGCAGGCAGTGTTGACTGCCTCTACCCAGAAGGTGATGGGCAGTTTAGAATCAAACAACATGGTTCTTGCAGCTTCGATAAGTGTCCTGTTTCTCCTCTCATCAACACCGTTTTGCTGAGGAGTCTTAGGAGCACTATATTGTCTTGTAATACCCTTTTCATCACAAAATGCATCAAGGATTTGGTTTTTAAATTTGGTTCCTTGATCACATCTTATGAACTTGACCCTGTGATCACGTTGATTCTCAATTTTAAAAATGAAACTCTTCAAGATCTCAGGGGTCTCATCCTTAGTTCTAAGGAAGAAGAACCAAGTATATCTTGTAAAGTCATCTGTGATCACCAAGCAAAAAGAGGTCCATCCTAAACTCATTACACTGGTGGGGCCAAAAACATCCATATGTAATAATTGTAGGGGTGTGGTGATGGAGTTTATTTCCTTTGGCTTGTGAGATACCTTGTGTTTCTTCCCTTTTAGGCATGCAACACAATGGTCATCACTTGTAAACTCTTTCTTTAGCATTCCAGTTACCAAATCATTCTTAATTAATTTATTCATGTTTTTAAAGCTTACATGGAACATTCTTTTATACCAAAGGAAAGACTCATCACTATTGGCCTTAGATAGAAAGCAAAAAACTTCTCCTGAAGTGGATGTTTCCTACAAGTCTATCTTGTACATGTTCCTTTTCCTAGGGGATCTGAGTAGGATATGCTCTTGAGGAATGACCACCCCGGGCTTGAAAACAATACACTCATGCTTAGTAAAGAGCATGTTGTGTCTCTGATCACAAAATTAGGATACACTCAGAAGATTGTACCCAAGCTCCTTGACAGAGTTTACTTTGTCAATGTTAAGCTTACCATTTGGGACCCTACCCCTTCTAGTAATGTAACCACCAGACTCTCCTCCAAAAGCAAGTGGCCCTCTATCAATTCTTTCAAAGTGTTGAAGAAAAGATCCATTGCCTGTCATGTGCCTGGAACAGCCACTGTTAATGATCCATACATTTCCTTTAGTCTGTAGCTGTTGCTGCACAAAAAGAGATGGTTTGTTACAGTTGGAAACCCAAGCCTCATTGGTCTTGGGCTTGTCAAAGTGGATAGAAGATAATGCATTAGTAATTGATCCTATATGCAAGTTTTGAGGACCATTTGTTGTTGTTGATAAAGAACTTTCAGTCATATGGCCTTCCTTCATCTTCCACACCATCTTTGCAAGATTAGACTTGGCCTTCAACACTTCGGAAGTCTTGATAACTTTGAAAGTTTTGGAGACTGGACCTTTGGAAGCTTTTGCATCCACTACAGCAGACTTCAGTACTTTGAAAGCATTCCTTTCTTTCGAGACCAAAATTTCTTCCAAAAGTAAGTTTTCACTTATCTTCTTCTTCATGTTGGAGCTTTCGAAAGGAAGAGATTTTCCTTTCAAAGCTGTTTTCTTCTTCTTCTTCTTAGAAGTTTTCTTCTTGTTCATGTGGATAGTACTTTTAGGATTGTATATGCAATCCTTGGCAAAGTGAGAAGTACTATCACACATGATGCATTCAGTTAGCATACTTCTGAGAATCTTCTTTTGAGAGGGAGCTGAGACTGATCACTCTCTTCTTCCTTTTTCATCTTCAAGGATGATGCAGTAGGCTTCTTGGGATAAGGCTTGCTCTTGGAACTAGATGATTCAAGCTGTGCAGTAGTGGTGCACATTTTATCAGCCTTCTTTTTTGAATCAGGATGACTTGGACATGAACTAGAACTCCTAGTACTAGAGTCCATGGTTGTGTCCTCAATATTTACAACTTCAAATCCAGTATAGATTTTTGCTTGGAGTTGAAAGTGGCCTTGATCTCTTGGGCTTTCTTAGACTTTCCTTTGGCTGCCCTGATGAAGTTTTTCCTTGTAGACTTTGTCATCCTGGATTCATTCTTCTCTCCTGGAGAATAGTGTCCCTTCTCAAGATAACCCTTGTCACTTACCTCAGGTTCATCCTTCACTACCTCCTCTTCATATTCATCCTCTTCTTGAGTGGGATCTATGGAGGGTAGCTCATCTTGATAAATTCCATACCTTGGATATCTTACAGATAATAATGTGTGTGGAGGAGCTATCTCACTTGAACCCAATCCTTGCCTGTTCTGATAAAAAAATCTTCACATGGATGAATATATCATGTTCTTGAAGGTTTCCTCTTTAAGAACACATTTTTCTGCCTTAGCTTTACTAATCGCAAGCTTAGCTTGGCATTCAGTTAATTTGGTAATAAGATCCTTGATCTGACTCCTGTAATTTGTGTGTTAATGCTTAAGATTTGAAATGGTTTTCTCTAAATATTCTATTTTAAGTTTATAATCCGTTTCAGCTCTTTTAAAGTCAACTTTTAAGATGTTCAAGGACTCAAGATCAAATCTCAATTTGAAATTATAGGACCTATACATGTTAACTTTTTCAATGCATTCAGTGGTACTAAGATGTTCCAATACGTTAGCTTCTTCATGATCAACCATTAGTGCTTGGTTTGGAGAAGCATCTTCCACCTGAAAGCTCCAGTCAAAGCCTCCTTCTTCTACAGCAACAGTAGCATGTTGTTTGGGTTGGCTTGGCTTCTCAGTTCTTGGAGCTGCATCAGTGTAGTTTGGCCTAGGCTGTGTTTGGCCACAAATTGTTCTTGGTGCCTTGCACTCTCTAGCAAATTGGCCCATCTGGTTATAGTTGTAACACTTCACTTTTCTTTTTTCCAGTCCAAACTTTCCATTGGCCATATTACTGGGAAACTTTCTACATATCCTCTTGTACAACTTCTTGGCCCTATGAGTAAGAAGAGCCATCTGCTGGAATATATCCATGTACTCCAGATCATGTGGATGGGTGCAGTCCAGGTCTTCAAGAGTGACGTGAAAGTTGCCCCAACTTTCATTAGTAGACACAAAGGATTATGCAGTGCTTGTCTGTTAGAATGGGCTTCCTTGGATGTAGCTCTCCTTTGGTGTTTCGGGGAAGGTGATGAAAGGACCCTTTTGTGAGTTTGCAGGGAAGCATATGAGATGATTCTATGGTTCTATGCTTTACCTTTCAACCACATGAGGGCTGAACTCTGCTAGTTGTTGGAAGAGCTGCTAGATGGATTTTGCAAGTTCATCTCCGTCTGGTACCCACTAAGTATACCATACAGCTCTGTGAGATTAAGAGTAGAGAGGTTCTTAATTCTCTTAATGGCCATACAGTAGTGAGCCCATTGTCTAGGAAGCAAGAACATGAACTTCCTTACTATGTCCCTGTTCTCAAGCTTTACTCTAATATCAGTCAGAGTATCCACAATCTTAACATATTTAAAGTATTGTTGAGTCATGGTTTCACTTGTCTTGTAGGTGAAATTTTCAAACTTTTGCTTCATGATATCCTTCTTGTTCTCTTTGGCTTCATCAGACCCCTCATATACCAGCCTTAGTGCATCCCAGAGCTACTTAGCAGTCTTGCACTTCTTAAAGCCTCTGTATATGGAGTTAGGAAGAGCAGTTTGAAGAGTAGTCATGGCCTTTTGATCTATATCTATTCTTTTCCAGTCTTCATCAGAATAGTCAGCCATTTCCTTTGGTATCATGCCGCCTCTAGTAGTGGCTAAAGAGGCGCATGGAATGTAAGGTCCTTCGACAACAAATGTCCACATCCTGCTACCTTGAGACTTGATGAACCCTTCCATACATTTGCACCAAGTATCAAAGTCATCAAGAGTGATCAGTGGAGACTTTGTCATAGTATCAGTTTCCATATCAGCTTTAGCAAGAGCTGCCATTTGAGTTGTTAAGTGTTGTGTGAAACTAAAGTGATCAAAGATGGTGAGATCTTACAATCAAGAGCCTGAAATGCTCTGATACCAGTTGCAGGACCGGTGAAGGGTGGTCAATGCAATAGTTTCACAAGGTGGAGAGATATGAAACACTTTGCAGATCAAATAGGGAACTACTTAGATGATACAAAAAACACAAGTAAAAAAAAGAATAAGAACACTCAAATATGGTTATAAAGAATGATGTATATTGCTCTCAAGTTCTTACAAGTGTTACAAAGCATACCTTAAGATACAAGTACTTGAGACACTTTATATTACATCCTACAGCAGGCCATACTTTGAAAGCCAGCTGGAAACATTAATCTAGACAACAAGATCAATGTAAAGTCAAAAGAATTATTACCTTTTGACTAGTGACTATGACATGCCATAGCTCACATCCTAATATATTACAAAAAGGATAAAAGTACATAGTTAGAAAGTTACAGATAAAAGACTTTAATCTACAGTTGACAAAAGCATGGAGTTTTCACCAACTCATATAAGTTGGTAAATCTGCAGAGTGGCAGTGGAAAGTGGTTCAGCTTTTGTCAAAAGGTGATTCAGAGAAAACTTGTCTTCTCTGTCTTCAGAAGAAATCAGTCTTTGGCTTCGGAAGATTGTCCTTGAAGCTTCGGAAGACTTCATCTTTTGGCTTCGAAAGATATGGTCTTTTGGCTTTGGAAGATTTGACACTTAGCATAATTCACTAAGTTGTATCAAATCTTTTAACGTAACTAACATTTACTTTAGTTCTGCATGCTAAGAGCCTTGGTTGATCTTTGGTTGCATCAGCCTCTAAGTGTAGTCCTTACAGAACATGAGGACCGAACTTGATGGATCTCTACATTTGAACCTCATATGTAAAGATCCATCAAGTTTGCTCCTCATGTTCCAATGTACCAGAATGAAAAAGGAGAGCTTGTTAAGAAACCTGAACACTTATAGGAAGATAAGGACATGAAAAAGTTTGAGTTAGATCCACTTTCAATAGAGATTTCACACAATTAGTATAGTTTCAAAGGAGCAACGATATCATAGGATACTTTTGAGAGTCAATTGTTGGCTTACAAATATATGCGGGAAATTAAGAAGGATATGGTTAATCAGGAGTTTAACATCTTTAATCATGTGAAGAAACTCTTAAAGACCAAATCAGCATGTTCATGAAGTTGGTGACTAAAATGAAAAGTGCGAGTATTGAACTGACTAACATCTTTATGAACAAGAAGTTATGAAATTCTCTTCCTTATAGTTGGAATAATAATTGCATATCTATAAGAAGAATTAGAGATATATTTACTCTATCACTAAGTGATTTGACATCCACTATTATATTATATAACATGGATCATAAATAGAGGATAGCTAATCACTTGATTTCTATGGGTCTTGAAGCAACTGTTCCTTATGCCAACATGGCAAGGAATCTCAACTACTATCAAAGTTATACTCAAATGCGTAAACAACAACTCAATATTCCAATTATGAAAGAGATCCAAGAATAATCAATTCTATATATTTCATCATTAGTTCAAGCCTAATTTGTGAAGCTAATAACATTTTACAAGTGATTCAAGTTTACATTTCCAAGCAAAGTTCTCCTTTCCCAAATTAGATTGTTCAAATTGCTTATGAACATCTGAATTTATTTACCACATATTTGTCAAGCTATGAAGCATTCATGATTGGAATACTTTCAGCTCCAAACATCATGCTTGATGATCTTCAACAAATAATCCATAATGATGTTGAATAGAATTGCATCAAATACTAAATGACAATGCTGGTTTACGGACCTAAAAATATTATCAAACAAACTAGAAGAAATTCTTTTGGATAAACAGGAACAATATAACGCTGGGAAAATTTCAGCAAAAGAAAAAGAAAGAAAGGTGAAATGCTCCAAGTCAAGGGATTAAAGTTGTGCAAGTGGCAAACTTGTCTATAATGGGATCTAAAGCACGTATGGCCGCCCACGCCCTCATTTCTCACACCTGCTTTCTGCTGGAAATAGAGGAAGAAGCTTCAACCGGATTTTTAGTGTGAGAAAACTAAAATTCTTCAAGAAGGCGAGGTTTTCTTGTATATCTGTTTCGTTTTCAATTGTGCTCATGCTGTTGGATAGATTTTTATGTGTTTCTTTGTGTCTGGTTGCTTGTTCTTGCGTGTTTAGGTGCTAGAACTCCAGGTGCTCTCGGGTTGGTGGAGTTTTACTCGAAAGCTGTTAGAGGTGAGTTCTAGATCATCGGTTTTACTTGTTTTTAACCTGTTTAGGCCTGAAATGCATATTACTTAGTGCTTTACAATCGAAAATATTCACTGATTTGTGTGCTTTGCACCTGATGTGCGTGTGAGTGTATGTTTCGAATACTTGATTGATTTGTGTGGTTGGATGCTTGTTCTAAGAGCTTAGCATGCTAGATCGGTGTTATGAATGTATAAGAATAAGGATTTGGGAACTGATTATAGCATAAGTGACTACTGCAGGATGGGTTAGTTCATCCGCATTTAGACTTGAATATTCGCATAAGTGTTGTTCATCCGCGTTTGTTGTGTTCGTCCGCATTTGCCTTAGTACAGCCAAAGTGTTCATCCGCATTTGTTTTGACCATACGTATTTGCTACCGTGTCCATGCGTATTTGCTTTAGTCATCCGCTTTGGTTCATGCGCACTCCCTGACACTTAGAATAGTTCCTGAGAACGTTCATCCGCATTTGTTGTGTCCATTCGTATTTGTCCAAGTTCATCCGCATTTGTCTAAGTTCATCATCATTTTTCTAGGACTTGGGATTTTTCTGAAATTTTGGGAATAGAATTTAAGTATGGAGAACTCCTGTTCAAAGGAAGATTACACATGTTTAAGGATTATTATGCTTGGTTCTTTCTTATATGCTGCTTTTACCATGTCTACTATATTTTCATGTTATGTGATTAAAGTAATGAGCATCTTAATAAGTATTATCCATAATAAGTGGACACAAATTAATAAAAGAAGAACAGTAAAACTTAATAAATGTTACCCCCGAGCCCTTATGATGAATGAAAAGCCTTGCAAGCAAATGAATGGAGGTTCACGACTAGGTGGTCGTTTGCTCAACTGATGTACGGCTGTATCAGCTTATGAGGATGTACATTAGGGGTCTAGTCCTGGGGATTGACCAATGAATGAATGGGATCCTAGTTCATGAGCAGGCTTTGTGCCTAGTAGTGTGGATCAACTGTCGATGGGTTTGCTACCATGATAAACGTTTGCCGACAGGGGTTCGGCATCTGTTGCCAACCAACAATGTAGGCTCTTGCTTTGTGCAATCCTAGTTAATGAAAGAGAAAGTTAAAGAAATAAAGATAATGATTCACTTAATGATTGATCACGTATATTGATGAATGATCACCAAATGAAGTTTTCAAAGGTGTATTTTCTATATTATTAAACTAGGACTCACTCAGCAAAGCTGACTTTTTATATGCATATCAGTTGGCAGGTAAGGACGTTGCTGAGGATGGCAATGGACTGAAGGTACTTTGTAGATTGAGACTGGCATCCTTTTATGCAATTATGATATTTTTTCTTATAATGCAACTAAATATTCTTTTGTAACTCTTAACAACAATGTACTATTTGGCAAAGGTAATCATTAATACAAGAAATGGTTTTTGGTTAAGTTATTCTGCAACGAATGTCTTCCTATAATAATGTGACTTAATGTGTTGTAATAACGAATGATGCTAGGAATGACCAACTGTGGGGTTCCCGAGAACGGGGCCTTACAAGTTGGTATCAGAGCCAAAGTTTAAGAGAAATGGGTAAATATTTTCAAAACCTAAACTTAAACTGAGAATAGGACCGAACGGGGGGGTGCCAGCCCAAGTAGCTACGTGCCAGCAGGTAATTTTTCATAAGTTAACCGGTATTACGTGCGTGTGCTATTTGATTTATGTGCTTAGTAGATTTGGATACTGATGTAGTCTGGATAGAGAATGCTTGGGGGGTGAAGAGTAAAGTAAGTGGCTAATCACAAGTGGCCACTGTAATTAGGGACTTACTATACTTGACATAATCCGAGCTATTACCTTGAATGACCTTGTTAGTGTTTGAATCTTATAGGGGGTAGATCTTTTGGCGGGTAGGAAATCTGGGAAGGCAACCCGAGGCGGTGCTTGTGGCGGGCGTACTAGTAGGCCACGTGTCACCCGAAGTAGGCCTAAGGCTCCTGAGATGACTCATGAGGACACGGATCTTCATAGCCACCAAGAGGGTGAAGGATCAGCCACCTCAAGTCTATGGTAAAGGAAGCTATCGCTGACGAAGTCTACAATTCATGCAAAACGTGTTACCTTCAGTGGTGACCGAGGTGTTGAGGGCTGTAAAGGATGGTGAAAAGACCAAAGATGCACGGGAGAAGGAGAAAGCTGATAAAGAGCCATCTAGTCCCAAGGTGTTAATTCATGATGATGATAGCGAGGGGGAGAAGGAGACCGCTAAGGGGTGCCCCTGTGGGGTGTTTCAGAGGTGCAAACCCCCGACCTTTGATGGTAACGGCAATGCTACTGCTGCTCATCATTGGGTTCGAGAGATGGAGCTGGTTTTAGACATCAATGAGTGCCGGGAGGACCAAAGGTGAAGTTTGCCTCCCATTCTTTCGTTGACTCGGCATTATGCTGGTGGGACAACATTGTCCAAACCGAGGGGAAACGATCTATTGCAAGGATGATGTGGTCGGATTTGAAGGAACTAGTACTGGAGGAGTATTGTCCACATCTGGAGTTGGACAAAATTGAGAAGGAGTTCTTGCATTTGGATGCTGGAAACATGACTCATCAAGAGTATACCTCCAAGTTCAATGAACTTGCAAGACTGGTGCCAGATCTGGTAACTCCAGAGTCCAAGAAGATTAAGAGGTACATGCAGGGTCTGCTCGTGGATATCAGGAGGAACATGATAGCTGCTAGACTGAGCACTTTTAAGTCTATAGTAGACTTGGCCGGGAGGTTGTATGATAAGAGGGATCCGGTGCCAATTTAGGGGAAGTTTGAGAGGTGTTGGAACAAGAACGGTAATGGGAAGAGATTCAGGGGTGACCACTATGGGATCGGGGAAAAGAAGATGAGGATTGATGATCGCCGCTTAGGATTTAGTAAGGGGAATCACAGGAGGGAATGTAAGAAGTGTGGAAAAGATCACATGGGTGAATTTAGAGTGGGGTCGAACCGGTCTTTTAAGTGTGTAGGCGAAGGTCACTATGCTAAAGAGTGTAGGGTACCACGATGTTATTAGTGTGGGGAGGTAGGCCACTCGGGTCGAGATTGTAACAAGGGTGGAGCAGGGAGCTCAGGGACCCAGACTATGGGTGAGAAACGGAGAAGTGAGAGCACCAAAGCCAAGGCAAGGGCATTCAGCATGACCCGGGAAGAAGCCAGAATGGACCCTGAAGTAGTTTCAGGTATGTTTTTGGTAAACCAATTATATGCTTCTGTGCACTTCTATTCGGGTGCTAGTAGAATTTTGTATCTTCTAATTTTTTCGTGAAATGCATGGTAAGAATAAGAATATAGATGTGCCTTTCTATGTAGAGACACAGTTAGGAAAGTCTACAAAAGTGACTGACGTGATAGATGATTGCCACGTAGAGTTGGATGGTCTTAAGTTTCCTGCTAGATTGTATGTGATGGTCCTAGGAGGTTTTGATGTGGTGTTAGGGATGGATTGGTTGGCGGCCTACGAAGCGAACATCGTGTGTCGAAAGCAGACGATTTGTCTGACTGCGCCTGATGGCAGTTTGGTTACGATACATGGAGACAAGGAGTGCATTACACCATGCGTAATCTTGATGATCATGGTAGAGAAGTTTATGAGACGCGGGTGTGGTGCTTACTTGGCTTATGTGAAGAAGGTGGATGCTACCGTGCCTCAGCTGTCCGATGTGCCGGTAGTATGCGATTTCCCTGATGTGTTTCCTGAAGACCTACCAGGTGTCCCACCTAATAGAGAGATCGAGTTTCAGATTGACTTGATACCAGGAGCGCAACCCGTAGCCAAGGCACTTTACCGGTTGGCTCCATCCGAACTCAAGGAGCTGATGACGCAATTGCAAGATCTTCTGGATAAGGGTTTTATTCGGCCGAGTATCTCTCCGTGGGGCTCTCCAGTTCTATTTGTGAAGAAGAAATACGGTAGTATGAGGATGTGCATCAACTACCGTGAACTGAACAAGTTGATCGTGAAGAACCGGTATCCGTTACCGAGGATTGATGACTTATTTGATCAACTCCAGGGTGCAAATTGGTTCTTGAGGATCGATCGTTGGTCAGGTTACCACTAGCTAAAGGTTAAAGAACAGGACATCCCAAAGACTGTGTTTCGGACGCCATATGGGCATTATAAATTTCTCGTGATGTCGTTCGGTCTAACCAATGCTCCTGCAGCATTCATGGACCTGATGAATAGAGTTTGCCGCCCGATGCTCGACAAATCAGTAATAGTATTCATACACAATATCTTGATCTATTCAAAGAGTAAGGGAGACCACGCTTATCACCTCCGTGAGGTGCTGGAAACTCTAAGAAAGGAGAAGTGGTATGCGAAATTCTCAAAGTGTGCCTTTTGGTTGCGCAAGGTGTAGTTTCTGGGCCATGTGATTAACCCAGAAGGAATCATGGTTGATCCTACCAAATTGGAGGCAGTGATGAAGTGGAATTCACCCAAAATGCCATCTGAAATCTAAAGCTTCCTCGGATTGGCGGGTTATTACCGAAGATTCATTCAGGATTTTTCCAAGATTGCCTCGCCGTTGACCAAGTTGACGAGGAAGGATGTGAAGTTTGAATGGGATGACCGCCAAGAAAATGCGTTCATGGAGTTAAAAAGAAGACTGACACAAGCTCCAGTGTTAACACTACCAGATGGGAATGAAGACTTGGTTGTCTATTCCTATGCCTCTTATCAAGGGTTAGGGTGCGTGCTAATGCAGCGAGGCAAAGTCATAGCATACGCATCTCGATAGTTAAAGCTTCATGAAGTGAACTACCCTACTCATGATCTGGAGCTGGCTGATGTGTTATTCGCGTTAAAAATATGGAGACACTACTTTACGGTGCCAAATGTATGATTTTACGGACCATAAAAGCTTAAAGTATTTCTTCAAGCAGAAGGATCTTAATATGAGACAGCGACGATGGTTGGAACTCAAAAAAGACTATGACTGTGAGATTCATTATCACCCGGGTAAAGCTAACGTGGTAGCTGATGCTCTAAGCTGGAAGGAAAACCAAGAACCGATTCTGGTGAGATCTTACTAGTTGATCGTGACTCCTGATGTGATAAAAAAAAGTGGGTGAAGCTCAAGAAGAGGCTCTAAAGCCCGAGCATGCTAATGAAGAAAGGATGAAAGGGCAGATCGCGAGCCTGAAAGAAAACGCCAATGGTGTCAAAACGAGGTTTGGGCGCATGTGGATTCCTAAATGTGGAGGTCTGCGAGAGAAAGTATTGGATGAAGCTCACAAGACTCGCTACTCCATTCACCAGGGAACCAACAAGATGTACAGGACCTAAAGAAGAATTATTGGTGGCCAGGAATGAAAGCCGACGTAGCGAGGTATGTAGAAAGATGCTTGACCTGTCTCCAGGTTAAGGCCGAGCATCAGAAGCCATACGGGAAGATCCAACCCTTGGAAATTCGCGAATGGAAGTGGGAGCATATTACTATGGATTTCATAATGAAGCTACCTCGTACAGCTAAAGATTATGATGCCATATGGGTCATAGTGGATAGACTGACGAAGAGTGCACACTTTATACCCATCCGAGAGACGTATAACTCGGAACGGCTAGCCGAATTGTTCATCAATGAGATAGTAACCCGTCATGGTGTGCCGGTGTCGATCATCTTGGACAGAGATACGCGGTTTACATCCAAATTTTGGAAGAAGTTCAATGATGCGATGGGAACCAAACTGCACATCAGTACAACATACCATCCAAATAACAGCTACCATGCCAATATTGGTATGCCTCCGTATGAGATGCTCTATGGCAAGAAATATAGAACCCCTGTTTGTTGGGGGAAATCAGACAGAAGGAGTTGGGGAGTATCAAGGTTATTGAAACGACCAACAAGAAGCTAAGCAGAATTAAAGCCTATATGAAAACCGCCAAAGATAGGTAGAAATCCTATGCGGACAAACGTCGAAGACCGATCGAGTTTAACGTCAGTGATAGAGTGATACTGAAGGTGTCCCCTTGGAAAGGGATAATTCGATTCAGAAAGAGAGGAAAGTTAAGCCCTCGATTTATTGGGCCTTTCAAGATAGTAGCCCGTGTGGGAGAGGTGGCCTATAGGTTAGAGCTACCCGATGAGTTAAGTGGAATTCATCCAACCTTCCATGTATCTCACCTAAGAAAGTGTTTAGCCGATGAAGATATGATAGTGCCACTGGGGGACATTGAGGTGGATGAACGACTCAATTATGTGGAGCAGCCAGTGGCCATCATCGACAGAAAAGAGAAGAGATTACGGAATAGGGTGGTCTCACTGGTACGAATATAGTGGAGGCATAATAAGGGATTCGAGTCTATGTGGGAGACTGAGGTAGAGATGAGACACCATTACCCGCATCTGTTCGAGGAGTGATAGGTTTCGGGGACGAAACCCATTTAAGGGGGGTGGACTTGTAACGTTCGGAAAATTTCAGCAAAAGAAAAAGAAAGAAAGGTGAAATGCTCCAAGTCAAGAGGTTAAAGTTGTACAAATGGCAAACTTTTCTATAATGGGTTCTAAAGCACGTATGGCCTCCCACACCCTCATTTCTCACACCTGTTTTCGGCTGGAAACAGAGGAAGAAGCTTCAACCGGATTTTTAGTGTGAGAAAGCTTAAATTCTTCAAGAATGTGAGGTTTTCTTGTATATCTGTTCGGTTTTCAGTTGTGTTCATGCTGCTGGACCGATTTTTATGTGTTTCTTTGTGTCTGGTTGCTTGTTCTTGCGTGTTTAGGTACTAGAACTCTAGGTGCTCTCGGGTTGGTGGAGTTTTACTCGAAAGCTGTTAGAGGTGAGTTCTAGATCCCCGGTTTTACTTGTTTTTAACCTGTTTGGGGCTGAAATGCATATTACCTACTGCTTTACAATCGAAAATATTTACTGATTTGTGTGCTTTGCACCTGATGTGCGTGTGAGTGTATGTTTCGAATACTTGATCGATTTGTGTGGTTTTATGCTTGTGCTAAGAGTTTAGCATGCTAGATCGGTGTTGTGAATGTATAAGAATGAGGATTTGGGAACTGATTATAGCATAAGTGACTACTGCAGGTTGGGTTAGTTCATCCGCATTTAGACTTGAATATTCGCATAAGTGTTGTTCATCCGCATTTGTTGTGTTCATCCGCATTTGCCTTAGTATAGCCAAAGTGTTCATCCGCATTTGTTTTGACCATGCGCATTTGCTATAGTGTCCATGTGTATTTTCTTTAGTCATCCGTATTTGGTTCATGCGCACTCCCTGACACTTAGAATAGTTCCTGAGAACGATTATCCGCATTTGTTGTGTCCTTCCGAATTTGTCCAAGTTCATCCGCAATTGTCCAAGTTCATCCGCATTAATCTAAGTTCATCCGCATTTGTCTAAGTTCATCCGCATTTTTCTAGGACTTGGGATTTTTCTGAAATTTTGGGAATAGAATTTAAGTGTGGAGAACTCCTGTATAAGGGAAGATTATGCATGTTTAAGGATTATTATGCTTGGTTCTTTCTTATGTGCTGCTTTTACTTTGTCTACTATATTTTCATGTTATGTGATTAAAGTAATGAGCATCTTAACAAGTATTATCCATAACAAGTGGACACAAAGAAATAAAAGAAGAACAGTGAACTTAATAAACGCTACCCCCAGGCCTGCCCTTATGATGAATGAAAAGCCTTGCAAGCAAATGAATGGAGGTTCACGACCAGGAGGTCATTTGCTCAACTGATGTACGGCTGTATCAGCCTATGAGGATGTACATCAGGGGTCTAGTCCTGGGGATTGACCAATGAATGAATGGGATCCTAGTTCATGAGTAGGCTTCGTGCCTAGAAGTGTGGATCAACTGTCGATGGGTTTGCAACCATGATAAACGTTTACCGACAGGGGTTCGACATCTGTTGCCAACCAACAATGTAGGCTCTTGCTTTGTGCAATCCTAGTTAATGAAAGAGAAAGTTAAAGAAATAAAGATAATGATTCACTTAATGATTGATCATGTATATTGATGAATGATCACCGAATGAAGTTTTCAAAGGTGTATTTTCTATATTATTAAACTAAGACTCACTCAGCAACGCTGACTTTTTATATGCATATCAGTTGGTAGGTAAGGACGTTGCTGAGGATGTCACAGGACTGAAGCTACTTGGCAGATTGAGACTGGCATCCATTTATGCAATTATGATATTTTGTCTTGTAATGCAACTAAATATTCTTTTGTAACTCTTAACAACAATGTACTATTTGGCAAAGGTAATCATTAATGCAAGAAATGGTTTTTGGTTAAGTTATTCCGCTGCGATTGTCTTCCTATAATAATGTGACTTAATGTGTTTGTAATAACAAATGATGCTATGCATGACCAATTGTGGGGTTCCCGGGAACGGGGCCTTACAAACAACAAGATTAGATTTGATAAATACTGTCTCAGATGCTACAACTACGATGATTGGGGCACTATGCTTGGAATATACTAAACCCAAAGTTACTCATCCCGAGGGAACCAAGAAATTGGTGATTGGAGATTATGATTGGTCTAACCAGATGCTACTTCTAGAGATGTAAGTTGGTACAATACTATTTGCCAAAGTTTAAAAGGAGAAATCTCATGACGAATTTGATGATATTCTTGAAGAGTTCTTATCACGTGACTTACTTGAGGGTTTGACAGAAAATAGAAAAACTGATGTGACTGAGTTAGTTGGAGAGTTGACTACTACTAAAGAAGATAATGAGCAGATTTAGACGTTGTTGAAGGTTTGAATGTGTCTGAACTAACAATTGAAACACAATTTGTGACTAGAACTACTTATCTCATTTTATAGCTAAGGAATGTTTGATTTTAAAGTTGGGGTCTCTGGTACTAGACAAACAGATTTTGTAGAGGACTTTAATAGATAACGACACATATCTTTTAGATATAAAAAGTTAGTGTACTTTGGTAACAAAATCTTATGTGTTATTAAAGGCATTAGAGAATGATTCCATATTGTGGCATCTTTGATTAGGACATATCAACCTTAAGACAATGAACAAACTTGTTAGAGGGAATCACATCATGGGCTCACCGCATAAACAATTTTACCTTGTTGGACATTTTATGTCATGTTTCAAGGGTAACCAACACAAACTTTCTCACAAACCTATTATGCATAACTTTGTTGATTCTATGCTTCAACTGTTACATATGGACTTATTTGGTCTTAGGAATGTGTTAAGATTAAGACGTAGAACATTTTGTTTGGTTGTTACTGATGAATTTTCTAGATTCACTTGGGTGTTCATTTTACTAATAAAGGATGAAACTTTCCATTTGCTGATAAAGTTCATGCCCTAATGGTGAATCAAACATATATAAAGACAAAATGATTCAAAGTGGTAATAGAACTGAGTTTTGCAACGAAGTGTTGAATGACATTTATGACTTAAGAGGGTTTGCTAGATAGTATAGTACCAAAAGATGTAATCAAACATTGATTGAACTTTCCATAACAATGATATTTGCTATTAAACTTCTTTATTTGGCAGAAGATGTGAACATTGCATGTTATGTTAAAAATCATGTCCAAATAAATAAGACTTAATAAGACCCATTACGAAGTCTTCTTTACAACTAAACCAAAGGTTAAATACTTTAAAGCTTTTTAATTTTGTTGCATAATGTTGTATACAATTAAAATGAAATTAAAGTTTGATGAAAATGACAAAACATATAACTGAGGCATTTAATATTGATTGACATGAAACAAAACTAATACAGGGTTTGCTTCTTCGTGGATGTATGACAACAAATCATTGTTCAACACTTTAAATTGTTCTGATTGTGTTGGAGCAGTTACTACCTCTTAGATTGATGATCTGGAATATATAGTATACAATGCAGATGATCTTACTCCATCATCACCAAAAACGAAGTGTTCAGACCTTGACTCTGTTCCTATTTAAGACTATGTTCTTAATCAAGAACCTATTCCTAAACAATAATTTGTTTATTTATGATTCTAATCCTGATTAAGTTTTTGAACATGATCAAGTTTAAACTGGTGTTGAGGCAATAGGTCGGAAGTGTTGAATCTTCTTCAAAGGATTTTCCCATTGAGGCTATCTAAGTTTCATTAAAAGGGTCTCAATTTGTAACATCATCTCCCGAAGCATTTCTTTTTTATGATCAGTAAGATGAAACCATTGTGTATCAACTACAAGGTTATGATGAAACTAATGAAGTTATTGGTCACATATATCATCTAGAAGAAGTCATTTAGGAGGATAGTGTAGGGATCTATCTGAAGATTATGAGGCTGATGCAACCAAAGATCTTCCAACATGCACTAAGGAACAAGGATGAACTTGTTGCAGAAGCTTTACACACTCTAAAACTCTAAGTGTAAAGTCTTCCAAAGCCAAAAGTTCAAAAGAAATTACTTTGGAAGCTTTACACTTAACAGAAAATATTCCAAGTGTAAAAAGTTCCGAAGCCATAGGCCAAGTTTTTCCGAAGCCAAAGATGAAGTCTTCCGAAGCTTCAAAGACAAAGTCTTCCAAAGCCATTTTGCTGTGAAGACTGATTTCTTTGGAACACAGAGAAAATATGCTTCTTCTGATCTACTTTTGATAAAGCTGACCAACTTTCTGCTGCAACTCTGATAACTCACCAACTTGTATGAGTTGGTGAAACTTTCATGCTTTAGTGAATAGTAGATAAAGTCTTTGTCTGTAATTTTCTTCTTTTGTTCCTTTAGATTTTTTTGTTATATGAAAAGTCAGTGAGCTATGGCATGTCATAGTCACTAGTCAAAAGGCAATCTGCCTTTTGACTTCAGATTGATCTTGTTGTCTAGATTAGTTAATTCCAACTGTCCTTCCAAGTATTGACGGTTGTAGGTTGTAGTATAAAAGAGTCTCAGGTCCTTGTATTTTTAGGTTATGCTTTAAACACTTGTAATAGAACTTGAGATCAATATACAACATCCTTGAAAACTATACTTGTGTTATTGTTCTAAGTTTTGTCTTATTGTTACTTGTGTTCTTTGTATCTTCAAAGTATCATGTTCCCTATTTGAACTGTTAAGTGATCTAAGATCACTCCTCTTATGAAACTAACTGTAGTTAACACCCCGGTCCTGCAAATTTTCAAATATGTGTCGGAAGAAAACTCTCTAAGTATTTTTCTTCCGAAGCCAAATTTTCACAATTCTTAAGAATATCTTCCGAAGCCAAATTGGCTTCGGAAACTTTTTCTCAAAACTTCCAAAGAAAAAATTACCTTTGGAAGATTTTCAACTTCCAAGAAAACTACCTTTTAGGCGCTTTTTCAGAAGTGGGACCTACATTTGGATTTTAAAGTTTATCCTTTTGCATTAACTTTGTCTTAAATCCATTCCATATATATTCTCAACGGTTCCCCTTCTTCTCGCTCTCTTCTTCTTCCACAAATTCTTGACCTAAATTCTCCCAAATTAACCTTCTTCTTCACCAACAAACTTCCTTCATGGCAAACATTGATCGACGAAACCAACCGGGTTTTACCATGCACCTTCACAGACAACACAATCAGGTTGCCCTGTTAGACTTTGAGAAAGATCCTCATTTCTCAGAGGTCTGTCGATACCTTTCTGCATCTCACTACTTCACCTCCCTTACCATTGATCCTCCTCTTTATGAGGATCAGTTACTTGCATTCTGGAGGACCTGCCAAGAGGTCACCATGGATGGGGAGAAGGCGCTATCTGCTATAGTGCAAGGGAGGACAATCTTCATCACTCCGGCCTTCATAAGCTCACACCTTCAGCTGGATGATGAAAAAGTGAGTTGTCCTTTCCGAAAGCTGCTGTCAACCATTCTTTTCAGCAGATGGGCTATGAGGGTGACTTCTCAGTCAAAACCTTCAAGAAGGGGAAGGTCTCATCCAAATGGAAACACCTCCTCCATGTCATCATACACAGTCTCTCCAACAAGCATGGAGGATGGGATCAGGTTCCAGAGGACCTCTCCTTTATAGTCCATGGAATGGTTCAGGGGGTCAAATTCAGGTACTCTCAATTTGTCTATACAAATTTACTTGCTAATTTAGACTCCTTAGAATACTACATGTTACCACGATATGTCCAACACATTCTCAACTGTGAACTGGGCTCACAGTTGAGGGGAATAGGTAATATTATTAAATTGATGAAGCCCAGCATTTTTAAAATACTAAGAAAGCCTACTGTTGGCTTCTTCGGGGTAGAAACAGCCCTGGATCCAAAAATGTTTGAGCTCATTGCTCAGGGTGGCAACCTAGCAACACCAGCTATTGTTGAACCCACACCCTCTACCTCAACTCAACCCCCACAGCCTCAAATAACCATCACCTACAAAAGAAAAACCAAACGAACCCCTGCACCTGCTACTGAGCATATGCAGGTCCCCATATCACAACCCATATAGGAGGAAGTAGGATCTCAAGCTCCCACTTCCCTTGAGGAGCAGACCACTCCCATCTCTCAAATGATCAGTGCTGAGGTTCCTCATGCTCAACCTGATGAGCTCACATCCTCAATGGCCTTAAGCCATCACTCTGAGTCTCAACACTCAAGTGATCAGCCTTCAGAACATAGTTACCACCCTCAGCCGCTGGACTTAAACCACCCAATACCCAGCCTTGATTTCTATAATGATGAGGACTTGGGTTTCAGTGAGTACCATGAGTCTCTCCTCTCTTCCCACACTTAAGGAGAAATGAGTACTCCTGACTCACCCAGGTCTAGCCCACATCATCTACCCACAACTGAGGTGGGTCTTCCTAAACATGTTTAGGAGAACCATATGGAAGAGGCTCTCACTTTAGAAAGTGATTACATTAGTAAGACCTCAACCATGGCAACCTAGCCTTTTGACACTTCTCTGGAAGTTGTCATGATGCAGGGGAAATCCAGCATCCAAGAACACTATGCTGGTGATGAGGAAGAAGACTTTAGTCCAATTCTCTCATCCCTAGTGATTCTTCAACTGAAGATGAGAGGAGTCTGAAACATAGGGTGCACAAACTAACATACACCTGCACCTATCTAGTTTCAAAGATAGTTCACCTGGAATCTCAGGTGATTATCTTGCAAAAGAGGATCAATGACCAGCAACTTGAGATCACTAATCTCAAGGGCCAGTTAGCTGAGAGACCTTTAAGGAGGACTCAACCAGGTCCACAAGAACCTATGGAAGTGATGGATGACACCCCAGCTCACCTATGCAAGAAGGTGATGCTACCAAAAAGGGAGAGAAAGTCCTCACAACCACAAAACCTGGGAGTTCCTCCCAGAGTATGGACATAGAGGAGTCACCAACCTCTCTTGCAATTGTCCAGACTCAGCAACCTCCTCAAGTCATAAGCATAGACTTACTCATTCAACACTTGTTTGAGGAGGGAATTCCAAGAGCAATGTCTGCTCCCTCTGAGAATCCATTTATGGGATGGGGGTATGACACCAACAAAAGAGCTCTTGTGATCTCTAGAGCTGAGGGTCAACTGGAAATCTTCAACTTCTCACACCTAAGTTTCTATGAGTACGTCAATCTGGTGAATCTTCCACTTGTCAACCTAAGCCACAACAGACAAGCTGAGAGATTAGCAGACCAGATTCAAGATAGGGTGATAGAGGAATTCAAATTGAGATCAAAATTATATAGACAGAGGCTAGCAGATAAGATCTTTGGTCAACTAGATGTTAAGGTTGACCCTAAGATTAGCTTCGAAGGGAAAACCTTGACTGAAGGCCCAGAGGTTGAGCCTGTGAACCTTGTGACAGGATCTCCCTCTGCACCCAGTACCCTCAGTGAGGCACCAGCTGGTGAAGGTGTCTCACAACCTCTCTCTGGCCAGAGCTTGACTACTGAACCAAGCAATGAAGGCCAAAGTTCTCTCCACCCTGAGTCACCAAGGCCTGTGGTTGACTATGGGAAAAGGAAATTAACTCCTGAGATGATGGAGGAGGAGAAGAGAGAGAGGAAGAGGAAGCTGAGGGGAGAGAGTTCAAGTAGGTCCCCAGGCCGAGCTGCCCCTAGGCCAAATACTCAAGAAGATGAGTTAAGGGCAGCCAGGCTAAACTACCTGGGGACCAAAAACTACAACATAGATGAACTCATCTCTCTCCCGTTAGAAGAGTTGAATGAGCTGGCTGACATTAAGCTGTCAAAGGAGAGGAGGGAGGCAGAGGATGCAGCATTGCTCCTCAAGATTAAGGAATAAAGGAGACTGAAAAGGCTCTACAAACATGCTCCTGTCCTCTCCCTAGTTCAAGAAAGTCCTGAGATAGAGACTATGGCATAGGCACAACCTCAGGTAGATAGGGAAGCTGAAAGAATGAATACGATCAACTACCTGAGTGCCACAGGACTCTATCAGGCAACGCACTTCTTCCCTTATCCTTTGAGTACATAGAGTTTGAATATCTCAAGCAGCTGGAGGAACAAGCCACAAAAGAAAGAAAAGCTGCTAAGAGAAAGCTAAAGGAAAAAGCTACAAGGTCAAGGTCCATCATCCATAAAAGCCAAAAGAAGTCCGAAGATAGAAAAAGGATGATGAGCTTCTTGAAGCTGTATGGATTCTCCGAAAGAAGGCTTGGTCCTATGTCTCTATCCACCATGGATGAGCATATAAGAGTGATCAAGCAGAAGATTAAAAGGGGAAAGCTTGTGGACTTACATTCTCCACCAAGTCCAGCTTAACCTAAAGTTAAGGTAAAGGTTGAATGCACTGAGACAACACAACCTGAACCTAGATCTGCATCTTAGCCAACTTCATCTTCTGATCCATAGCAAGGTCCTCTTCTCTCTACTTCTGAACCTGTAAGAGAAGAGAACCCAACTGAGAGGGACACTACTGAATAATCTGGTGCTGAAGACCAGCCCTCTCAGTTGAAATCATCATAGAGGAGAAAAAGGATTGACAGAAGAACCCCTACAAAGAAAAAGAAAACTAAGGCATCCACCTCTACACCTTAGGATGAATCAGAACATCCTGATGAAGTGCATGAAGAGGCTGCTCAACCAACTCCCATCAGAGTAGAGCCTCTTGCAGTTGGAAGACCCATCATGTCCAGGAGTTTTGCTGACAATCCAGAAGGATGGTATGTCACTAGAGATCAAGGAGGTCAAGATGTCTAATTTCAGCAAGACATGCTTGCCCTTCCTCTGCATGATCTCTATGACATGAGAAGATTCTATGAGAGTCTGAAGGATCCTGACTATATGATGAAGAGAGGTTTGCTGCTGATCCTAATGAGGACTATCAACATCTGAAGAATCTCTCTATTTTGGTAGCATCAGCCTAGAGGGAGTTTGTAAGGATCTATCTAAAGATTATGAGGCTGATGCAACCCAAGATCTTCCAACATGCACTAAGGAACAAGGATGAACTTGCTATGGAAGCTTTACACTCTCTAAAACTCTAAGTGTAAAGTCTTCCGAAGCCAAAAGTTAAAAAGAAATTACTTCAAAAACTTTACACTTAACAGAAAATATTCCAAGTGTAAAAACTTCTGAAGCCAGAGGCCAAGTTCTTCCAAAGCCAAAGATGAAGTCTTCCGAAGCTTCAAAGACAAAGTCTTCCGAAGCCATTTTGCTGTGAAGACTGATTCTTCGGAAGATAGGGAAAAGATGTTTTCTCTGATCTACTTTTGATAAAGCTGACCAACTTTCTGCTGCAACTCTGATAACTCAACAACTTGTATGAGTTAGTGAACTTCCATGCTTTAGTGAATAGTAGATAAAGTCTTTGTCTGTAATTTTCTTCTTTTGTTCCTTTAGATTTTTTGTAATAGGAAAAGTCAGTGAGTTATGGCATGTCATAGTCACTAGTTAAAAGGAAATCTGTCTTTTGACTCCAGATTGATCTTGTTGTCTAGATTAGTCATTTCCAACTGCCCTTCCACGTATTGACGGTTGTAGGTTGTAGTATAAAAGAGTCTCAAGTCTTTGTATTTTAGATTGTGCTTTGAACACTTGTAATAGAACTTGAGATTAATATACAACATCCTTGAAAACTATACTTTTGTTATTGTTCTAAGTTTTGTCTTATTATTACTTGTGTTCTTTGTATCTTCAAAGTATCATGTTCCCTATTTGAACTGTTAAGTGATCTAAGATCACTCCTCTTATGAAACTAATTGTAGTTAACACCCTTACCCGATCCTGCAGATAGTATCCCTTTTGTCCGTGTTCATAATAAGCATCTAACTAGAGCAATTATTGGTCCATTATCCAACAGTGTATGCATAAGGAGTCAATTAGGAGCAATCAACATATGTTTGTATGCTTACTTCATATCTTAGAGTGTACTAAGGAATGTCGAGATGGCATTTAAAGAAAGTAGCTGGATAGAGGCAATGCAAGATAAGTTGATGCAATTTCGGAAGCTCAACGTGTAGGACCTCGTTGAATTACCAAAAGGTAAGCTACATATCAGAATTAAATGAATTTATCAGAATATGATGGATGAGAAAGGTGCCACCGTTCATAACAAGGCACGTCTTGTAGTGTAAGGATTTTATCAAGTTGAAGGACATGATTACTAAGAGGTATTTGCTTATGTAGCTAGACTTGAGGCTATACACATCCTCTTGGCATATGCTTCATACATGAATATCAAGTTTTAGCAAATAGATGTCAAAAATGCTTTCCTTAATAGTATGGTCATCGAGGAAATGTACATTTTCCAACCACCAGGGTTTGAAGATCTAGATCATCCAAACTATATCTACAAGTTAGAAAAAGCTTTTTATGGTTTACATCAAGCATTGCGTACTTAGTATCCACTTTAACAAAGTATTTGGATGAAAACAGATACACACGAGGAGCAATTGACCTAACCTTCTTTATACATAAGGTGGGTGATGATCTTATTCTTGTCCAGATATATGTTGATGATATTATCTTCAGATATAAAAACGAGGATATGTGTAAAGAGTTTTAAGTAGTAATGAAGAAGAAATTCAAGATGAGTTCTCTTGGTGAAATGTCATTCATCATAGGAATTCAGGTTAAAACAAGTGATACTATCATTCTAATGCATCAGGAAAAGTATGTTGTAAGTATGAAAGAGAAATATAAGGTTAATGACTCCACGATAACTCCTGTTCCAATGACTTCTTCTCCTGTATTGACTCTGGATCGAATGGGAGAATATGTTGATCAACATATGTATCGTTTAATGATTGCACCTTATCAAAGTAATCCAATAAGTCTCATATAAAGGCTGTCAAGAGGATATTCAAGTATCTCAAAGGATGATTGAAACGTGGGTTTTAATATGTGACATCCGGTAATTTTCCGTTACCAAACTCCGTTTGTTCCGTTAAGTCTTGCATACACGTGTCGGGAGCACACACTAGTTGTCGTTGAACGTTGGTGACTTAACAGTAATTAGTAATGTTAAATTGATGATAACTAAGTTAACAATGTGATTATTAAGTTATGCTTATGTGATTTAGATGTTAACTGTAATTTTATCGCGTAACGTGAAAACGTGCATATTTATTTCGTGTGTTTTGTGATAAATGGGAATTATGCATGATTGTTATTTGTGATTAATAATAATTGTGTTTAGTAGTTAAAACCTATTTAAAAACTATTCAAAAAGCCTAATCTTTATAAAATACAAATTATAAGGGTTAAAAGGGTAATTATCATTAATAAAATTTAATCAAAAACCAAAATCCCAAACCCTAACCACCTACGGCCGCGACTTCATCCCCTCTCCCTCTCCCTTTGCGATTTCGGCCAAGAACACCAACAAAGCCACGGATTTGATCGATTTCAAGCATCACAACAAGTTAGAATCATCAATTGCAAGCCATTACACGTTTAAAGGTTAGATTTTTGTATGATTTGATGATTGTTCATGATTGGCCGAAAGTTCCATGCGAATTTTGCAATTGATGGTCGATTACATGTTGTTTGTTGATGTTAATGTGTTTGTTAGATAGATTACATGTTAATTAACGTCAAGTATGCAATAAAGGTTGGATTTTTACGAGTTTTTATGGGATTTACATTAAGGCCGAAACCCTAGTTCGAATATTGCAATTGAAGGTCGATTTTTGGTTGTTTGTTGATGTTATTATGTTAGTTATGTTAGATTGATGCTAGTTAACGTCGATTTTGCAAGAAAGCTTCGATTTTGATTTATGGTTCATAGGTTACTAATAATAGTAACTTTATTTTGCATGAATTGATGATTGGATGATGTATGAATGTTATGGATGTGTTTGTGATGATGATTAGATGCTAAGTTGATGTTATGAACAATTGAAAATCAAGAAGATGTGTTATAGTTCATACATTGCTAAAAATAGTAACTTTTGGTGTTGAATGTTGATGAATCATGATGATTAAGTGTTGTTGATCATGTTTAGATGTGTCATGGACTTGAATTGGTATATAATTGATGAATTCATGAATGTAGTGTGAGTTTGATGAATTTGGGATGAACTTTCCCAAAAGGGAAACTTTAATTGTGCAAATCCTTGAATTGGATGATTTGAGCATGTTTGGGATATTAGGATCATGCTAGTGTGTTCATGGATGGTTTCTAAGGTGATTAAATGTGTTGTTTAGGTTATATGAATGTTGATTTGGTTTGTTACCTGTTTTGGCCTGTTGTGATTCGCATGACTTGTATGACAATTGGTTGTATGATGATCTAGGTAGTACATGTGGTTAATGATGTGCTATATGTAATCAAGTTGTATGTTGATCATGTATGACATACTGTTGTGTTAGTATTAACGAATTATCACCTATAATGTCACCAACGGGTCAAACGGGTCAACTGGGTCAAATGTGTCTTGTCTTTCTTAAACCTTGAGTTCCTTGGTTTGTAGAGCACTTAGGGTTTCGTGTTGATTTTGTATACACGTACTTATGTACTCTTGTGTTCTAGGTGACCTTTGAAGGTTGTCTTTTTCTTTCAAGTTAAGCTCTAGGTTAATTCTTGCGCGCATCAGGTGAGTTCTTGCCCCACTCATTTTACATCATCTCTTTTGGGGGAGATAGCATACTGTTGATCACAAACGCTTTTATATATGAGTGTGTATAATATTGATATAGTGCTGTTTACCATGGAAAGTCCTCACACTTTCGGATTGTTAATATTGAATAGCGGGGAAATCTTGGGTAGTACTACTGGGTCTGACGAGCCCCACCTGTGCGACTCGAGGTCAAACGGGTGCAATTTTGTCCTAACACATATTCGTCACGACCTGGTAAGTCGTGACGGGAGGCAACAAACGTAACACAGTCAGCTTCGATCGCGAAATCACTATGATTAATATTTTTATGTTAATAGACTAGCTATCTATTGCAATACACTACTTATGCTCTGGAAACTGTTGATTGGTTTATATTTTAACGCAAACTCTTGAACTCACCAACCATGTGTTGACTTGTTTAGTATGCTATTCTCAGGTTAAGGTTGCCAGTTGCCTAGGAGCACGCACATCAGCATCGTTGAGTTGTCTACATTGTTTGTTTACACATTTGGGTTTATTTTCCTATTAAACATTTGTGTTTGGGGCGCGTATGTTTTGCGCATTCTCTTTACATACTACTTGTTTTGAGTTTTCTAGTTTTAAAAACGCTTCCGCAGTATTTTAAACGTTAACTCTGGTTTTGTTTGTTAATCATATAGAGTCGTTCTTGGTAACTAATGACTGAGATCCTGGTATGTCACGCGCCTCGCGGTAAAACCCCGCTCGCGGATTTTGAGGGTGTGACAGATTGGTATCAGAGCCATTGGTTATAGGGAACTAGGTTGCATACACACACTAGACTATAACCGCACAGTTGTTAGTTACTTATCGCTTACTCTCCTTACTGTATACTCATTGGCATACGCAACACGTACTTCGCAGCATGGCATCGTCGTCCAGAAATTTAGGCAAGAGACCTGCACGATCTGAGTCACCTCCTACTTCTCCCGTACCGGATAGGGGATTTAACTGGCCACGACATCCTTATCCTCCTAGCGAGATAGACTGGGATCAGCCTTTCATACCTCCTGAGCTCGATCCTCCGCGTAACTGGGATTTCTACCCCACTTACATAAACCGTATGGCTTATAGAGAGCGCGTACCACCAGTAGCACCTACACGACCTAGGACTAGGTCATCAACCGCCTCTACTTTGCCTACACTTCCTACCTTGAGCATCCCTCTGGAGCAGGCATTTGCAGCCCTAGTAGCCACACTGGACACAGAGCGACAGCGGATTAGAGGACTCACTGATGAGAACTCTGCATTACGATCTGAGATGCGTCAGCTGCGTTTCCAGGTAGATACGCTTCAGGAGCGACTTTCGATGGCCATTGGTGGACATCATACTCTGGCAGGCAACGTGGTAGCACTTAGTGAGCGCATGGACGCACAGGAGCACCATAATATGGAGATCGATAATAGGTTTGCTGAGTTAGAGGCACAGCTAGCAGCACTCCAGATTGCTGAAGCTCCTGCACCTTTGGTGGACCCTGATGAGGAAGACCCAGAAGAAGAACCCGAGGAAGCCCCCGAAGAAGAACCAGTAGAGATGGATGAGGACAGTGACGGATCTGACGTACTGGACTGATCCTACCTTTTAAATGACTTGGACTATGTAGTGTTTCTTTTCTTTGAAACCTATGTGGGAAGGGTTGTTTCCCACCCAACTGACAAACTTAAATTTTGACATTGATGGAATATTTTGTGACTCAATTGCAAATTATTTATCTTTGATTATTATTTCTGTTATAAATGTTGTGGTTGTGGTGAATGCATTATTTCTTATTGTTTACTGTACCTTGATGAGATTAATGTGTTGGATGTTACTCATTATTGTAATTGTGAATTTTAAAGTGAAATATGGACGCACGTGGACGAGGACGTGGGCGTGGTCGTGGACGTGGCGCCGGAGGCCGTGGAGCCGGAGCCATAAACATGACGCCTGCGGAATTGGCGGCATTAATTAATGAACATGTTCAGGCGGCAGTGGCTGCTGCCCAACCGGGACAACCAGCAGGTAAATGATAACAAGAGGTTAAACTGATTATCCTAGTTATTTGTCTAGGATATCTGACTAATGTTTGGGTTGTCAAAACAGGACCACCACCATGTACCTACAAGTCCTTCATGGACTGTAAACCCCATACCTACAGCGGGACGGAAGGAGCTGTAGGGCTTGTAAGGTGGTTTGAGAAGACAGAGTCTGTCTTTGCGAAATGCAACTGCCCGCCTGCTGATCAGGTGAAGTATGCCACCGGGACATTGGAAGGCGCAGCACTTTCCTGGTGGAATGCCCAGGTACAAATGCTGGGTCAAGCCATGGCCAATGAACTACCTTGGGATGAATTCAAAGAAATCATGACTGAAGAATATTGCCCCCGGAATGAAGTGCAGAAACTGGAGATTGAGTTCTGGCAACTCAAAATGCAAGGCTCAGAAATTGAAGCCTACAACTCGTACTCATGAGTTAGCCACTTTATGCCCAGGGATGGTGAATGAAATGCACAAGAGGGTGGAGCATTATATACGGGGATTGGTGCCTGAAATTCAAAGTATGGTAACTGCTTCTAACCCCACTACCATACAACAAGCTATCCGAACAGCCCACAGGCTGACTGACCAGGCAGTTGAGCAAGGTCGGTTACCTAAACGGGGTGCGGTGGCAAGCGTGCCCGACCAGAAACAAGGGCAAGTAGCCAATCTCAACCTCAACAACAGCAGCAAAGTCAGCAACAGCAACGGAAGTTCGATAACAACCGAAGCTTCAACCAGGCGCACTCAAATCAAGGACCCGGCGGGTATGGTGGAAGACTGCCGAAGTGCAACCGGTGTAACTACCACCATGTGGGTCGGTGTGATAACTTCAAGTGTCAACGTTGTGGGAAGATTGGTCACGCAGCCAAAGACTGTCGGGGTGAACTGATGAGAAAGCCACAACAATCACAAGAAACTCCGAAAGGTTGTTTTGAATGCGGAAAGAAGGCCATTACAAACGCAACTGTCCCCAGCTTAAGAGGAATGGTAATGGTAACAACAACAATGGGAACAACAACAATAATAACAATGGCAACAACAATAACAACAACAATGGTAATGGCAACAACAATGGAGGCAATAACAACAATGGAGCCAAAGGAAGAGCCTTCGTCATTGGCTCAGGTGAGGCTCTAAACGACCCTACAACAGTAACTGGTAAATTTTCGGTTAATGGTTGTTTTGCTACTGTATTATTCGATACCGGAGCCGATAGAAGTTTCGTGTCCACTAGGTTCTGTAGTCTTTTAAGTGATATGCCCTCAGCCTTAGAATCTAAATACACCGTAGAGTTAGCTGACGGTACACAGATTCACGTAACGCATATTCTTAGAGACTGCAAGATAGAGCTTGCTGGTCATACATTCACCATAGATCTCATGCCTGTTACGTTAGGAAGCTTTGATGTGGTAGTAGGCATGGATTGGCTTTCCGATAAACAAGCAGAAGTCATATGCCACGAGAAGATCATACGGATTCCCCTTGGTGAAGAAGTCCTTACGGTCAGAGGTGATAGGAGTGGTGCGGTGATAGGCATCATCTCGTTTATGAAGGCACAAAAGTTGTTACGAAAGGGTCGACTAGCCATATTGGCACTCGTCACAGATAAACAGACTGAGGAAAAGAAGATAGAGGATATCCCCGTAGTTCGTGAGTTTCTCGAGGTGTTTCCGGAAGACCTTCCTGGATTACCGCCTCATCGTCAAGTTGAATTCCAGATTGAGTTGACTCCAGGAGCCGCTCCAATTGCGAGAGCACCGTACCGATTAGCTCCGAACGAACTGCAGGAATTATCCGCTCAACTACAAGAGTTGTTGGATAAAGGGTTCATCCGACCGAGTTCGTCGCCCTGGGGAGCGCCAGTTCTATTTGTGAAGAAGAAGGATGGTACATTTCGAATGTGCATTGACTATAGGGAACTGAACAAGGTTACTATCAAGAATAGATATCCCTTACCTCGTATCGATGATTTGTTTGATCAACTGCAAGGATCAAGCTATTACTCTAAGATTGATCTGAGGTCTGGGTATCATCAGCTGAGAGTTCGAGAAGAGGACATCTCGAAGACTGCTTTCCGTACACGATATGGTCACTATGAATTTTGGTCATGCCATTTGGGTTGACGAATGCACCAGCAGTATTCATGGACCTCATGAATCGCGTGTGCAAACCCTATCTTGATCAGTTTGTTATCGTCTTTATTGATGACATACTGATATACTCAAGGACCGAGGAAGAACATGAGAAGCACTTACGTTTAATCTTGGAATTACTTAGAAAGGAACAACTGTACGCAAAGTTTTCTAAGTGTGATTTCTGGATACGTGAGGTACAATTCTTGGGTCATATTGTCAACGAGAAGGGAATACATGTTGATCCTGCTAAGATTGAAGCGATAAAGAATTGGTCTGTTCCTAAGACACCAAGTGAGATACGACAATTCCTTGGATTAGCGGGATATTATCGACGATTCATTGAAGGATTCTCTAAGATTGCACAACCTCTCACAGCCTTGACTCACAAGGGAACGACGTACAAATGGGGTGAGAGTCAGGAATCTGCTTTTCAGTTGCTGAAACATAAATTGTGTAGCGCACCAATATTAGCGTTACCGGATGGTAGTGATGACTTCGTAGTCTACTGCGATGCGTCTATTCAAGGACTTGGATGCGTCCTGATGCAGCGGGATAAAGTGATAGCTTACGCCTCTAGACAATTGAAGATTCATGAGAAGAACTATACCACCCATGACTTGGAACTGGGTGCGGTAGTTTTTGCCTTAAAGATCTGGAGACATTACTTGTACGGTACCAAATGCACCATCTACACCGATCACAAGAGTCTTCAGCACATCTTTGAGCAAAAGGAGTTGAACATGAGGCAAAGACGCTGGGTGAATTGTTAAACGACTATGATTGTGCTATTAAGTACCACCCGGGGAAAGCAAATGTAGTTGCTGATGCGTTGAGTAGAAAGAGACTGCTAAACCTCGACGTGTGCGAGCTCTGCAACTAACGATTAGTACGCAATTACCTGAACAAATCCGAGAGGCTCAAACAGAAGCTTTGAAAATAGAAAACATTGGGTCTGAATCGTTAAGGGGTATGGAAAAACAATTGGAAGTAAAAGCGGATGGAATTCGTTACTTCATGGATAGCTATGGGTACCTCTACACGGAAATCTGAGAGACTTGGTCATGATTGAGGCTCACAAGTCCAAGTATTCTATACATCCTGGATCTGACAAGATGTACCACGATTTGAAGGCGCACTATTGGTGGCCTAACATGAAAGCAGATGTAGCTACTTATGTGAGTAAGTGTCTGACCTGCTCGAAGGTTAAAGTGGAGTATCAGAAACCATCTGGTCTACTACAACAACCCGAGATCCCTATGTGGAAGTGGGATCAAATATCAATGGATTTTATTACTAAGTTACCTCGCACTTCTACGGGTTGTGATACAATATGGGTTATCGTGGATCGATTAACAAAATCTGCTCATTTCCTAGCGATAAAGGAAACAGATAAGATGGAGAAGTTAACCCGACTTTATCTGAAGGAGATCGTTTCGAGGCATGGAGTACCAATCTCAATTATTTCTGATCGCGATTCTCGTTTCACATCACACTTCTGGCAGTCGTTGCAGAAAGCTTTAGGTACGCGATTGGATATGAGTACTGCTTATCATCCACAGACTGATGGTCAAAGCGAGCGTACTATACAGACTTTGGAGGACATGTTACGTGCTTGTGTGATTGACTTCGGGAATAACTGGGAAGTTCACCTACCATTGGTGGAATTTTCTTACAACAACAGTTATCACACTAGTATAAAGGCAGCACCATTTGAAGCTTTATATGGGAGAAAGTGTAGATCACCAGTTTGCTGGGCTGAAATTGGTGATAGTCAATTAACGGGTCCCGAGTTAGTACACGAGACAACTGAGAAGATTGTTCAGATAAGAAACCGCATGGCCGCAGCGCGAGACAGACAGAAAAGCTATGCTGACAAACGACGAAAACCTTTGGAATTTCGGACAGGTGACAAAGTTTTATTAAAAGTCTCACCGTGGAAAGGCGTAGTTCGGTTTGGTAAGCGAGGAAAGCTAAATCCGAGATACGTTGGACCATTTGAGATAGTGGAAAGAATTGGCCCAGTGGCTTATCGACTAGCCTTACCTGATTCATTGAGTGGAATCCATGATGTATTCCATGTTTCAAACCTAAAGAAATGTTTAACGGATGAAACGATGGTCGTACCACTGGAAGAAGTTCAAGTAGATGAACAACTACGCTTCATTGAGGAACCGGTCGAGGTGATGGATCGTGAGGTGAAAACGCTTAAGCAAAGCAAGATACCCATCGTCAAAGTTCGTTGGAACTCGAGACGTGGACCAGAATTCACGTGGGAACGTGAAGATCAAATGAAGCTTAAGTATCCTCAGCTATTTGAAAGGACGATGCCAGCCGGCGAAGGTATTGATTAAATTTCGGGACGAAATTTCTTTCAACATGGGGATGATGTGACAACTCACACGATTTCGATTTCCTTGTGCCAATGCAGTAGACCAGTGATGGAACACTCACCATGTAACGCAATTTTCGGGACGAAAATTCTTTCAACATGGGGATAATGTGACATCCGGTAATTTTCCGTTACCAAACTCCGTTTGTTCCGTTAAGTCTTGCATACACGTTTCGGGAGCACACACTAGTTGTCGTTGAACGTTGGTGACTTAACAGTAATCAGTAATGTTAAATTGATGATAACTAAGTTAACAATGTGATTATTAAGTTATGCTTATGTGATTTAGATGTTAACTGTAATTTTATCGCGTAACGTGAAAACGTGCATATTTATTTCGTGTGTTTTGTGATAAATGGGAATTATGAATGATTGTTATTTGTGATTAATAATAATTGTGTTTAGTAGTTAAAAACTATTTAAAAACTATTCAAAAAGCCTAATCTTTATAAAATACAAATTATAAGGGTTAAAAGGGTAATTATCATTAATAAAATTTAATCAAAAACCAAAATCCCAAACCCTAACCACCTACGGCCGCGACTTCATCCCCTCTCCCTCTCCCTTTGCGATTTCGGCCAAGAACACCAACAAAGCCACGGATTTGATCGATTTCAAGCATCACAACAAGTTAGAATCATCAATTGCAAGCCATTACACGTTTAAAGGTTAGATTTTTGTATGATTTGATGATTGTTCATGATTGGCCGAAAGTTCCATGCGAATTTTGCAATTGATGGTCGATTACATGTTGTTTGTTGATGTTAATGTGTTTGTTAGATAGATTACATGTTAATTAACGTCAAGTATGCAATAAAGGTTGGATTTTTACGAGTTTTTATGGGATTTACATTAAGGCCGAAACCCTAGTTCGAATATTGCAATTGAAGGTCGATTTTTGGTTGTTTGTTGATGTTATTATATTAGTTATGTTAGATTGATGCTAGTTAACGTCGATTTTGCAAGAAAGCTTCGATTTTGATTTATGGTTCATAGGTTACTAATAATAGTAACTTTATTTTGCATGAATTGATGATTGGATGATGTATGAATGTTATGGATGTGTTTGTGATGATGATTAGATGCTAAGTTGATGTTATGAACAATTGAAAATCAAGAAGATGTGTTATAGTTCATACATTGCTAAAAATAGTAACTTTTGGTGTTGAATGTTGATGAATCATGATGATTAAGTGTTGTTGATCATGTTTAGATGTGGTCATGGACTTGAATTGGTATATAATTGATGAATTCATGAATGTAGTGTGAGTTTGATGAATTTGGGATGAACTTTCCCAAAAGGGAAACTTTAATTGTGCAAATCCTTGAATTGGATGATTTGAGCATGTTTGGGATATTAGGATCATGCTAGTGTGTTCATGGATGGTTTCTAAGGTGATTAAATGTGTTGTTTAGGTTATATGAATGTTGATTTGGTTTGTTACCTGTTTTGGCCTGTTGTGATTCGCATGACTTGTATGACAATTGGTTGTATGATGATCTAGGTAGTACATGTGGTTAATGATGTGCTATATGTAATCAAGTTGTATGTTGATCATGTATGACATACTGTTGTGTTAGTATTAACGAATTATCACCTATAATGTCACCAACGGGTCAAACGGGTCAACTGGGTCAAATGTGTCTTGTCTTTCTTAAACCTTGAGTTCCTTGGTTTGTAGAGCACTTAGGGTTTCGTGTTGATTTTGTATACACGTACTTATGTACTCTTGTGTTCTAGGTGACCTTTGAAGGTTGTCTTTTTCTTTCAAGTTAAGCTCTAGGTTAATTCTTGCGCGCATCAGGTGAGTTCTTGCCCCACTCATTTTACATCATCTCTTTTGGGGGAGATAGCATACTGTTGATCATAAACGCTTTTATATATGAGTGTGTATAATATTGATATAGTGCTGTTTACCATGGAAAGTCCTCACACTTTCGGATTGTTAATATTGAATAGCGGGGAAATCTTGGGTAGTACTACTGGGTCTGACGAGCCCCACCTGTGCGACTCGAGGTCAAACGGGTGCAATTTTGTCCTAACACATATTCGTCACGACCTGGTAAGTCGTGACGGGAGGCAACAAACGTAACACAGTCAGCTTCGATCGCGAAATCACTATGATTAATATTTTTATGTTAATAGACTAGCTATCTATTGCAATACACTACTTATGCTCTGGAAACTGTTGATTGGTTTATATTTTAACGCAAACTCTTGAACTCACCAACCATGTGTTGACTTGTTTAGTATGCTATTCTCAGGTTAAGGTTGCCAGTTGCCTAGGAGCACGCACATCAGCATCGTTGAGTTGTCTACATTGTTTGTTTACACATTTGGGTTTATTTTCCTATTAAACATTTGTGTTTGGGGCGCGTATGTTTTGCGCATTCTCTTTACATACTACTTGTTTTGAGTTTTCTAGTTTTAAAAACGCTTTCGCAGTATTTTAAACGTTAACTCTGGTTTTGTTTGTTAATCATATAGAGTCGTTCTTGGTAACTAATGACTGAGATCCTGGTATGTCACGCGCCTCGCGGTAAAACCCCGCTCGCGGATTTTGAGGGTGTGACATAATATCCTAGAAAATCTAAATTCTATTTATATGCTTATTAAGAGTGAGTATGGGAGATGTGACCTAGACATGAAATCCATAACAAGAAGATGTCAATTTCTGGGAAATTGTTTATTTTTTTGGTAGTGCAAAAGCAACATACGGTGTCCATATCGACTGCCGAAGCAAGAATATGTCGTTGATTTAAGTTGTTGTTCCCAGATTTTCAAATTCGATAACAGATTCTTGATGATGGCTTAAATTTTTATAATACAAAGATTTGGTTTGACAACAAACCGGTCCTCTACATTATGAAGAATCCTAACCAACAATAAAAACAAAACATATCAATATCTACATCCACTTCATCCGTGACTATTATGATGAATGTTTATTCATTTAGAACAAGTCTCATCCAATGATAGTAATACTGCTCTGTTCACCCAAGCGTTTGATCATTCTTGGTTTAACTTTCTAGTCAAATATTCGGTGATTAACTATGGATGATTGCACAAGAAATTTTTCTCAAAAGGATTTTCTTCTATAGTTTTGGTAAAATTGTAATTGTTAGGACTAATCATAAATTTAGTGGAGAAAGTGAACATGGAAAAGACAAAAGGATTTTTGATTTTGGGGTCTGTTTAAAGTTTCTTGAAAAAATACAAAAAGATTTTGTTTTGAAAAAGTTTCTCAAAATGTCAGAAAGATTATCTATTATTAATAAAAATTTCTTAAAATGAATTTATTGTGTAAATAAGAGATGATAGTATATTTTTCTATTTGAGTTATTCCAGACTAAGGCTTAAATACTAATAAAGTTAGATTTTGTTTGATATACCAATAGAGGGGTTTATTTTCAAAATTGAACATCAACATGGATTGTGATTCATTGGAACTAAAGCATTAATGACTTGAGTGGGAAACATATCAAGATTTTGTGGTCATGCCAATTTTTTGCTAAAACATACCAAGAGTTAAAGTCTTGCCATTTTCAAGCCAGTGAGTTTCTGATTCAAAAGAGATCACCAAATAGAAGATGATTCCAAGGTATCATTTCAAGCCATAATTTTTAATTCCAAAATTCAAAGAAAAAAAGCCAAAAAGAGCACAGTAATACAATTTCAACTTAGAAAAAAAGGATAGAAAAAAGTGACATCACTTGTTTTTTTTGCTTTTTTCTTTGAATTTTTGGAATTAAAATGTATGGCTAGTAATGGTTCCCTAGATCCCTGTATTTTGGTATTTCCCTCTAAACCCTCCCATATATGTATACACACATAGGGCTAGGAACGAATGTTAACCTTCCTTCAGTGAGTTTCTGATTCAAAAGAGATCATCAAAAAAAAGATGAATCTAGGGAACCATTTCAAGCCACAATTTTTAATTCCAAATATTCAAAGAAAAAAGCCAAAAAAAGCGCAGTAATACAATTTCAACTTAGAAAAAAAGGATAGAAAAAGTCATATCACGTGTTTTTTGGCTTTTTTCTTTGAATTTTTGGAATTAAAATGTGTGGGTAGTAATGGTTTCCTAGATCCCTCTATTTTGGCATTTCCCATTAAATCCTCCGTTATATGTATACACACATAGGGCTAGGAACGAATGTTAACCTTTCTTTATTTGATAACCCGTGTTAACCCATCAAGATCAATTAAAATCATTATTTTTTTGTTAAATAACATTATCATACTTATAGAACATCATGTTCTTTTATGTATATGTGTAAATTTACTAGTGTAAACGCGTTAAGACAAGTGTAAGGTACAGTTATGAATTTGTTAACTTTTTTACAATTATGAATTTATACATACACATAAAAGAACATAATGTTTTATAAGTGCGATAATCTTATTCCATCAAAAAATTGTGATTTTGATTATTCTTGACAAGTTGATGCGAGTTATTGCAATAAATGACGGTTAACATTCGTTTCCTTTCCTGTATATATATGAAACAAAAGAATCAAAAGGAAAACAAAAAAAAGAAAAATGAATAACATCAAAAAGAGAATAAGAGCAATAAGATGGCAAATACCATATAACAACAAAAGATGCCAACGTTGCATAAAAATGAAAAGATATGCCAAAGTGCGTATACATTATATGGTAAACATTTTTCACTTTGAGATTATGTTCTTATACGAGAGACAAATTCAAAATATGGGTCATATAAAACTAGAAGGCTTGTAAGTCCTATACGTATTGAGAGAGCATGTAAGATCGGATGGCTAGTAAGTCCTATACCTTGTTAAATTTCGTGTTTAGAAATATTTCTCATGCTAGTTTTGACCAATAGATATATCTTAAAAAAACAAATAATCAATGATATTTATGATCAAAGATAAATAGTTTAAGTCATGTTAGAGTGACTTGATATCTCAATGGTGTCATAAAGTTAGATAAATGTTTTACATGATTTCTGATTGTAAGATACATTTAAATCATATAAACATACTAAAATATGATAATATTCATAATATGATTGTCTAAGTATAGATTAAAGTATGAGTTTAAAGTAGACAAAAGATATAGGCAATCAACTTAACGTACCTTATTTTAGATACATGCGAAATATATTAATAACTATTTTGAGAAATATAACTCCATAATAGAAAATTCATAACATTTTAAGGTCATTTAGTATAAATGTTGTTTAAAGTTTTAAAATTTGGAAAAATCATAAAAATATTTTTTAATTTTGTTAAGAACATTACAGTGAAAATTTCCTAGTTAATCATTCATTAAACGCTTGAATATGATTAAATTTCGAAATTGAAAATTAAAGTTGAAAAAAATTAAAAATTTGAAAAAGTGCAAGTTTTTGGTTTCAATGAATTTTCACATAGAAAGTATGCGAAAATATTCAAATAAGTGAAAACTTCCTAATTGATGATTAGATGTGAAAACTTCAAAGACTATATACATGTTATACATGTCAAAATAGTTCATTCTATGAACTTTTCGCTTATATACACTCATACACTCTAAATTACTAATTTGTTGATTGTTGTTATTCTTGTTGATCTTGTTATCGTTGAGTTATTGGTTATATATTGGTGGGTTTTACTCGAAGATTAACATTTGTGGCCTCTGCATTTTTGAGTTTTGACAGTTTTAACTTGGTTAATGTTTGGTTTCGGTTATTAGGTAGTTTAAATTGGTTAAAATTGATTTCGACTTAGGTAATAATGTTAAGCGAACACTATAGAGTAGGTAGTTTGGACTTTGGACTTGAATTTTTGAATGAATTTATACTATTGAATGATGGTTTTTACGTAAACGGGTTTGTGTTAAAACTTTGCTGAGAAGATGAACAGACATGAAGACTTTCAAATTATGCAAAAACTTCAAAATATTTTCATATAATGCAAAAACTTGCTAAGCCCATATAAAACACGGAAAACCTATAGGTATTGTGAAAACTCTATGTGAAAATTATCTTTATGCCAGAACATATCTGTCACACCTTCAATTTTCATAAACGGGGTTTTACCGTTAGGTGCATGACATACCAGGATCTCAGCCGATAGTTACACCAAACGACACGTATTTACAAAAGTTAGCATTTAATACTATCAGAAAGTTTCAAAACATAGTTTAATGATAAGTACAAGAAAACATTTGCCAAAGCGTAATCAGTTAATCATTTACTAATTTAAATAGCGCAAACACGCGCAACCCAAATAAATATAAACTTGCAAAATCTAATGTTTAAACTGTTTTATAAATAAACCAGGGAAATGATGAAATGATGCAATGCTCCTAATCGTGTTCTCCTTATGAACCTGAAAGAAACATACTAAAGTGTCAACACAGGGTTGGTGAGTTCACAGATTTTGATAAATAGTAATATAAGTGAAAGAAGATCCAATAATCAAAATAATATAAGTAGATAGCTAGTTTACATAACAAGTTACAAAGCGTATGAAGTTCGCAACCGAAGCTGACAAATATAAGTATGCCTCGGTTGTGGTTACCAGACAACAACCACAGAATTTAGGTCAATTAAACACCCGTTTGACATGCAGTAGTGCTAGCGCTACTAGCCCGAGTGGGGTTTGTCAAGCCCAGGAGATCTACTCAAAATTACCTCGCTAAAGAACATACATTAATGGTTTGAAAGTAAGGACTTAAAGTGGTACAACACTAGTAAACATGCGATAATCACAGTAATACTGATCTATTGAATAAACGTTTAAAAGAAACATGTTTCTTTTCCCCAAAAAGAGTATATGTAAAGTATGGTCATAAACTCCCATTGAATAGCACAGCAAATCAGTTAATACAGAGAGCAAAGGTTTAAGTTTTTCAAATAACCTAAATTTACATTTAATATTTATTAATATTAAATATCAATATTGGAACTGTACGGTTTCATGTTCACGCCTTGGATGCTATGCAAGCCACCAATGTCCCCCCTCCCTCGGCAAACCTTAAATTTACACACGCACACATAATATAAAATATGAAACGCACGTATAATATATTATATATGAATTACACATTCATGCATCAATCACATACATAACACAATCATATATGCTAGGTATAAAGCGCACTCATAATGTACTAATTAGAATATATGATCACTTTTAATCCAAGCCCCATAATACCCATGCATGCACAACCAAATAACCCACGTACACCGCCAATACTCTACCACCACAATACACATGCACGCACACAATCCGAAACAGCCACACATTCGAAGCACACACAATCACCGAACCTATGGCACCACCACTTCCCAACCAAAACCCACAACCTCGTAACCACCTGTCAACAAAGGAAGACAGAACCACACCTACTCAGCCCTAATCAATACACACACACCACACACTCAACACACACATCACATATATATACATTTATGTGCACAGAAGCACACACACGCACTTATGCGAACATACATACAATAAGCATATGAATACACATGGCAGGAACATACCCACTTCGCAAAACACACACATTATAAAAACACATCCCTTTTCATCCTTATCCCTGAATGTATCATGATGTGTGTGAACAAAACCAATAGGTACAAAATATATAACATACATCCACCACAGAACATACCATCGAGTATACGCGGTGAAAACATGCAATCAACCATATACGACATGAGCATACAATAGGCTTACGCAATAGAACGTACAATCACACTGCACATAAGCAACCGAACACACGTAAACGCGCACACAAACAAAATCACATATACATATGCATACATACAACAAGACGAAACCCATTATCATGAACTATCAACCGAGACGAAACCGAAAACGCAACGAAACGAAGACAAATAAGCGATGAGGTGAAAGGCATGCCGAATGATTGTTTCGACTGCCGATCGAAGCTGCCGGACATGATGTCGGTTGCCAAGTAACTCACGGTTGCAAGCGGAGGAATGTCGAAGGTGCTGGTGGCGAAACAGAACTGCCAGAGAATGCACGTTTGATGGAGATCCTCCATCGCGAAGAGGCTTCAGTAGGGTTGCAGGTGGGAATGATCGGCGGCAGTGGAGATTTTACGGTTGGATTAGGGTTACCAAGAAGAAAGTGGTGGATGGGGGTCGGTTACGGGTGTAATACATAGCTCAAAGATTTAAGTTGCATCTTAGACCCCGAAGATTACATGATTTGCATTTTAAGTTAATTAAGTTTAGTTAATTTAGAATTATTTAATAATAATAATAATAATAATAATAATAATAATAATAATAATAATAATAATAATAATAATAATAATAATAAACATTATCATTCAATAATAGTAAATTGATTAATAATAAAAAATAACAGAGAGAGGTTGGGTTACGAAAACGATGTTAACCTGAAAACTCGGGTACTTCTTTTCATCTGATCCTCACGCTCCTAGGTAAACTCTAGTACACGCTTAAAATTCCATCTGACGCGTAAAATAGGGATTTTGCTATGCTTTAAGACCTTGACTTCTCAATCCATGATCTCGACTGGTTCCTCAACAAAACGTCTCTAATGGAACGATAAGTGATTCATCGACTAGGCACTTCTTCAGATTGGAAACATGGAATACATTATGAACACCATCGAGTTCCTCAGGTAAGTCGAGCTGATAAGCTACTGGACGAATTCTTTTGACAATCTCAAACGGTCCAACGTATCTAGTGTTTAGTTTACCACGCTTCCCAAAGCGTATCACACCTTTCCAAGGTGAAACTTTCAACAATACTCTGTCATCGACTTGGAATTCCAAAGGCTTTCTCCTTTGATCAGCATAGCTCTTCTGACTATCCCGGGCTGCAGCCATACCGTTAAGAATCTGAAAAATTTTTTAGTCGTTTCATGAAAAAGCTCAGGACCAGTAAGCTGACTATCACCGACCTCAGTCCAACATAGGGGTGATCTACACTTTTGCAGGACCGGTTAAGGGTTGGTCAATACAATCGGTCTCACAATGAGGAGAGTGTTAGAATACTTAACAGATCAAATGGGGAACTGGGCTTATGTAAATGATACTAAGAATACAAGTAAATAAGACAGAATTAAAAACAAAAACAGAGTAATATGGTTTTCAAGGATGTTGTATATTGCTCTCAAGTTCTTTTACAAGTGTTACAAATCATAAAAAGAAATACAAGTACCTGAGATACTTGTAGATTAGTGCATGCATACAGGAGGCTTCTTGGTTGTTTTGGCTTCTTTGGTTGCATCATCCTTCTAATGTAACCTTACAAACTCCTCCTATGCTGATGCTACCAAAATAGAGAAGTTATTCATACATTGACAGTTCTCATTAGGATCAAGACCATACCTTTCTTCATCATCTAGTCAGGATCCCTCAGACTCTTATAATACCTTCTCATGTCATAGAGATCATGTAGAGGAAGATCAAGTATGTCCTGCAAGAAAAAGACATCTTGACCTCCTTGATCTCTGATGAGATACCATCTGTCTGGATTAGCAGCAAAAGTCCAGGACAAGATGGATCTTCTAGTTGCAAGAGGCTCTACTTGAGTTGGAGTTGGTTGAACAGCCTCTTCTTGCGCTACCTCAGGATGCTCTGACTCATCCTGAGGTATAGAGGTAGATGCCTTAGTCTTCTTCTTGGAAACACTTCATGACCATTCTTTTCCTCCTCTTTGAAGTTTTAACTGAGAGGACTGGTCTTCAGCACCAGGTTATTCTACTGTATCTCTCTTAGTTAGGTTCTCTTCTCTCACAGGTTCAGAAGGAGAGTGAACAGGACCCTGCTGTGGATCAGAAGATGAAGTTGGCTGAGATTCAGCTCTAGGTCCAGGTTGTGTTGTCTTAGGTGGTTCAACCTTGCGCTTAACTTCAGGTTGAGCTGGACTTGGTGGAGAATGCAAGTCAACAAGATCTCCCTTCTTAATCTTCTTCTTGATCAACCTGATATGCTCATCCATAGTGGATAGAAACATTGGACCAAGCCTCCTTCTGGAGAATCCATACAGCTTCAAGAAGCTTATCATCCTTTTTCTGTCAGCAGACTTCTTTTGGCTTTTTTGGATGATGGCTCTTGACTTTGCAGCTTCTTCCTTTAGTTTTCTCTTAGCAGCCTTTTGTTCCTTGTTGACTTATTGCTCCAGCTGCTTGAGATACTCAAATTCAACATACTCATATGATAAGGGAAGAAGTGCAGATGCCTGATAGAGTCGTGTGGCACTCAGGTAGTTGATCATGTTCAATCTATCAGCTTCCTTGTCTACCTGGTGCAGTTACCATATCCTCCGTCTCAGGACTTTCTTGAACTGGGGAGAGGGTAGGAGCATGCTTGTAGAGCCTTTTTGGTCTCTTTTCTTCCATGTTTTTGAGGAGCAATGCTGCCTCCTCTGCCTCCTTTCTCTCCTTGGACAATTCCTTGACAACCAGTTCATTCAGTTCATCTAAGGGGAGAGATAGTAGTTCATCCACATTGTAGTTTTTGGATCCCCAAGTAGTTTATCATAGCTGCCCTCAACTCATCATCCTGAGTATTTGGCCTGGGGGCAGCCCGGATGGTAGCTTCGATGAAGCCTAGAGACCCTCTTGAACTTTCTCACATTAGCTTCCTGTTCCTCTCTCTTTCCTCCTCCTTAATCTCCTCAGAAGTTAGTTTCCTTTTCCCTTTGTTACTCACAGGCCTTGGTGACTCAGGGTGGAGAGAGCTTTGGCCTTCATTGCTTGATTCAGCAGTCAAGCTCTAGCCAGAGAGAGGTTGTGAAACACCTTCACCAGATGGTGCCTCACTGAGGGTAATGGGTGCTGAAGAAGTTCCTATCTCAAGGTTCACAGGTTCAACTTCTAGGCCTTCAGTTAAGGCTTCCCTTTTGAAGCTAATCTTAGGGACCATCTCAACATCCAGTTGACCAAAAGTCTTACCTGCTAGCCTCTGTCTATATAGTCTTGACATCAACTTGTATTCTTCAAACACCCGTTTTTTGAATCCTATCTGCTAACCTTGTAGCTTGTCTGTTTTGAATTGGGTTGACAAGTGGAAGATCAATCAGATGGATGCTCTCATAGAAGCTCAGGTTGAAAAAGTTGAAAATTTCCTGTTGACCCTAAGATCTAGAGATGACTAGAGCTTTTCTATCAGTTTCATACCTCCATCCCATGATTGGGTTCTCAGAGTAAGGGGATGGGGTAGGCATAGCTCTGAGAATACCTTCCTCAAACAGACTTTATATGATTGAGTCTACATCCATGTAAACTTGAGGAGGTTACTGAGTATGGACCATTGCAAGTGAGGGTGGTGAATCCTCAAAGTCCATACTCTGTGAAGAACTCCCTGGTTCTATGATTGTTTGGACTTTCTCCCCCTTTTTGGTAGCATCACCTCTTCCATAGGGGAGCTTGGGGTTGGGTCTCTCACAGCCACAAGTTCTTATGGACCTGGTTGAGTTCTCCTGAGTGGTCTCTCAGCTAACTTGCCCTTGAGATCGGTTATCTTAAGTTGCTTGTCATTGACCCTCCTTTGTAAGATAGTCACCTGAGATTCCAGGTGACTTATCTTTAAGACTAAATAGGTGCATGTTTTTGTCAGTTTTTGCACCTTTAGTTTCAGACTCCTCTTATCTTCATCAAAAGAATCATGGGGGGATGAGAGAATAGGACCAAGGTCTTCTTCCTCATCACCAGCACTTTGTTCTTGGCTGCTGGATTTCCCCTGCACCATGACAGCTTCAAGTGAAGTGTCAATGGGCTGGGTTACCATGGTTGAGGTATTAATGATGTAGTCACTTGCTGAAGTGAGAGCCACTTCCATATGGATCTCCTGAGCAGACTCAGGAAGATCCACCTCAGTAGTAGGTGGATGATATGGGCTAGACATGGGAGAAACAGGAGTACTCATCTCTCCTTGAGCAGGGGTGGAGAAGTGAGACTCATGATACTCGCTGAATCCCATGTCTTCATCATCATAGAAGTCAAGACTGGGAATTGGTTGATTTAGATACAGCGACTGGGGATGGTAACTATCCCCGAAAGGTTGTTCACTAGAGTGTTGAGACTCTGAGTGAGGGCTTAAGGCTATGGGGTTTGTGAGCTCATCAGGCTGAGCATAAGTAACCTCAGCACTGATCATTTGTAAGATGGGAGTGGTTTGCTCCTCAGAAGTAGTGGGAGCTCCAGTGTCCACTTCCTCCTGTATATGTGATGATATAGGGGCCTGCACAAACTGAGTAGCATGTGCAGGGGTTCATTTAAATTTTCTTTGGTAGGTGATGGTTATTTTTTGTTGTATTGGTGGTTGAGAAGTAGACGGTGTGGGTTCAACACTAGCTGGTGTTGCTAGGTTGTCACCTTGATCAATAAGCTCTAACATTTTTGGGACAAGGGTTGTTTCTACCCCTGAGAAGCCAAAAATTGGCTTCCTCATAGTCTTGAAGATGTCGGGCTTCATTTGTCCTAATTTTAGAACATTACCTATTCCCTTCAACTGTGAGCCTAGTTCACAGTTGAGAATGTGCTGCACATATCTAGGGAACACGTAATTTTCTAAGGAGTCTAAGTTTGCAAGTAGATTGGTATAGACAAATTGTGAATACCTGAACTTGACCCTTTGAACCATCCTATGAACTATAAAAGAAAGGTCTTTAGGAATCTGGTCTCATCCACCATGTTTGTTGGATAAACTATGGATAACCACATGGAGGAGGTATTTCCAGTGAGATGAGACCTTCCCCTTTCGGAAGGTTTTGACTGAAAGGTCACCTTCATAGCCCATCTTCTCAAAGGACTAGTTTATAATAGATTTTGGAAAGGGCCAATCACCTTTTACATCATCCAGCTGAAGGTGAGTGTTTATGGAGGCTAGAGTGATGAAGATTGTCCTCCCCTGTACTATGGCAGATAGTGTCTTATCCCCATCCTTGGTGACCACTTTGCAGGTCCTCTAAAATTCCAAAAGCTGATCCTCATAAAGTGGAGAATCTATGGTGAGGGAGGTGAAGTAGTTTGACAAAGAAAGAAAATGGCAAACCTTTGAGAAACCAGGATATTTCTTAGAGTCTAACAGAGAAACTTGATTATGTTGCCTGTGCAGATGCATGGAGAAATGGGTTTGGTTTCTACGGTCAGGGTTAGCCATTTGAGGTAGCTTTACTATGAAGAAAGATAAGAATAAAGCCGGTTTGTGGGTGAATTTAGGCTAGTGAAAATGCAGATGAAGAAGATAGTGAAAAGAGGGGGAACCGTTGAGAGAATATATATGAAATGGATATGAGACAAAGTTAATGCAAAGGAATAAATTTTGAAATCCAAATGTCGGTCCCACCTCTGAAAAAGTACCCAAATAGGTAGTTTTATTGGAAGTTGAAAATCTTCCGAAGGTAGTTTTGTCTTCGAAAGTTTTTTTTAAGAAAAAGCTTCCGAAGCCAATTTTGGCTTCGGAAGATATTCCTAGGGTTTGATAAGATTTTGCTTCGGAAGGAAAATACTTAGAGAATTTTCACTTCTGAGACATGCTTGGTTTCGGAAGAGATTGAGACTTGGGAGTTTTATTCTAAAGAGAATAAATCTTCCTTGACTTAATTTCTTTTAGAAGATATTTGTCCTTCAAATACATGTAAGTACTTAGAAGCATATTTAAGCTTTGGAAGATATTCTCAGAATTTATTCGAAAGGTAAATTTCTTATAAGTAGTTAGTTGATTTAAAGACATAAATTTCTTTCGAAGGCAACTTGAAATCTTCCGAAAGAAAATATATTTTGAAAAATTTTCAAATATCTAAGGAATATCATTAAAAAAAATTTCTTTCAAAATAAACTGGGCTTATGAAGGTGATAAAATAGATAACGTAGGACAAATAGGTTTTAGAAACAAAGTTGATTTAAGTTTTAAGAAAATCTACTCAAAGTTAATCATCCCAATAGCTGATACAAGATATTTGAATCTCTGTTCATCAAAAGCTTTAGTGAACAGATCAACATATTGTTTATTTGTGTTAACTTTGACTAGTTTGATTAATCCCTTTTTGAAATTATCTTTAATCAAATGATACCGGATATTGATGTGTTTTGTCCTTGAGTGCTGCATAGGATTATCTGTAATAGAGATAGCATTGTTGTTGTCTATGTGAATGGGAGTCTTTTTGAAGTTGAATCCATAGTCCAGCATCTGATTTTGAATCCAAAGCACTTAAGCACAGTAGCTTACAGCAGCAATGTATTCAGCTTCAGCAGTTGATGCATATCTTGCATTGCCAAGAGACTATCCTTCCGCCAAGGAATTGACATCCCCCAGATATAGACTTTACAGTCATGCTATAGCCACCATAGTCACTATCTATATAGGCATACAGATTGAAGTCAGAATTCTTTGGATACCAAAGGCCAAGCTTGGGAGCACCTTTGAGATATCTAAGAATCCTTTTGACAGTAACTAGGTGTGACATCTTAGGGTTTGCTTGATATCTTGCACAGATGCATGTGGCAAACATGATATCAGGCCTGCTGGCTATGAGATACATAAGAGACCCAACCATAGCCCTGTAGAGATGTTCATCCACACACTCCCCCTCAAGATCAGGTCCAAGGGAGTGGTTTCTAGCTATGGGTGTCTTGGCAACCTTACAATCAGTCATGTTGAATCTTGTAAGTATGTCTTGTACATACTTTGACTGACTTATGAATATGCCATTATCAACTTTCTTCAATTGAATTCCTAGAAAGAAATTGAGTACCCCCATGACACTCATTTCAAATCTATTCTTCATCAGCCTCTCAAAGTCTTTGCAGAGCTTTGGATTAGTTGACCCAAATATAATGTCATCTACATACACTTGAACCAGCATTAAGTCATTCCCTATTCCTTTGATGAAGAGAGTTCCATCTATAGTACCCCTCTTGTAGCCATGTTGACAGAGATACTAAGATAATGTCTCATACCACTTTCTTAGAGCTTAGTGTAGCCCATAAAGAGCTTTATTAAGCTTGCAGACATAATCAGGATGATCTGGGTCTGCAAACCCAGGTGGTTGTTTGACATACACCTCTTCATCAATCACCCCATATAAGAAAGCATACTTGACATCAAGTTGGTAGACCTTGAAATCCTTGGATGCAACAAAAGCCAGGAATATTCTTATAGCTTCAAGTCTTGCCACAGGAGCAAAATCATCTGTGTAGTCAATTCCCTCTTCTTGTGTGTATCCTTGAACAACTAGTCTAGCCTTATTCTTGATGACAAGTCCTCTATCATCCTTCTTGTTTCTAAAAACCCACTTGGTTCCTATGGTAGTCTTTCCCTGAGGAAGAAGACATAGGTTCCAAACCTTTTTTCTTTTGAACTGAAGCAGCTCTTCTTGCATTGCTTCAACCCAGCTTCCATCCTTTAAAGCCTCATCAACTTTCTTTGGCTCTATCTAGGACAAGAAGCAACAGTATAGACAAACATTTCTGCATGGGTTTGTCCTCTTGTTCTCACCCCTGTATCAATATTTCCAATGATGTTTGTGGTCGGATGTGACTTGTGGATCCTGTGCTGAGGGATCAAAGCAAGTTGATTGGAAAGATCTAAATTTGAGAAATTCAGATCTGAAAATGGAGTGTCACCACCACATCAGCATACTTATCAAGAGAGGCTTGATCTAATAAGTGTGTGACATTATTTATGTTGTCTTCTATGGAGTGGTTATCAACATCAAGAAGTTCTTGATCACTGTCACCACTTCCATTTCCTCCTACATTTGAAGCTCCTTCACCTGAGTTTTGAACCTCGAAGCTGGAATTTGTAGGCATCTCAGATTTATCAGCTGAATTTGTCATGTTTGTGCTGATAGGATATTCACTTGCAGAGTTCGTTAACAATGGAGCTAAGGTAGTATGCTTGCTTGGTCTACTCAGCTCAAATCTTAGGTCAGGATCTCCTGTTGATAAGTTACCTGTAGATCCTGAAACATTCTCATAAGATTTGTTAAAGTAGTTGGTAACTAAATCAAGATCAAACAGCCAATCAGGACCATAAACTTTCACACTAGGAGTGTACTCATTGAAGGTCACATTGGTTGACTCCTCAACTACTCAAGTTCTAAGATTGTATACTCTATAACCCTTAGCTTGGGAAAAGTATCCAATGAAGTGTCCATCATCTAATTTCTCAATAAATTGGGCTACTTGATCGTTGGTATTCAAGATGGTGCAAGGACATCCAAATGATTTGAGGAAACCAATAAATGGTCTCCTCTTGTGCCAAAGCTCATAAGGAGTATTACCATGAGTCTTAACCACTAAAACTCTATTCTGCAAATAGCAGGCTATGTTGACTGCCTCTACCCAGAAGGTGATGGGCAGTTTAGAGTCAGACAACATGGTTCTTGCAGCCTCAATATGTGTTCTGTTTCTCCTTTTAGCAACACCATTTTGCTGAGGATTCCTGGGAGCACTAAATTGTCATATAATACCTTTTTCATCACAAAATGTATTAAGGATTTGGTTATTGAGTTCTATTCCTTGATCACATCTTATGGTCTTGACCTTGTGATCACAATGATTCTCAATTTTCAGAATGAAGTTCTTCAAGATCTTAGGAGTCTCATCCTTAGTTCTAAGGAAAAAGACCTAAGTGAATCTTATGAAGTCATCTGTGATCACCAAACAATATGAGGTCCTTCCTAAATTCATTACACTGGTAGGGCCAAAGAGATCCATATGTAATAAGTGTAGGGGAGTAGTGATAGAGTTCCTTTCCTTTGGCTTGTGAGACACTTTATGTTGCTTCCCTTTCAGGCATGCAACACAGTGGTCATCACTTGTAAACTCTTTCTTTAGCATTGCAGTTACCAAATCATTCTTAATTAATTTATTTATATTTTTAAAATTTAGATGGCACATTCTTTTATACCACAGGAAAGACTCATCACTATTTACTTTAGATAGAAAGCAAGAAACTTCTCCTAAAGGAGATGTCTCCTGCAAGTCCATCTTGTACATGTTCCCTTTCCTGGGGGCTCTGAGCAGGATGTGCTTTTGAGGAATGACCACCCCGGGCTTGAGAAAAATGCACTCATGCTCCGTAAAGAGCATGTTATGTCTCTGATCATAAAATTGGGATACACTTAGTAGATTGTACCCAAGCTCTTTGATAACGTTTACCTTTTCAATACTAAGCTTACCATTTGTGACCCTGCCCCTTCCAGTAATGTAACCTCCAGCATCACCTCCAAAAGCAACTGGCCCTTCATTAATTTTCTCAAAATTTTGAAGTAAGGAGCCATTGCCTGTCATGTGCCTAGAACAACCACTATCAATGATCCATACATTCCTATTGGTCTTTAGCTTTTCTTGCACAAAAGGAAATGTTTAGTTACATCTGGAAACCCAAGCCTCATTGGTCTTGGGCTTATCAAAGTGATTTTAAGACAATACAACAGTAAGTAATCCTATGTTCAAGCTTTGAGGATCATTAGCTATTCTTGATGAAGAACTTTCAGTCACTTGGTCTTCCTTCATCTTCCACACCATCTTTGAAAGATTTGACTTGACCTTCAATACTTTGGAAGTTTTGATAACTTTGGAAGTTTTGAAGACTGGACCTTCGGAAGGTCTTGCATTCACTGCAGCAGGCTTTAGTACTTCGGAAGCATTCCTTTCTTCCGAGACCAATTTTTCTTCCGAAGGCAAGTTTTCACTTGTCTTCTTTTTCACCTTGGAGCTTTCGAAGGGAAAAGATTTTCCTTCCGAAGCTAGTTTTTCTTTCTTCTTCTCAGAAGTTTTCTCTATGATCATGTGAATAGTACTTTTAGGATTGTAGATGCAATCCTTAGCAAGATGAGAAGTACTACCACACATGATGCAATCCTTTTGCTTCCTTCTGAGAGTCTTCTTTTGAGAGAAAGAATGAACTTGATCACTTTCCACTGCCATCTTCATCTTCCTAGATGATGCAGCAAGCTTCTGAGGGTGAGGCTTGCTTTTGGAACTGGATGGTTCAGGCTGTGTAGCAGTGGTACACAGCTGATCAGCCTTCTTCTCTTTGCTAGAATAAGTTGGACATGAACTAGAACTCCTGGTATTAGAGTTCATAGTTGAGTCTTCAGCCTTCACCACTTCAAATCCTGTTGAGATAAACACTTGTTTCTGCTTAGAGTTGAAATTGGCCTTGATCTTTTGAGCCTTCTATGATTTTCTCTTGGCTTTTTTGATCAAGTTCTTCCTCTTAGACTTGGTCATCCATAATTCTTTTCTCTCCTCAGGAGAATAATGACCCTTCTTAGGATGATCTTCTTCACTCTTCTTAGAATCATCCTTCACTATCTCCTCTTCATCCTCTTCATCAATGGTGTCTATAAAGGGAAGCTCATCTTCATAAGTTCCACACCTTGGAGATCTTACAGAAAATAGAATGTGTGGAGGAGCTATCTCAGTAGATCCCAGTCCCTGCTTATTCAGATAACAAACATTTGCATGCAAGGATGAGGATATCATGTTCTTGAAGGTCTCATCTTCAAGAACACATTTTTCTACCTGGCTTTACTGATCACAAGCTTAGCCTACCATTCAGTTAACTTAGTGATAAGATCTTTTATTTGAGTCCTGTAGTTGGTATGTTCATGCTTAAGAGAATGGTTTTCTCTAAATCTTCTATTTTTTTGTAATCATTTTCAGCCCTTTTGAAATCAGCTTTTAAAATGTTTAAGGACTCAAGATCAGTTCTCAACTCTAACTTATAGGACCTATATCTGCCATCAATACTTGGTTTGGAGATGCATCCTCAACCTGAAAGCTCCAGTCAAAGCCTCCTTCTTCAACAGCAACTGCAGCTTGCTGCTTGGGCTTCTCATTCTGGGGAGCTCTATCAGTGTAGTTTGGTCTGGTTTGTGCTTGGACACCACTTGTTCTTGGTGCCTTGCACTCTCTAGCAAAGTTTCTTGTTTGGTTACAGTTGTAACACTTCACTTTACTTTTGTCCAGCCCAAATTTCCACTGGTTGTATTGCTAGGAAACTTCCTCCCTGTCGTCTTGTATAACTTCTTGGCTCTGTGAGTGAGAAGAGCCATCTGCTGGACTATTTCTATGTACTCCAGATCATCTGGATGGATACAATCCAGGTCTTCAAGGGTAAAGAGAAAGTTGCCTATGCTTTCATCAGTAGACACAAAGGCTTATGAAGAGCTTGTCTCTTGGAATGCGCTTCCTTGGGTGTAGCTCTCTTTTGGTGTCTTCAAGAAGGTGATGAAACAAACTTTTTGTGAGTTGTCAGGGTAGCAGATGAGATGATATTGTGGTTCTCTGCAATCCTTTTCAACCATATGAAGGGATGAACTCTGTTGATTGTTGGAGTTACCAAATGGATTTTGCATGTTCATCTCCATCTGGTAGCCACTGAGAATGCCATAAAACTCAGTGAGAGTAAGGGTCTTGAGGTTCTTAGTCCTCTTAATAACCACACAGTAATGTGTCCATTGTCTAGGAAGGGAGGACAAGAACTTCCTCATAATGTCCCTGTTCTCAAGAGTTACTCCAACATCCATTAGAGTTTCCATAATCTCAACATACCTGAAGTATTGTTGAGTCATGGTTTCACCTGCCTTGAAGGTGAAGTTTTCAAACTGCTGCTTTAAGAGGTCCTTCTTGTTCTCTTTTGCTCCATTTGACCTGTCATACATCAGCTTCAATGCATCCCATATTTGCTTGGCAGTCTTGCACTTCTGGAAGCCTTTATAGATAGAGTTTGGAAAAGCATTTTGGAGGGCGGTCATGGCCTTCTGATCTATGTCTATCTTCTTCTAGTCTTTTTCAGTATAATCAGCCACTTCCTTTGGTATCATACCACCACCACTAGCAGCTGAAGAGGTGGATGGTACATGAGGTCCAGAGACAACAGATCCCCATATCCTAGAGTCTTGAGACTCCCTTCCATTCTTTGGTACCAAGTATTAAAGTCATCAGGAGAGATCAGTGGAGACTTTGTCATAGTACCAGTTTCCATATCAGCCTTTTTGATAGCTACCATTTGTGATGTTAAGTGTTTTGTGAAACTGAAGGGATTTAAGATGGTGAGATCTTACAATCAAGAGCCTAAAAAGCTCTGATACCAATTGTAGGACCGGTTAAGGGGTGGTCAATACAATCAGTCTCATAATGAGGAGAGTGTTAGAACACTTAACAGATCAAATAGGGAACTGGGTTTATGTAAATGATACTAAGAACACAAGTAAATGAGACAGAACTAAGAACAAGAACAGAGTAATATGGTTTTCAAGGATGTTGTATATTGATCTCAAGTTCTTTTACAAGTGTTACAAAGCATAAAAAGAAATACAAGGACCTGAGATACTTTATACTACATCTTACAGCCGGCCATACTTTGAAGGCCAGCTGGAAATATTAATCTAGACAACAAGATCAATGTAAAGTCAAAAGGCAGATGGCCTTTTGACTAGTGACTATGACATGCCATAGGTTACATCCTAATATATTATAAAAAGGATAAAAGGTACAAAGTAGGAAGTTACAGACTCAAGACCATAATCTACAGTTTACTAAAGCATGGACCTTTTCACCAATTTGTATAAGTTGGTGAGTCTTCAAAGTTGCAGCAGAAAGTAAGTCAGCTCTATAGAAAAGTAGATCAGAGAAAGCATGTCCTCTTTGTCTTCGGAAGAAATCAGTCTTCACTTCATTGGCTTCGGAAGACTTTGTCTTTGAAGCTTCGGAAGGATTTATCTTTGGCTTTGGAAGAATTGGTCTTTGGCTTCGGAAGATTTTACACTTAGAATAATTTCTGTGATGAGTGTAAAACTTCTGAAGTAACTTCTACATTGTACTTCAGTTCATGCATGCAGGAAGCTCCTTGGTTGTTTTGGCTTCTTTGGTTGCATTAGCCTTCTAATGTAATCTTACAACTATCTACCATATAGTGTCTCAAATGGTGTAGCTTTATGTTCGTATGATGTCTTTGGCTTTAGAAGATTTTACACTTAGAATAATTTCTGTGATGAGTGTTAAACTTTCGAAGTAACTTCTACCTTGTACATCTGTGCATGCATGCAGGAAGCTCCTTGGTTGTTTTGGCTTCTTTGGTTGCATCATCCTTCTAATGTAACCTTACAACTTCCTACCATAAAATGTCTCAAATGGTGTAGCTTTATGTTTGTATGATAACTATTGTTGTAGGAGAACTCAACCAAAGGTAGATGGGTTTCCGAGCTGTTTCCAAAGTCTATAACGCATGCCCTAAGCATATCTTCTATGGTTTGGATCATGCATTCTGTCTGACCATCTATTTGTGGATGATAAGTCGTACTCATGCCCAAACGAGTACCTAGAGATTTCTTCAGTGACTGTTAGAAATGCGAAGTGAATCGTGCATCGCCATCAGAGATGATCGAAAATGGTACGCCATTTCGAGACACAACTTCCTTCAAGTAAATCTGTGCAAGTTTATCCATCTGATTTCTCCTTAAATAGTTTCTCAGCTCCTTTGAGAGATTTTGACTTGATGTTCTGCTCTTGTAATGCCTCAACCTAGGCATTCTTGATCTGTAACGGTAGGTCTGAATGAATGGTTAACTGCAACCCACAGCACGATGAGGTTTTAGGCTTTCCTTATGACTAAGGGAATCAGCTACCAATTTATCATTGCCTGGATGATAGTTTATCGCACAGTCATAATCATTTAGTAATTCCAACCATCATCATTGTCTCATGTTCAACTCCTTCTGTTCATATATGTGCTGAAGGCTCTTGTGATTAGTGAAGATCGTGCACTTGGTTCCATACAAATAATGCCTCCAGATCTTAAGTACGAAACCATAGTTCCCAATTCCAAATCATGAGTCGTATAATTCTTCTCATGCACCTTAAGATGTCTTGATGCATAAGCTATCACTTTCTCGCGTTGCATCAAAACGCAACCCAAACCTTGGATTGAAGCGTCACAATACACCATGAAGTCGTTTGTTCCCTCTAGCAATGCCAAGATCGGTACACTACACAGCTTGTCTTTAAGCGCTTGGAAAGCCTCTTCCTCATTACTGCCCCACTTATAAATAGTTCCTTTGTGAATTAGGTCAGTCAGAGGCTGTGCAAGTTTTGAGAACCCTTCTATGAAACGATGGTAATAACCTGCTAATCCAAGAAATTGGCGCACCTCTATAGGCGTCGTTGGCGCAGACCAATTCTTGATTGCCTCAATCTTTGACAGGTGAACATCAGTACCATTCTCGTTAACTACATGCCCTAGGAACTGTACTTCTCTCATACAGAAGTCATATTTGGAAAACTTGGCATATAGTTGTTCTATCTTCATAAGGTCTAGAATAAGTCTTAAATATTCCTTATGTTTTTCCCTATTCTTGGAATAAATCAACATGTCATCAATGAAGACGATGACAAACTTGTCTGAGTAGAGTTTACAAACGCGGTTCATGAGGTCCATAAAGACTGTAGGAGCATTTGTCAATCCAAATGGCATGACTGCGAACTCAAAATGCCCATATCAAGTTCTAACAGCTATCTCGGATATGTCTTCTTCTTGAACCTTGAGCTGATGATATCCGGATCTCAAATCAATTTTTGAGTAGTAACTCAATCCCTAAAGTTGATCAAATAAGTCATCAATACGTGAAAGAGGGTGATGATTCTTTATGGTGACCTTGTCCAGTTCACGATAGTCAATGCAAATACAGAAGGTTCCATCCTCCTTCACGAATAACACAGGCGCTCCCCAGGGTGAAGAACTAGGATGTATAAATCCTTTGTCTAACAGTTCCTACAATTGTTTAGACAACTCTTGCAGTTTGTTCAGTGCAAGCGATACGGCACCCGAGCGATTGGGGCAGCTCCTGGTGTCAGTTCGATCTGGAACTCTACTTGTCTGTGTGGAGGGAATATCATCAATCCGCTTCTCCTCTGTGGTCTTTTCGGTAACTAAGGCCAAAATCGCCAAATATCCCTTCCGCAGGCATTTCTAAGCCTTCATGTAAGAAATGATGCCGACCACAGCACCACTTTTGTCACCTTTAACCGTGAGTATCTCTCTACAAGGAAGAGGATGTTTAATCAGTTTCTCCAGACAGATGATTTCGGCTTGGTTCCTTGATAACTAATGCATACCGACAACAACATCGAAACTACCGAGAGTGATAGATAGAAGATCAATATCAAATTCATACCTAGACAGACCTATCCTACAATATATATATATAAGAAGCTTCTATAATCTAATCATCGGCTATTTTTACAGTATAGTTCGATTCTAAAGCTGTAGATGTAACATTAATTAACTTACTGAACTTATGAGAAATAAAACTCCTATTAGCACCATAATCAAATAACACTGAAGCAAAACAGCCATTGATAGGAAATTTACCAATTACCGTAAAAGGGGCATTTCGAGCCTCACCTGATCCAATAATGAATGCTCTACCCTTAGTACTGCCATTCTCGTTGCCCCCATTATCCTTCCTGTTGTCAACACCATTACCACTATTGCTCCCTCCATTGTTATTCTTTCTTAGTTTTAGGCAATATCTCTTGAAATGCCTAGTTTGACCATATTCATAACAGCCCTTCTGTTCATCTTCTTGTATTGGTGGCTTGGCTGTTATATTCACTAGGCAGTTCTTGGCAGCATGGCCAAATTTACCACACCTCTAACAGTTTTTCTTATTACATGGCTCGTTAAAGTAGTAATTACATTTGTTGCATTTAGGTAGTGTCCCGCTATAGCCACCAGTGTGTAGAGATGAAGAAGAAGACTGGTTGAATGAGTAAGAGTTGTCAAACTTCTTAGGTTGCTGAGGTTGTTGTTGAGCTATACCTTGTTTGTTACTGGGACCAGATTCCCACTTGCGCTTGTTGCTTCCATTAGTGGTAACTGACACAGAGCCGCACGGGGGCAGCTTTCCTTACGCGACGGCCTAATCAATCAATTTGTGGGCCAACCTAATCGCCTCTTTTGTCGTATTTGGTTGAGAAGTAGTGACCATACTCTGGATTTTCGGAGCCAAACCGTTAAGATATCTTTCAATCCTTAGTGAAGGAGGATTGATCATATTAGGGCATAGAGTAGCGAGCTTATGAGAGCGAGTGATATATGCCTCGATCTCAGAACCCGTCATCTTGAGATTCCTGAATTCCATCTCTAATTTCTGCACCTTGTCATGGGAGCCGTATTCTTCCTTCATGAGGTTCTTGATGTCATCCTATGAAGCTTGATTGGAGGTTTCTACACCCAACATTCGTACCTGGGTGCTCCACCAGGATATGGCAGCTCCATCCAATGTGCTCATAGCATACTTAACCCGATTTTTCACCAGGTAATTAAATATCTAAAACATGGACTCTAACTTCTCGAACCACTGTGTGAGTCCAACAGCTCATTCAACCTCACAAAACGGGTTTGGTTTACAATCCGTGAAGGACTTATAAGTACAAACCCCTTGACCTGTAATAGATTTAGATCAGGACTTCAGAATTTTTTACAAGTGTTATAATTTATAGGATTGACGGAACGTTAACATTAGAAATGAATTGGTATTACTTACCGATCAGAGCGGGCTGTGGGTTTTGGTTGTGCTTAGCCAGCGCATCAGCCATATGCTAATTTATTAGTGTTGCCAGTTCAGCTGGTGTTCCAGTTCAGCTGGTGTCATGTTAATGGTACCACGATCACGACCACGTCCACGTCCGCGTCCACGTCCAGACATTCTTAACAATCACAACATACGAAAACAAGTAAATATACAACATATCAACTCCATTTAAGTATAAGTAATCAAAATAATTTAGCACAATCACAACTTAATGTTCAAATAATAATTTCTGATAAAATAAATTGTAGGTACGTTTACAATCAATTAAAACAAATATCAAAATCTAAATATGTCAGTTAGATGGGAAACAACCCCTCCCATCTAGGTGTAAAATAAAGAAAAGTCAAATAAACGAATAAAATGAATGAAGTGGAATTCAATAAGAATCAACAGATCCGGTGTGGTTCTCAAGCTCATCATCAGGCGACACTTGGGTTCTTCCTCTAGGTCTTCTTTAGGTGCCTCTTATGGTTCTTCTTTTGGGTCCTCTTCTGGTTCTGGCTCTACATTCCGTGCATTGATGTGGCCCTCCATGTTATCAATTCATTGACAGTTTGTTGTAATGTTCTCTTCGTCACCAGCCACACGTTCAGTTAGAGTTGTAACACGGTCGACCAGCAAGTTATGGTGATCGATAAGGTTATTGAGTTGCTTCTTTAGTTCCTTATTTTCTTCTCTTGATTCCCTCAACCCTTTACACAATGCCACATTATCATCCATGAGTTCCTTGATGTTCTTACACTCAATGTGTAAAGTGGCTGTAAGAGCAGCTATGGCCTCCTTAGGTGGGTAAGTGAGAGGAGGCAAGATGGGGTCATTAGGAAATCGAAACGGAGCGGACCAAGTCCGGGGTCGATGTTTAGGAGGAAGAGGAACGTGTTTCTCCCGAATCAATCAAGTTATATAACGAGGATCGTACTCCTATTTGTGGACTGGCGGGTAACAAGGTAAGGCAAAAGGCTGGTCATAATTGAACTTATCAGCATCATTAAAATGCATAGGCCACTCATCTGGATCCGAAGATGAAGGCAGGGAATTAGGACGAACAGGCCTTTTTATAAAAGAAGAAGAGGGTGTAGAAGAAGAAGACACCATTCCTGCAATCAACCGCTCACAGGAATGAGCCAAAGCAAAATAAATCCAGCAAAGCATACAGAGCCAGCATGCAAAATTAAATGTGTCTATATGCGTGTAACTAAGGCATCACGTTATAGTCTAAATGAAATGCAAATTTCTTTTAGTTTGCTATAACCATTGGCTCTGATACTAATCTATCACACCCTCAATTTCCACAAACGGGGTTTTATCGTTAGACGCGTGACATACCAGGATCTCAGCCGATAGTTACACCAAACGACACGTATTTACGAAAGATAGCATTTAATACTATCAGAAAGTTTCAAAACATTGTTTAATGATAAGAACTAGAAAGCATTTGCAGAAGCGTAATCGGTTAATCATTTACTAATTTAAATAGCGCAAACACGCGTAACCCAAATAAATGTAATCTCGCAAATCTAATGTTTAAACTGTTTTATAAATAAACCAGTGAACTGATGAAATGATGCAATGATCCTAATCATGTGCACCTTATGAACCTAAAAAAAGCATGTTAAAATGTCAACACAGGGTTGGTGAGTTCATAAGTTTTGATAAACAGTAATATAAGTGAAAGCAGATCTAGTAAACAAAGTAATATTAATAGATATCTAGTCTACATAACAAGTTACAAAGTGTATGAAGTTTACAACCGAAACTGACAAATATAAGTATGCTTCGACTGTGGTTACCAGACCACAAAAAACAGAATTTAGGTCAATTAAACACCCGTTTAACGTGAAGTCGTGCTAGCGTGTAGGTCGGGTGGGGTTTGTCAAACCTAGTAGATCTACTCAGAATTACCTCGCTAAAGAACATACATTAACGGTTCAAAAGTGCGGACTTGAAGTGATACAACACTAGTAAACATGCGATAATTACAGTAATACTGATATAATAAATAAACGTTTAAAAGAAACATGTTTCTTTTCCCCAAAAAGAGTATATGTAAAGCGGGGCCGTAAACTCACCTTGAATAGCACAGCAAATCAGTTAAATGCAAAGAGCAAAAGTTTAAGTTTCCCAAATAACCTAAATTTACATTTAATATTTATTAATATGAAATATCAATATTGGAACTGTACGGTTTCGTGTTCACGCCTTGGATGTTATGCAAGCCACCAATGTCTCCCCCGGCAAACCTTAAATTTACACACGCACACATAAAATAAAATATGAAACTCACGTATAATATATTATATATGAATTACACATTCATGCATCAATCACATACATAACACAGTCATATATGCTAGGTATAAAGCACACTCATAATGTACTAATTAGAATATATGATTACTTTTAATCCCCCCATAATACCCATGCATGCACAACCAAATAACCCACACCGCCAATACTCTACCACCACAATACACATGCACGCACACAATCCGAAACAGCCACACATTCGAAGCACACACACATCACATATATATACATTTATATGCACAGAAGCACACACGCACTTATGCGAACATACATACAATAAGCATATGAATACACATGGCAGGAACATACCCACTTCGCAAAACACACACATTATAAAAACAGAGCCCTTTTCATCCTTATCCCTGAATGTATCATGATGTGTGTGCACAAAACCCACGGGAACCAAATATATAACAACATACATCCACCACCGATCATACCATCGAGTATATGCAATGAAAACATGCAATCGACCATATACGACATGAGCATACAATAGGCTTACGCAATAGAACATACAATCACACTGCACGTACGCAACCGAGCACACGTAAATGCGCACACGAATAAAATCACATATACATATACATACATACAACAAGACGAAACCCATTATCATGAACTATCAACCAAGACGAAACCGAAACGGCAACAAAACGAAGAAAAAGAAGTGATGAGGCGAAAGGCCAACTGAATGATTGTTTCGACTGCATCGAAGCTGCCGGAGACAATGTCGATTGCCAAGTAACTCACGGTTGCAAGCAGAGGAGATGTCGATGGTGCTGGTAGCGAAATAGAACTGACGGAGAATGCACGTTCGATGGAGATCCTCGATCACGAAGAGGCTGCCGGAGGATTGCAGGTGGGAACGATCGGCGGCAGCGGATATTTCATAGTTGGATTAGGGTTACAGAGAAGAAAATGGTGGATGGGGGTCGGTTACGGGTGTTATACATAGCTCAAAGATTGAAGTTGCGTCTTAGACCCCCAAGATTAAATGATTTACATTTTAAGTTAATTAAGTTTAGTTAATTTAGAATTAATTAATAATAATAATAATAACAACCATTATCGTTTAATAATAGTAAATTGATTAATAAAAAAAAATAGCGGAGAGAGGTTGGGTTACGGAAACGATGTTAACCTAAAAACCCGGGTTGTCACAATATCGTTTGAGCAAAAACTTATGCGAAAACATTATAGTATGTGAAAATTTTAAAGTTTACAATAGTTAGAAAATTTGTGAAACTCTCATTATTCATAGAGTTCTTTTGTGAAACTCTCATTATTCATAGAGTTCTTTTTTTTTTTGATTTTGTGTTACATTTGTAGATGGCTAGAGAATTACAATAAAAAGGTTGTGTGTCTGGAGAATTATCTGATAAGAGATGTTTATTTCATTCCTGATCGAGATATCGTGCAATTCCTGGATTTTCTATGCTATATCTACGCGCGTTCCCACATATGAGGAGTTGATCAAGGAAATCTGGAAGACTAGTTTTAGTTTCTATGCTATAACTACGCGTGTTCCTATATATGAGGAGTTGATCAAGGAAATCTGGAAGACTAGTATTGGTGGAAGATATGACCAGGACACAGTTATGTATTCAAGCAAAGGTTAGGGGAAAGATATCACTATCACTGCTGAGATAATAAACCGAGTTTTACAACTCGATAATGTTGTCAACACCCCTGTCAAGATTAAAGTGCTATGATAATTAAGTGTTTGGTTAGGATGGGTATGAGTATACCTATCCATCTCTGGAGAAGAAGTTCTTGCCACCATACTAGAAATACCTTTACCATGTGGTTGTGCAGTGCCTAATTAGCCTAAAGGTCAGCATGGATATTTAGAGCATGATATTTGCCTTAGTGATGATGTCTCTTATAGAAGATCATCCATTTAGCATTTCCAATGTTATCTTTTTTCAGATGTAGAAGAACGTGGTTGCCAAAGGGGCAAATAATTTTTTTATTATCCCCACGCTTTTTTAGATGATTTGAACATATCTAATTGAGAGTTTGCGTCACAAGAGACTCCAGCCGTGGATATTATGATCATGAAGCAAGATGTGTTCTCATACATGTTGTCTGCTAGGGGGTGTTCTCACAATGGGACTAATTTTGCCTATCTCATAAAATTCTTTCAAATTTAATAAGATCCAAGAAAACAAAAACCACAGAAAACCACAATAGTAGCAGCAACAACAACCATAGGAAGCACAATAGCAACCATAGGTCAATGAACCATTTGGTCAATCATCATCATAGACTCCTATTGACATTTTAGATAGTTCCAACAACGGCAAGGGGGCAAGTTGTTGAGCAATAGTTAGTAGAGGGGTTTCTTGAACTGATTTTGATTCAGAAACAAATGAGAAAAATATAAGAATGGTTAATTACATATTGCTGCATAGGTCTTTGGTTCCTTCACATTTGGTAATCCTAAGAGAACTGCAAAGGAGATGGACAAAAATTATGTACCCGAAGACTCTCTTGCCACCAAAATTAGAAAAATTATGGTGAAGAAGAGAACTGGAAGAGATTATGTGGTTTGGAAGCCTAGGACTCCAAGCATTAAAAATCAGCTGATTCTAAGATCCTGTGGTTAATGTACAGATTACATCATCTTTTGCACAAGCTTCAGAAAAAGCTACAACTTTAGTTTCTATTAATTTATTGAGTGTGTATTTCAGCAATTTGTCTGATTATAAGGGGAAGTCTTTGATTAGAGTACTCAAGCATTGGATGTACAAGAACGTAGACGAGCTATACCCGTGAGATCTAGTCGAATATGCTGTTTATGTGTTATTGTTATAATGGATTCGTGATGTTAAATCTCACAAATCTAATATTGATGATGATGATTTCATAAATAACAATGATGAACAAGATTAAGATTTTCTAAAAATTTTGTCATTCTCATTTCATTATAAAAGTAGGTTTTACAAGGAATGTTACATCTTTTGTAATTACCCTAATAAAAACATATTATACCTATTTATAGGTATGGCTAAAATGAAAAGACAATAACAATAATGTTCCTATGATTACATAATAATTTTCTAAGTCGAAAATAGTAAAAACGTCTTCACCTGCATTTGCTTGATTTGTACCTGCGTCTTGACTTTTTCATTTGCACTTGATCATTTACTTCTTCGGAATATTAATTCATTACTTGAACGAGATTTGGCTTAAACCGAACTTGAAATAACTAAAATTTCGCATTTTAATGTGAAATATTAATTCAATTGCATAGTCATCGATTGTTCATCCGCATCAAATAAATTTTGCATCAGTATCTACCAAAGTTGGCTAAATATCACGCGAACCAATCATAAACAAAGTTAGTGGCACTTTGTAATTTTATGATTGGTGGTTGCATCAAATCCTTAAGTAAAATACTTTTGAATTTATGCATGCATACGTGGACCACATTTGAATATCATCATGCATACAAACATATACATGCATGATTAAATGGTCCTACAATATTTAAGATAGGTGGCCATCTTTAAATATGTGATTAGATGATGAATTAAATCACCATGAAACCATCAAATCAAATACATGTTTCAGTCATCCTTACTTCATATTGAACAAATGTGATGAACCAAAAATAATTAAGATTACTGGCCATATGAATATTTGTCATTGGTTATTCAATTAATTCAGCGATTCATGTTTCTGTATTGAACATGTAAACCATCCACATTACACAAATCATCAATCGCATTGCAATCAACATCCATCCATACCGAGACAAACACCACTACATATTCAATCGCATTACCGAGACAAACACCGCTACTTATTCAATCGCATTGCAGTTATACATTTCCATCCGCATTGCTCCTTATGTCACCCGCATTGTAATTTATGCTTTGCTAATTTTTGAATAATTCAACTGCATTGAAACATTATTTAATTGCATTGGTTCGCATGTCATTCGCATTGAGATATAACTCATCCACATCTTAACATGATTCAACGCATTGGTTCCCATGTCATCTGCATCACAAGTAATTCACTCCCATCAATCTAACCAAAATAGATGGTGACAAACTAAATGAGATGATGATGAGACTTTGATCGTGAGATGACTGACATTTTGACTATTGATGAATAGTTTTTGGCAAATGTCACATTTAATGAACTCAACACTACCTATCATCCAGCGGTGCACGTGGAAATTTTGTTAAAAATAGAACTATTTTATTATTCGTGTAACTAATAGCTCATTATTATTACTTACATGTTTCCGTTGTGTTTGCTTGACATTCAATTGTCACCACCGGACCCTTTTGTCGAGGTATGACATTTGAATACCAAGAGTTTTCCAATTTGTTAATAAAGTCTCAAGTTTTCACATGTACTTTTTTTTTGCAAAATTCCTTTAAGTCCAATTAAGTCCAGAACACTATCTAAATAGTCTAATCACTCATTCAATCATACTCGACTAACATTATCGGAACTAACGAAGATGATTTTAACTATAAAATCAACCAAAAGCTCTAGAACATTTATTTTTCGAATCTACATATAATATTTTTAAAATTAAGTACAAATGTCTAATGCTTTGTTAATCATTGATTACCCACCTTTGATACAAAACAGATAATTAAAACATATATTTAAAAATCAGAAAGAAATGGTTTTAAGGTCCGAAAATGTAAAAAGTTCAAGTGAGCGAACTGTTATCGCATGAACTGTATTAAAACCCAAAATTTTTCGCTTTTTAACTAACCGACTGTCACTTGAAAGTTTCCACCCAAGCCCACAAAACAAAGTTTTCGCATATTTTAGAATTTTAAATTTATTGGAAAATCTTGACTTTAGGTTCAAGTTTTCGTAAAATCCCTCACTCGAAAACTATCTGTGCGAAATTTTATTCGTCTTTTTGAAACCATAAAACTTTTTCAAGTTTTGAACTTTTCATGCATGTATAAATATGATCAATCAGAAAATTTTCACTTTGAAAGTTTTAAGAAAAGCAAAAAAAAAAAAAAAAGCAAAATAAATTTTGTTTGTATAATTCAAATTTTAAAAGTTTTCAAATATTCAAAAATTAAACAAAGTACAACTATGTAACTTATATTTTTTTGGATTTTATATTATGAGATCATATTTTGCAAAACTGGTTATTTATATAGTTTAAACATATTTAGAATCAGACTCATTTAATTGCTTGCCAATATATTTTGTCCAATTTAAACACATAGCTCATTCATTATTTAGATAAACATGTTGTGATTTTTGTCATGGTTTGGTAAGTATATGTTTAAAAGATTCCACTGTTAGAAATCTTAATGATTAATGGTAATTTCTAAATTATATCTAATTAGCATAACCAGTTAGAGAAATTTATCTGTGAGATTTGGTAATTTTTAAGATTTTATAAACCATTTAACCTATATGCCCTAAGAAAACTTTTAGGAATTACATGTCTGTCACTTTGGACTAACATGCCCCATGTCTTGAATTTACCTCCCGTGTGAGGAAACATTCTTAAAAATAAAAATATTTATGATATATTATGTATGAGCATTGAAATTTTTTAGATTTGTATAACAGTGACATCTTTTATTCCATATGATCTCTTAGTATCTTTTTGTTATTTTCTGATCATTTATGATCCTTTTCTTTTTAATCATTTACATATATAATATTTGTTAATAAAATTCTTTTGATCAGAAAATGAATAGCTTGAGTATCATAATACTATATCTATCAGTCTACTTTTAGCTTGGAAGCAACATTGACAACAAAATTCTTATATGTTCCCCACTTAAATCATACTTTTCTTAGTATAAGTGCATCACCAATCATGTTGCTTTTTATTTCTGAAAGTATAGCCTATCAACGTATCAAACATAAATCCGTATGTGTTCGTATTTAAGCCTTATCACATAACAATACAATTTTAAGAATATACTATCATATCCCATTTTCACTGAGAACTCATTTTTGAAAAATTTTAAAACAAGCAAATCTTTTTTTTTTCATTTTTTAGAACTTTAACTCGCTCTAATTCAAAATCTTTTTGATCTTTTCTTTAGAAATATTTCTTCCCCTATAATTGTAATTATCCAAAAATTTACAACTTTAACTAAGATGAAGAAAAAGAAAATCTTTTTGGGAAAACTTCCTGTGTAATCATTCAACGTTAATTATTCCTAGCGATTCAGCCAGAACTCAAATAAAATGATCAAATGTTTTGGTAAAAAGATCAGCAATATTAGCATCCAAAAACGTTATTTTAGATGGATAAGTTTTCGATTAAAAAAATCATGGTTAAAATAGACTCGGATGTCAATGTATTTCGTCTTAGAATGTCGAATAAGATTCCTAACAATGCCTACGACCGCCTCATGGTCACGCATAATGTGCATATTACAAAATTTTAAACCGTGATCATGCAATTGTTGTTGTATCCAAATAATTGGAGAACAATAGATTGATGTGGCTACGTATTTTACTTTAGCTGTCAATGTTAAAGCTATATATTGTTTCTTGCATTACCAAAAAATTAACTTGTTGCTAGAAAATAAACAGCCTCTTGTTGAAGATTTCATGTCATGATTACATTTTACATAATCACTCTCACTATAAGTATATAATTTAAGTTAAGAAGTTCTAGGATACCAAAGACCGAGTTTTGGGTGACCATTAAGATACTTTAAAATTTGCTTAACAACTTCATACGTGACTTTTTTAAATTGGACTGACAACATGCACATTGACACATCGGGAACATGATGTCTGGCCGACTAGTAGTTAGATACATGAAGGGTCCAATCATTAATCTGTACAAATACTAATCAATATTTTCCCTCGTGAGATATGAAGTAAGAGTAGGATGTGAAGATATAGGTGTTAGAGTAGTCTTGGAGTCAGTGAACTTGAATTTCTTTTAATTACTAGCAACATACTTCTCTTATTGAATAAGTATGCCCGTATCATGCCTTTTTCAGTTGTTTATTTGTTTTGTAGAAACCTTACACAACCAGACGTGCTTTGTTGCGAACTATCACACCTTTTCATTTGTTTAGTTTAAAAATACCCATTTTGTTCCGCTTAGTAACTTTCCTTTGGATTGTTGAACAAGTTCCCACACACCAGGGTTCTTAAACTGTATCAACTCATCATGCATTACCTCAACGCATTACCTCAACCTAGCTATTCGCTTATTTTCTTTCAATATGGAAACGAAGCATGCATACATGCAAGTATTGATCCCCTTTGTTTGATTTCTCGTACGTACACCCTCAACAATAGGATTAGTAATTTGATCAAGCGGATGATTGTTGTGGATTCTTAACAAAGAAACTAAATCCTTCTAAATTATATCCTACAAACTAGAACAATCACCAATAAATTCTTCAGCTTCAACATTACCTTTGATAGGAAAAACAGTGTTATGTACAACATTGTCTTCATGTGCAGTAGCACAACATAATAATTTTTCAAATTGAGACACTTCGAATGGATCTAGAATTGTCACAATAGGAGAATCTAAATTAGAAGGTTCAAAAACCACAAAAGAACGAGCTGCATTATTTGTATTTACTTTGAACGAGATCTGGTATAACATTAGAAGAATAAATAACAGGTGGAACTGGATGTAAACATGATGAATGAACATAATCAATATAGACAATGTATTCCACACTGTAGCTAGAGAAGTAGTACGTGCAACGATGTTATCAGAGAAATTAAAACAGTCAAACAATGAATCATAATCATACATCCCATAAGGTGCATATCGTGCATTTGTATTGTTGATCTCGTTCCAGTCTATGTTAGATAACTATATAATCTATTTGGTCTTTTATTATAAGCAAGATATGCTACCTTGTTAGCCGATTGTATGGAAAACTAACACGTCAGTTATTTCATCAAATTTAGATTTCTTGTCTTTTGTGTGCAACAATGTCCTATAATAGCTGAAAGATTTAAAATATTTGATCTTGAGTTTATGTTCAAAAAATATCTCATATGGAGTCTGTTTAGTCGTTTGTTAATTAAGACACAATTTTGAACATACCAGGGACTGTTATAGCTTCCGCCTAGAAAAACAAAGGTAATAACACTATAGATATCTGGGTCGTGTCAATCAAAGTACAATTACATCTTTCTGCAACTCTAATTTTTCGAGGAGCTCCGGCAGTAGTATACTATCGCCCAATTCTTTTAGAATCACATAAAGAATTCAGAATTCTATTACGAAAAATTGATCCATTCTCACTATGAATGCACTTCATCTTCGGATAGGTTTGGTATTTAACCAAAGTCATGAATGCACTTAATTGTAGATCGATTTGGTATTTCATCGACTGTAGTGGCACGTGCTTGCCTTCCTTGATTTAGGTCTCCTTGTGTGATGCGTGAGGTATTATGCTTGGCCACTTTTAGCTGTGCCGCTTCTTGCGACGTTGGTGGTGCATCTTTATTTTCAATGATATACGTTGCTTTCACTTTGATTATGTTGTCGAAGTTTTTAGCATATAGTTATTGGTTGCCTTAGTTTACTATTTGAACCGTTTAGGGTTTCAAGATGGTTGTGGCCTTCTAATGTTAGTAGAATGTGGCCTTCTAAGATGGTTAGGTCAGTTGTTGAACCTTCACATATGCAGGTTATTCCCTTTGCTGCTTCAATGTCTTTAATATTTTCAAGGGGTATTGCTCGTGTTTACTAATAAGTGATATTATTTTGTTATACATTAAGTTTCCAATGAAATCAGATGTAGTTTGTAACCCTCTATGCGTTTGGTACAACTGAGACCAACCTCCTTATCCTGTATGGTAGCCTAGACCATACTTTATGAGTAGGATTTTTTACTGGGTACGTTTGTTATTGTTTTTTTATTATTTATTTTTGATGCCTACTATTAACAAGTGGATATCTCTGTTGTCAAGTAAACCTGGATTTCATGTGTTGTTTTACATGTACCTGTGATGTTTTTATTATTCAATGTTGTGTTTGAGGGTTGTGATAATGAGTATAAACGTGCTTAAACCTGAAAGACTGGCTTTGGTTCTTGTGTGGTCGTGTTCTCGGTTACGATTTTGAAATTCATGTTGTCATCTGAACTCAGAAGTAGTTTGTCATATTAGATTGATTCTATCGACGATTGATCGTTGAAAAGAAAATCAAGATGATGTTGTGTTCATTGTTTAGGCATGAAAAACGAGTGTTTGCAACCACAATGAACCACCATCTCTAATTCCCCCGATTCACAGCTATACTCTTGCTTTTTGTCTCGTTTGATTTAAATCCACTGTCAAGCGTGCGCGGAATCTCACTAGAATTATTAACTCTATCTATATTTGTAGAACTATTAACTCTATCTATATTATTGTTGTTATTTATATAACCTTGTGACATAAAAGTTATTTTCTTGATTAACTAATATTTTATGTGTATCTAAGAAGCGCTTTCATAATATTTTGATTTATACAACTATTATTTCTATCAATATAGATGTATTATAAATAATTACATATCCATTTGTGTCACATTTGCGACACAAACAATATTTTCATGTTTAACTAATATTTTAGTCATAAATGCGTCGCAAGTTTTAAAACAAGTGTAATTAATATGTGTTCCTATATTATAAGTTTATTGCCGTTTTGGTCCGTAAATTAATGAAAATATATGAAAATAAAAACTACATAAAATGTCATGGACCAAGAAGGGGAAAAGAGTTTTTTTGAATGAAAAAGCTAAAACACGTCAAAACCCAAAGACAAGAATAACAATTAACTCTTATATTTATTATTATTTATAATCTATTATTTTTATCAATATATATACATATATATCAATTATTAAAGTTATTTATTCAACGCTTTGCGATGCAACAAGTTTGTTTGTTACTTAATTAAAGTTTGCGTTGCAAATGGAACTTTCTTATTTAATTTTTTTTTGTTATCTGGTTAATATAAGCATACAAATTTTTATAACGGAGATTTCCTACGCATTTGGGACATGAAAAAACTTAGTGTTTCTCGTAGTGTCACTAAGTTGACGCGAACTATTTAAGACAATTTAAGTGTGCTATTTACTTTTTTCGCAATTGCGTCCCATCTAGAGACAAAAAGTTTTGCTTCGCAAATATGCGTACCAAACCACCCTCTGCGTGTAGTAGTGAGTATCATAATAGTAACATAAGGATTCTTTGACCGGTTTGTAACAGTGGACGACTTGAACAACATCTAACTTTGTTGCGGCAGTAAGATGTTTCTAGACATCCAGAACTGAAATATCTATTATATCTAATAAAACAAGGTTTCTTTTGCCATTTTTACTCTTTTAACCCATATTTTGCCACTTGTTTTTCTTTTATACATCCTCATATTATTTTTCCATCCAAAAGGATACTATAGTAACTAAAACACAAACTAATTTCTCTCTCCTATTAAAAATTAATTTTATTAATTGTTATATTTATCTCATCTAGATTTTTAAAATCAATTTATCTTTTTAAAATATATTTTATTAAGGAAATTTAAAATCCCAACATTTTATTAAAATAGAAATAATAAAAAAACAAAAAAAATTTATATTATGAAATTTTCTAAAACAGCAAACCTTATAGAAACAAAATATTCTAATCGGTCCTTTTTAAAAAAATGAAACTATAATTTTAAAACGAATGTTTAAAAATGAAACTATTTAGATAATAGCGTTAAAAAAAGTATAATTGTTTTATTTCTTGAACTATATTATATATACTTTTAATGGTATTGTAACTTTTTGTGTTTATTACTAACTATAATTCGTTTAATAAATGATTTCTAACCTATCTATCTATCTATAACAAAGAAACATTAAGATAAGACGTGATACAATTGTAAGACTCATCATAATAATTTACTCATTTCTCTTTATTATTAATCATAATATTGAACACTAATAATATTACTCATACCATTTTCAAATTAAAAAAAATATATAATTTGATAATGTAAAAACCTATTATTTATTAAAAACACACTTTTTAGAAAGAAAATTTTTATAAAATACAGAATACAACGAATTTTTTAAAAAACGATCAATTTTTCTCAAAAAAAATCTTTAAAAAGCACAATTTTTTTATAAAACAAAAGTTTATGAAAAATACATATATTTTTTTTACTTAAAGTAGCTATTTATTTGTAATTATAATCATATTTTATCTTAAACATTGTTTTATAATTCATAAATAATAATTATTATTTATTTACTTTTTTACAGCAACACCTGATTTTTTTTAGGATACATCAATTGCACTTTACTGAGTTATAACCTATAATCTTTTACTTATGTATTACATCACCTAACACCCGAATGTACTTATAACATATTGTGTTTATATTGATTTCATTGTTCTTTATTTCTTTTTCTTCCTTTTTTTTTTTTGAGGCTATTAATGGCACACGAGTGGTTTAGGGTCTGAATCAATGGAGGTGTCCAAAGGTGATAAGGATGGTGGACTGATTGATGTCGGCACACTTTTAGATATTAAGTAATGACATTAATTTCAATTAAATTTTATTATTCTTTATTGTTAAGTATACCGAAATAAGTAATTTTTTCAAAAAGTGTGGATAAAAAAATAATAAAACATAATGGAATTAAACGATGAAATACATCTTTCATTATGATTTATGCTATAAATAGAGGTAACTAATCCTAAATTTTACAAAATAAATTGTTTTTGAAATTTCATTCTTAAAAACCTAAAAAAGGTATCAACACTTTAATTAGATATTTATGATGTTTTTGTGACACTAATATCAATCACATCGATATTTAGTAGTTGATTGAAACATATTTGTTTTATTAAATCTTAAATTCAACAACTTGTTGGTTTTGAATTTGTCCTTGTCTTGTATAGTTAATAACATCTTATTATTTTCATGATTATTTGATATCCACATTTCTTTCGTAGTAGTGTTCTTCAAATACTAAGTAAGAATTTAATAGTCATTTGCATATAATTAAAACTGATAGATGTAATAAAAACTCAAGAAGCCCAATAATATAAACCTTAAGTTGTTGGATTTGAAAAAATCATGCTTGTCAATCATATGAAGATGTACCGGTTGTTTAAACGTTAAAATTTCACAGAGGTCCCGGAAAACAGATTTCCGTATCTTTTTAAAGGAAAGCGTCTGTCTCCCAGGGTACAACAGCCAAAACAATAGTGTACTGTTAGCGATGTCCTCGCACCCGAGGTAACAATTGAAACAAAGGTGTCTTGAAGATGAAACCGAAGAAGGAGATGAAGTTAGAACGTGAAAGCAATAGAATGCAATTTTGTTTATGGAGTAGTGTAGATTTGTGAATTATAAAAATTTTATCATATCATAACA